>CM066331.1:133771813-134246813 GCA_033807585.1 Hydrophis major
GGAGTTCAAAGCAGCGTCTGAGGTCTCTCAGACATAAAGGGATACATAAGGGAGTTTAGAACCCCTCCCCTTATCTCGATGTGTGAAACAAAAGCCAGTATGTTAATTCCTTCCCACCCCTTTTGTAAGGAATAATCTTTTTCAGAGTTTCCCAGGGCATACCTAATTTCCTCCCTTTTTAGAACGAACGTTTCCAGAGATTCCCAGGACACATCTCACTGTGGAATTTTTATGATCTTCTCATCTCCTGGCTGTGCCTCTCAGAGGTGATAGTTTTGGACATCTGGCTTTTCTCCCTCCATTGTATCATGTGTGGGTTATACAAATTCGATATAAGATTAAATATATTCAGGTTACATCAAGAAAGGATTTCTTTATCAGCCTCTCTCCCTTTTTTTTCTTCTTCCACTGAAGAAATGACAGATACATGGATCTGACAGAATCTTTAATTTGGGTCTGAATAAGAGCCTTGATGGCGCAGTGGTTAGAGTGCAGTACTACAAGCTACTTCTGCTGCAGCCAGCTGTCTGCAATTTGGCAGATCAAATCTCACCAGGCTCAAGGTAGACTCAGCCTTCCATCCTTCTGAGGTGTGTAAAATGAGGACCCAAATTGTTGGGGGCAATATGCTGACTCTGTAAATGCTATTGCTACTGCTAATCTTTCTAGGAGGAATTGAGAATGATTGCTTATGCATGAAAATGCAAGACTACAGAAAGCCAAGCCACCAATGAAGATAGAATGTATGAATTCTTAACAGCAGAGAGCAAAGTGGAATGTCATTTAAATAGGAACAGCTGGAAATGGAAATTTAATTTATTGGATTTATTACCAGCTACAATCCCCAAAATCTCAGTGGTTTACAGCAAACAAGACATAAAACAAAACAGCAAATATTAAAATTACATAATTATTAAATTATATTGTGATCTAGCCTACATAACTATACTTTAAGCTAGAGGGATTCACTCATAAATTTGTAATAAATGATTATGATAGTTGGCATTTTTAAAGGAGAGCTTTTGTTTTGATTATATGGCTTGTTTTTTAAAAAAGGAAATTGAGGTAGGAACAGGAATGAAGTCAAACAGATCCCATTATCACATCTTACATCAGGGTTAGTCATCTTTTCAGTTGATGGCTCATTTGCAAGAAAATTATTCATCATTACTGATCTTATTGATCAACCCTGAATATTTTTTCGTATTCAATAACACATTGAAATAAACAAAAGAGACATCATACTACATATACCGGTCTACATTCTTCAGCAATCATAGCTACTGAAGTAATCATTTTCAGGACTCAAAATTATTACAGTTAAAAGTAGCATTTGCTAAATTATTGTTATATGGCCATGACATCTTGCCATAGAAAATAATGAGTCTTGTTTATATTTTATGTAGAAATCAAAACAATAATTTGAAACAAAATCTGTTGTATTTTATATTTTGGATGCTTAGCTGAATAAAACTCAGTACCTATCTGTCTAAGTACTCCATTTTCTTGGTTTTATGCTCCTGCTGTCCATGGAACTGGTTTTGACAGCATACAAGAAAATACTTACAAGTCTTATGTGTGTTCCTCTTAATATATTTGTGAATATAATTTTTAAAAATATATGCAATTCCCCTTAAAGCACTGTTTAAATTATCTTGCAGTCTATATATCTTTATGCACAATTTTCCTCAACATATTCTACTTTTTTTAATTAGAAGATCATTGCACTGCAATGCACTGTTTGGATTCACATATTGCTTCTCAAGAATGAAGTGACATAAGATCTCATCAGACTAGTCTCTTCATTCAAATGGTAAGACTTGAGCATCAATCAGCAGCTTGGCACTGCAGTCTAATAACTAAAGGAACATTGCTGAATTATGAACAAATAAAATCTGACTATGCCAAGCTCTGATAGACTTTCAATTTAATGCAATTTAATGTAAACCAGTTGGCTTCATCACCACACCCTGCAGCATTCCCTGGAGAGCGGGAAAGTTTTTGTTAATTGGATTTAGCTCAGGCATATCAGCAATTACCAGTAGATGAAAAAACAGCACAGGCCCAAACTATTGTGACGCACCGAGGTGCCTTTAAATGTACCCAGCTCCAATTCGGAGTGAGTGTAGCTCCGGGGATCTTTCAGAGCCTTATGGAAAGGTTATTGCAAGGAATTAAGGGCGTGGTCCCCTATTTTGAAGATGTATTAATTGCAGCCCCTACAAAAAAAATCTTACAGGACCGGTTAAAATTAGTCCTAAAAAAATTCCAAGAGGCCGGTCTTAAGGTTAAAAAAAACAAATGTAAATTGTGTACCGACATGTTGAGTTTTTAGGGTACCTGATTGATAGCCAGGGCATTCACCCTACTGAAAGTAAATTAAAAGCAATCAAAAACGCTCCCAGGCCACGGAACAAGGCCGATCTCCAGGCGTTCCTAGGCCTCATCAATTTTTATAATGTATTTTTACCACACAAAGCAACTGTCACTGAAACGTTACACCGATTGTTAGATAAAAAAGCAAATTGGTTATGGGGTTACCGTGAAGAACAGGCGTTCCGAAATGTTAAAAAACTGCTCACTTCTGACTCTGTACTCATGCAGTATAACGAGACTTTGCCGTTAGTTATAACCTGTGATGCATCACCTTTCGGGGTGGGCACCATCTTGAGCCACGTACTGCCTAATGGGAACGAAGCCCCCGTTGCATATTTTTCAAAGACTCTTTCAAAAACGGAGTGGAACTATGGACAAATTGATAAAGAAGCCCTCGCAATCGTCTCAGCTGTGAAAAGATTTCACGAATATGTGTATGGCAGGGTTTTTACTATTGTGACTGACCACAAACCTTTGTTAGGGATAATAGTTGGGGATAAGCCGACTCCCTACATATTATCCCCTAGGATGACCCGATGGTCAGAATTCTTAGCTGCTTATAACTATCGGCTGCAATACCGCCCGGGGAAAGCCATTCCCCACGCCGACGCATTGAGCCGAGCACCGCTTCCAGAGACTCTCGACGATCCGGCACCAACGGTAACCACATTGCAAATCGAGGCACTCAACTCACCGCCACTGACCGCCCGAGATATCGCGAGAGAAACCAAACACGACCACACCCTAGCACAAGTCCTAGGCTGGGTTGAACACGGATAGCCATTGGACCAGTTATCAGATGACTTCACTATTCAAGTCTCGACAGACCGAGCTCTTCTCCCAGAAAGGCTGTGTCATCTGGGGCGATAGAGTCATTATCCCAGAACGGCTCCAAAAAGCGCTACTGAGAACTTTGCACGATGGCCACCCCGGCATCGTGCGAATGAAAGCCCTCGTGCGAAGCCACGTATGGTGGCCGGGCATTGACAAGCAAATCAAACAGTGGGTTAAAGCTTGTCCCAAATGCCAAGAAGTCAGCAACGCCCCACCAAAAGCCATGCCTACTGAATGGGAGACACCACGTGAACCCTGGTCCTGAATTCACCTGGACTTCGCGGGGCCAACCAAAGGCCACACTTTCCTGCTTACCGTTGACACCTACTCGAATTGGCTCGAAATTCATCGCATGACGACTACGACCTCCGAGGCAGTTATCAAAATTTTAAACAGACTCTTTGCAACCCACGGATTACCAGACGTCCTGGTATCCGATAACGGCCCACAATTTACCACACTAGCGTTCGAGCAGTACCTCGCTGACCGCGGCATCCGCCATGCGCTCACCTCACCTGCGCACCCTGCGATCAATGGCCGAGCAGAACGCATGCTCCAATTTGTGAAGAAAACCTTGCAAAAGGTAGACTACGACAACATTGACGACAAGGTCAATCAAATCCTCTTCTTGCAACACATCACCCCACATAGCGTCACCAACAAAACTCCCGCTGAACTGCTAATGGGACGAAAGCTCCGCTCCCACCTCGACTGGTTGTACCCGGCTTATGAACCGAAGAAACCACTAGGATCCAGCGGCCGCTGTCGCACCTTCAAGGTAGGAGACCTGGTTTATGCAAAAAACCTATCGGGCGACCCATTGTAGGTGGAAGCGACAGTAGTACGTGTAACCGGCCCCAGATCTTACCTTGTACAATGCCTTGACGATAAACTTTGGAAACGGCATATTGATCAATTATGATCACGGCTTCCAGTGGCCAGTCCCCAACTTCCCTATGAACCTAACTGAGGGGGGGGAGGTACGGAAGAAAATGAATTCCTAGGAAACCAGTTTGAAGGAAACGACAGTTTAATAGAAACTCAGGAAGCGGAGCCAGAGGGAGAAACATTTGCACCTCAGGGAATTGAAGAAAATGTGGGCAACGACATAGAAGTGAACTCTGAACCAGAAACAGCCCCACTGCCAAACAATGATATACCTCAGCATGATTGCAACCAGCTGATACAATGAAAATCAAAGAGACTAAAAAGACAACCGTCCTACCTAAGGGACTATGTAACTGCGCCCTGAAATAAGAAGCCAGGGGGAAGGGGTGTTGTGTATGCAATAAGATTAATAAAGTGTGAGCTTAGAGTAAGTGCAGGGTTCTGGCCCTGCACTTCTGATTGGCTGTTAAGCGGCCGGACCGGATTGGCCCGTTCCAGGGAATCCGATTGGCCCTTAACAGAGAGTTCTTATTGGTCATAAGAGCTAGCGTTCCTAGCTCGTTATTGGTTAAACGTTACAGGGTTTGCCTATATAAGGCGGGTTTTACTGCTGTTGAATTGAAGAAGTCACTATGTAAATAAAGAGCTGAAGTTCACCGTTCAGAGGCTTGTCTCCATTCTTTCTCGCCCATGCTCAAAACATAACAATAACCATTCTTCATGCAGAAGACTTGAAAAGGTAGACAAGAGGCTCTAAGCAGCCATTTTCAGCAGAGGTGAGTCTTTTAAAATATTTACATGTTATTTCTGGAACTGGGAAGTAAGGAGACATTCTTAACATCAATCTACCATTGATGGCCACATGAAGAAATATGCTGTATATGTATACATTCTGAGAGATACTTATTTATAAAAGTAAATTAGCAGGCCATTTTCTGTATGAGCAGGCCTACACAAACTAAATTTATGAAAATGGGATTTAATAGTGAACTAAACACATGTAGGTGTGCATATTCTTGCCAGGTAGGTTTATTCCTTTATATAAGAGATCAGCCAAAAAGAAAATGAAACACTGAATGGTTCATGGAGCAAAGATGAGATATTGCAGCAAGATCGTCTCGCTATTGGCAATGAACAAATAGCCAGAATAAAGCCAATTTGCAGCAGAGAAAATAAAGGAAGTTGGAAGATTTTGCAGAGGTTTATTTAATAAAGTAGACAACTACTGTGTTAGATCAGCAAAGCTTTGCAATATAATTTTTTAGGGTGAGATTATGATCTTTGCATTGTTCCACAGATTCTCCCACAGAAATTTTTTCTGTATTCTGGAAAGTTAACAAGCCTGACATGAGATTTTTACATATAAAAATTGTAAAATGCATAGAAATAATGAAGATGATGCTTATTGGCATAGCCTCCTTTGTTAACCCTATTTCTATCCCCTGCTAGATACCTAAGCATTTCACAGAGCAGGCAATCAACTATATACTCTGTTTATGGTTCAACTTTAAAAACTTTGCATTGAAAATATTTCAAAGATAAGGGCTCACTATTGCTACTCAGGATGTGAAAAAAAATATTACACGGTATTTCACGGTTGAATTATTGGCAACTGAGAACTGGCCATAAAATGTAAATGAACTGTTATAAAATAGATCATGTTGTAAATAGTTATTTGAAAAGGATGTTTCACTTTGGATTTGAAGTGGAATCTAGAGAAAATTAGCTGTGTGTTAAGTTTCATCATCAAAATTGTTATGTATTGAGTGTATATAGTTGTAAGCCTCCTAAAGTGAAACTAACCTTTAGATGACCCTCACTGTTAGCTCCAACTGTTTTGGAGGAAACTTTGAACATTTATAACTGGGCGGGTTTTTCAAGCATTATGGTTGGTTAAGACCCTGTGTGCCCAGAGTATAAATTATAGGCATTTGCCTGCAGTTCCTCAGTTCCAGTTTTGAGTCAATAAATGTTGTTACAGCTATATGGTCTGGTTCTTGCCTACTGAAACCCACTTCGCGATAATCATGAACAATAATAATGGGAGAAGATGTTGCTCCTTCTGTGGAAAGAAAGCCAGGATAAATAGAATCAATCAAAAACAGATGATCAGAATCAGTGGTGGGATTCAAATTTTTTTACTACAGGTTCTGTGGGTGTGGTCTGGAAGGCGTGGCAGGGGAAGGATACTATAAACTCTCTAGTCAGAGCTGGTATTTGCTGGTTCTCCGAACTACTCAAAATTTCCACTACCAGTTCTCTAGAACTGGTCAGAACCTGCTGAATACTGGTCAGAATTGATTGCTATTTACCACTTGAATGGAAACCACTCTGTGGATGCTTTTCTTTACATTGCAGTCTATCCCTTATCATTTTTATATTCATTGGCCAATGATAGAAGGCATTTCAGGGCCACCCATTAGAGCACTGAATGCAGAATCATTAGGTGAAGTAAAGATAGGGGAAAAAAGAGTACATCCTTAAGCACATATTAAGGATTCATTAAAGACTATTAAACAAGTGTTAGTCAAGCTCATGGTCTCCTTGGGGCCTATTAACTTTTCCAAGTACCTTGTCCAATGAAAGTAGTGAGTTTCTATTGTATACAATCAGTTGTGGCTGTTTATTGCTAAGCTACTTGTATGCCTACTTTTATATAGTTATTTTCCTGAAGGACAGAAGAAAGCTTTGGGTAAAAGAAAGATGGATTTCTATCATAAATACAAACTTGCTTATCCATAATTACTGACCCTGGTCCAATCAACCAGTCAACCTCCAAAATCTTTTCTTGGAAATAGTTTTTCAAAATTCAAAAAAAAATATGTCAGCATATCACATAGACAAACCCATGCATATTACATGCATAATAAACAAGGATAATTAAAAATGGGTAAGTTGGGAAAATCATTTAGAAACAAAAATTCATACCCTAGGAAGAATGCATGGAAAAGTTAGTGTACAAGGAAAATTAGATAAATTGCATATTTTCATGCTGACTCTCACCTCTAATTGATATAAAAGTAGACCACATCAAATTATATCTTAGAAAATGAAAAACTGAACAAATCCCCAAACAAGCAGATTCTAGATAGAATAATAACATGACAGATACAATTATTTCTAGGATCTATCCAGAATCTTTGGATTTCCCCTGCTGGAAATACTATGATGTGCCCACAAGCAATAAC
Organism: Hydrophis major; assembly: GCA_033807585.1. Classification (NCBI taxonomy): domain Eukaryota; kingdom Metazoa; phylum Chordata; class Lepidosauria; order Squamata; family Elapidae; genus Hydrophis; species Hydrophis major. The sequence continues at coordinate 133,779,100 of CM066331.1, forward strand.
TCACTGCTTTAACAACCTCCGCTTTAACACAGCAGTAATAATTCTCAGATGTATAACTCTAGAAAATTGCTTGATATAAAAATTGAAAACTTTTTGCTTAAAAGAATGGTTAAAACATCTTGAGTCTGTGGGTAAAATACCTGAAAACTCAAGGGAGCCCAAATGAGCAGTTGACAAAACTCATCTGCTTGCTGTAGAAATAAAGGTTATATAAAATCACACAGCTAACCTCACTCAAATATATCTGAATGAGCAAACTATGTAAGATGATAGCAATTGTTTCAGCAGAACAGAACAAACAAATCCATGACAAAAATTTCTTTTCCAATGCAAAAGCTTCTAGCACAAAAGCAATGTTTCAACCTTATGCCACTTTGTTCCTTAAAATGAATTATTTAAGCTGGGGTATTGAAATTTAATAAGAACACAAACAACATAGTTTTTATCACAGATTGGAATTTATGACCTATCAAATCATATGTAAACACCTTGGCCCCTTTTTTGTGGTCCACAAAGCACCCCAAGACTGCACAATTAGACTTCAAATGATGACCTGTGACAGGGGTTGAAAAACACACCTTGAACTAACTTAAGGGTTCCAAAACTTCTGCTGCCACGCCAGATGGCCATAATTGGTTACTGTGGAGTACTGGTGAGTGGATGTGATGGAGTCTGGGACAGAGCCATGGGCCAATATACTATGGAGTACAAATTCAAAAAATTTCATTTAATCATTCTATTTCTTATGTTAATTATGTTAAAACATATAATTATTAATTTTAATTATTTTATTAATGATTCTCATTAAATACTGCAAGAGCAACTTATATCATGAACATTATTAGTCTTCACTAAAGCATTATTAATCATTACCAAGCATTAAAATTTTTGTGGGTCTCAACGGAAGTTTGTTTATTTGTGTCAGAAGCATCACAAATAAAACAAAACATACTATATAATGTAACATTTGAAATATTTAAAAAGTACACATAAAAAGATCTTGTCCAGAAACTAGTAACATTTATTGTGTTCTGTTGTGTTTCCCTGAGGTCCTTGAGGTATAATGATTGGTGCACAAAAGGCAGGTATACATATGTGTTGTTGCCTGCATGTCACTACAATCACAAAAAAGAGAACCAACTGGATAGCCCCATTTGTTCAATATGTCTCTGGGCCTTGTTGTACCTCTGCACAGTCTATTCAGTGATTTCCATATTTCCCAGCTTTTATCAGATCAAACTGCCAGTTCCTTTGTTAGTTCCATCCAGTGTTGTTCTTGGTAGCTTTCAAATTCTTCAAAGCCTTCTGTTGACCCAAGGAAGCTTTTCCTGGATTTCAATCTATGCTGAGCTGGTTTTAGGTCATAGAGTGTCGGTTGTCTAGATACTGATGATTTAAGTCTCTCTCTGCATGCTGCTGCTTCTCTGAAAACAGCAGGCCGGGCAATGCCAGCTAGGTGGTAGATCTCATCTAGAGGGGTAGGTTTAAAGCAGCTGATAATAAATATGATAGCTTCATTCAGAGCAATATCTACTTTCCCAGCTTGTGTTGATTTATACCAGAGTGGGCAAGCATATTCACCTACTGAGTAGCACAGTGCTAGTAATGTTGTCGTAAGGACCCTTGATTTGGTACCCCAGGTAGATCTCATTAATTTCCTGAGGATATTATTTCATCCACTGATCTTCAGTTTTGTGTTGATACAGTGCTGCTTACATGGGCCCTATCTAGGGTTACCCCTAAATATTTAGGACTATGGAATGCTCCAATAACTTGCCTTTCCATTTTATATGCAGGTTCCTAGAAGCCTGCTTATTGTGAAGATGGAAGACATCTGAGTTTTTGCTGGATTTGGTCTTTTTTCGCTTGTATCCTTACGATTTATATTGACTGTTTTCTAGTATGATTTGATTACTTATTGTACCCAATGACATATTAAGTGTTGCACCTCATGATTCTTGAAGAATGTATCTTTTCTTTTATGTATACTGAGAGTATTTGCACCAAGACAAATTCCTTGTGTGTCCAACCACACTTTGCCAATAAAGAATTCTATTCTATTCTATTCTATTCTATTCTATTCTATTCTGTTCTGTTCTGTTCTGTTCTGTTCTGTTCTGTTCTGTTCTGTTCTGTTCCATTCCATTCCATTCCATTCCATTCCATTGACCTTTTGGAATCCATCTTTCTTTCTTTCTTTCTTTCTTTCTTTCTTTCTTTCTTTCTTTCTTTCTTTCTTTCTTTCTTTCTTTCTTTCTTTTGTTAAGCAATTATAAGATAACAGCTATAAGTATAAGTATATTATATAGGCATCTTTCATTGTTCTGAGCATTCATTAAACATTTACGGTAGCCACTTTTGGTTCAAATTGATTTATGTGTATGATGCACTCCCCTGAAAGGGCCACAAGAGCCCAGATCCCTCTGTCCCTTTCTCTCAGAGAATTTGGTGTCTTCCTGCCCTCAGTCACTAGTCTAACATCTCAGGGTCTCTCATTCTATCCCTTGCCCTGACCATCAGACTGTTTTGGTCTCTCACCTGTGCACTCTCCACTCACCCAGGTTAATTCATCTCCATTTGCCTTCTGTTGATCCTCTTGCTTCCCCCTTCCTTTCGCTACATACGGTGTCCCCTCTGGTTTCTGGCTTGCTCATTTGTCTAGGTCATCTTCATTCTCCTTCTCTCTTTGGATCATCACTGCTCTCTTTCTCTGGATCAATTTCACTTTTCTTTTTTCACTAGATCAGCTTCATTTTTTCCTTCTCCTCTCCCCCTCATGGCACATGGCTGGCCAGCCTCCCACTCCATGTACACTAAAGATGTTATCTAAACCAGCAGCTTTCCATGGCCTACTTTTCCTTACAGCTTTTCTGTTCTTCCATAATAAAGGATGTTTCATCATCCTTATTTTTATTTATCTTAATCACGTGTTTTGGTGACCTTTGGCCTTTGATCTTAGTTCCAAGTCCAATCCAAAAGGCAGAGTCAAAGCACAAGACAAGGACAGTCCACAGGAGAAGAAATAGATCCCAAACAAGAAGCAGTTCCAAAGGCACAACGAAGCAAAGGACAAATGCAGGCCACAAGAGAAGGGCTAGGTCCAAAACAAAATGCAAAGAGCAATCTTCCAAAGGAGGCAAAGCAAACAGTAACAGGCACAAGTCACAAGACTAATTCCCTACAGCTTCTCTTTAAGTTACTCCCCTTCAGGTGTTCCCTGTGAGAAGTGGGGTGACCTCCTCCCGAGTAGACTTGCAGCACTTCTCTGGGCTTGCCTACATTCCACTCTCAGCAGCCAATCCTCCCCTGTGCCTGTGTAGGGAGGCACCTCTTCATCTGGTTGACCAGCCACCCCAATGCCTGTTGGACCCGGGACAACATTGTCCTCAGTCCCTGGCATGCCTTCCCCGTTGGACAGTCCCAGTTCCAACTCCTCCTCCCCCTCCTCTTCCTCCAAACTGGGCTCTGAGGGGCCATGACACACCTTTTTCAGTCAGCTTTTTCTTTTTGAACTTTTGCTTCCGTCATTCCCACTACTTCATACAATGCTATCTAAGTTCACCAAGAATTTTCTAACATTGAACAAGCACATCAATTCAATTCTATGATATTGCAGTACCAGATGATTCATGAATTGAAGAAAAACAACTAGAAAAATTAATGAAATATCATGGTCTGCAAATTGATGTTGAGTGATTGTGGAGGAAGAAATCAATGATTGTACCAATAATAATAAGAGTCCTTGGAGTAATACCTAAAGGGTTGCTTAGATACCTTAAAATTTTGAACTTATTGCATCTGAATATTCTGACTTTTCAAAAAATCTCCTTACTTAGAACTGCTTATATACTCAGGCACTAACTTAACAGCTCTTAGATCCTTGGTTAGGACTTGAACTGTTAAGATTTTACCAGTCCCACACTGTGAATCAAATTGAAGATTAAAAATAATAACAATAAAATAAAATATTAAATATAATTATCATTGTCATCCTCTTATGTTACCTTTAATGCCATCAAATAGCAATCTGCCTATCCTTGGGAAGGACAAAATGCCAAATCCAGTCTGAACATATGGCTGACTGTGTGACAAACCAAAATAATAATAAGAGGTAAAATAAGTTGTGCCACCTTCCAGGCTCATACATCTAAGCTTTCCTGTTTGTTTACTTAAAGAATTCATTTCTCATGACACACCATTATTATTCAAGGTATTTTGTCTCCCCAGAATCCAGTCCCTCTATAATTCTATGATAACTAAGCAAATAACTAAAATTAATTCTGGAGTTACATTCTATAGCAAATGCTTTTTTAATTTCATTTGGGATTTCCCCTATTGCTCTTCAACAGATATGGCTATGTGTTTAATAAAGCAGCACAAACTGCACAATGGAATAATGTGAAAAGGGTGTGATTACCTATATGATTGTTTTAGATATTATTTCAACTACCATAGCAATCATTTGAAAAATGGAGAAACATAAGGACAAGTAAATGCTTAAAAATTGAACTAATAGACTTCACAAGAGAACATCAAGAATTCTTTTTATTACTTATAGTTCTTAGTTAAAATTATTGGAAGGCATTAACAGAAATCATATACATAAGGTTAGTGAATTAATCAAAAGCCTATTTAATCCAGAATTCTTTTGCCAGAGTGAAAATTCACACATTCACACAAATCCTACAAGATTAACTCAGATATCTGTTTGGTGTATTTTTCTTTTCTTTTCTGGCAATAATTGAGTAACAACACTGTTATGAAAGGAGCACAGCTTTCACTCACAATCGTGGAATATAGACTTTTGTCCGATAGCTTTGAAGAAATAGGTTGCTCATGATAACTTTTCATTGTCAGAACATCAAAGTTGGTTCACTTCGGCAGCTTCCTGTGTGACATTTATTTCTGTTTACCATCATTTCCAAGGATGCTTTTTGGGGTATTCAACTTACCAAAATGAGCCATTAATGTTATTCTTACAGAAAACATTTCATTCCATCACAAACATTTATTCCAAACTTTATTCCTACAAATCAAATAAAGAAGAAATTGGGACATGAAGCTATTTAGATGGAATTCTTATAACTTTTTTTACCTGTAATACTATATATTTTTAAGACATTGTAGAATGTCTAAGCTTATTTCTTAACATTCAACAGATTATCTGTTTTATTCCTCAGTTTTACACAGCCTGCTAGTATGCTGGATCATTCAGAGATTTCAAGGGAAATTGAGTAATTTAAATGAGTTCTTAATTTAACAGTAAGCTTTAAAAAATAGCAAGTATCACAAAATATATTTGTTCCACAGAAAAACTCTGTTTTGCTTTTGGGGCTCTAGGTTAATCCTCTCTTTTATTTTGGTAAATGTGTTGCTCTGCACAGAATATATGAATGCCAGTACTTAGAAATGGTAAGTTCCTCTTCAAAGCTTGATATGAATTTTCATGGAAAATCAAAGTGACAATGAGCTAGAGTGGCAGTTTTAGATACTTCAATCATTTAAAATATTCAGGACCTACTTTTTATGGTATAACATTGTAGTTTTCAATTTTTTCATTAAAGGGACTATAGAAGGAGGGAGGGAGGGAGGGAAGGAGGGAAGGAAGGAAGGAAGGAAGGAAGGAAGGAAGGAAGGAAGGAAGGAAGGAAGGAAGGAAGGAAGGAAGGAAGGAAGGAAGGAAGGAAGGAAGGAAGGAAGGCACAATTTTTAATATTCTGAAATTTACAATTCTGGCTTCTTAGCACTTTGAGTAGAAAAATCTGTATTAGATGATACCAGTGAAATTTGCTTGGAGGAACTAAGAAACAGTTAATGAGAAAAGCCTGCAGCACTCTATATTTTACACGAGAGTTACTAGGGAGATGTTTTCAACTTACAGTGAAACACTATGAAAAGGTCTCCAACTTTTCCACATGAACATCAAATATTGATCAAAGAATTTTCAGTGTCTAGTCGGGAGCCAGCAAAAATATTTTGCAGCAATGCAAACATTGGATATGAACAACAAAGAAAATTAATGCTCTGGAATATAATGTAAATCCTACATTTTGTGATTGTGAGTTTTCAGAGACTTTTAAAGTAAGCTTTTGAAACTTCTGTGAATTATTCTTCTCCATCAGAGACAACTAACTTAGATTGGATTTTAGAATTAAAAAAAGAATATTCTCCTGCATTTTTTTTCAAAGGCACTGGATTTAAAATTATGTTTCAGTTTATAGAAGAACTTACTCAAAATTATTCTTGCTTCTTTTCCCCAGAACTAAAGATTGTTAGAAACACATAACTGTACTACCAAATTAGCCATTCATATTAAGGTGAAAATATTGTCCATAACTGACATATAAAGTTAGCCTGACCTATGCTTGATTTATTTATGCTTTTATTTATTTTTCAACTGTAGCTATGCAACTGTAACTTCTTTTTTTTTTTTTTGGAACCCACCTATACAATTAGTCCTTTAATGAAACCATGACTGTCTCAGTACCTTGAAATCTGCTTTATGCCATATCATATACCACAACTATACTATATTTAAAAAAAATTGACCTACGTTACAAACAGAAAATGCCAGGTTTGTCTCTGGGCATCTAAAGATGTAAAACCAGATAACAAATGAGATCCTGCTTTCAGTTTATTGTGGGAATACACAATAACAGGTCAGAATGGAATGAAGTAGACAATAATGGGCTAAAATGTATTTTATTTATGTAATAGCTTTCTCTCACACCTGTACCTTAGGTGGGTAGGTCTCACAAGTGAAGAATTGAATGGAGGCATTTGCTCTGCTAGGAGTTTTGAAGATGTATTCCATGTTTCAATATCTCTTATAGTGCTCTGTGGAAGGTTACAAAGATTATGCTTGGTGAGGCCATGACAGTTTTTCAAGGCCACACTTTCAAGCTAAGGTCAGATTTCTTATGCTGCTAAGAGAACACTGTTTTCTGATGGTAAGTCGCCAAGTATCTATGGGAATAATACCTACTCATATACAGTAGACTTGACAGACTTGAACACTGGGTCCTATCTAACAAAATGAAATTCAATGTAGAAAAGAAGTAAAGTCTTACACTTAGGCAAGAAAAACCAACAGTACACACATGGCTGGATGAAATCAGACTTAATAGCAGTAACTGTGAGAGGAATCTTGGAGTCTTAGTGGACAACCAATTAAATATGAGTCAGCAGTGTGCAGCAGCAGCCAAAAAGCCAATGTAATCCTAGGTTGCATTAACAATGGGATACAATCAAGATCAAGTGAGGTACTAATATAAAGCCTTAGTAAGACCACACCGAGAATACTGCATCCACTTTTGGTCACCACACTATAAAAAAGATGTTGAGACTCTAGAAACAGTACAGAGAAGAGCAATCAGGATAATTAGAGGGCTGGAGGCTAAAACATATGATGAACGGTTGCAGGAACTGGGCTTGGCTAATCCGGTGAAGAGAAGGACCGGGGAGACACGATAGCAGTGTTCTGATATCTGAGGGGCTGCCACAGAGAGGAAGCAGTCAAGCTATTTTCCAAGGCACCTGAAGGCCAGACAAGGAATCATGGATGAAAACTGATCAAGGAGAAATTTTCTGACAGGGAGAACAATCAGCCAATGGAACAGCTTGTCTTCGGAAGTTGTGGGAGTTTCATCATTGGAAACTTTCAAGAGGAGATTGGACTACCATTTGTCATAAATGGTGTAGGGTCTCCCACTTGGGTGGGGGGTTGGATTAGAAGACCCACAAGGTTCCTTCCAACTTTGTTACTCTATAAAATTGTCAGACCCTCTTTCTGTCTCATGTTCTCTTTCTTCTTCGTTCTTTACTTTGGTTTCTCTTTTTATTCCCTGCATTCACTTTTATGTGTGATGCATATAAAAAAACAGGCAAAGTTTCAATTGCTCCATTGTGGTCCTTGCCCTGACTTTTTGAGTACCTTCTGTATACGCAGCTGATAGATAGACAGATAAACTTTATTTTGCTCAATGACCAGCTTCACTCAGAAGGAATTTCTCCTTGAGCCTAAGTTGATTCTTAGGGAAAAACATTCTCTGTTTTTCTTTTATAGTGCTGCCAATTTCTTTTTCTCACTCTCTAAAAACAGTCTTCTTATAGTACTCCTTTCACCCTTTCCCACCACAAGTTGCAGCGTGAACCTTCTGGACAAAGTTGGATAATGACAAGATGCAGTTGGCTGTGTGTTCATGTGCTTCTGAGTGAAACAGGTATCTTGTACTTGCTAGTATTTTAATAAGTAGTTTTCTGTTAGAAAACAGGATTCTCAAAGTAAAGGGTGGCTGTCAGATACAAAAATGTATAGCATATTGCTTGTTGCAACAGTCTAACAATTCATTACACTGATTTAATGTTGTCTTATGCAAACCCATGGATGCAATGAATTCTCTATGCAACTGCTGTTAGATGAACAACAAAGTTTATATTGCTTATTACGTTCTCTACCTTTATAGATGTGTCTGTGTGTGTCTGTGTCTGTCGGTGTTCCTTTCTCATCCCTATGGGTGATAATAACAGAATGACGAGGATGGGAGGGAAGGAAGGAAGGGGTAAATAGGAAGGAAGAGAAGAAACAAAAAAGATTTCGGATGTTGCTTATCAGTTTCCAACAAGAAAACTCAACAGGGAAGCTGGTAGAAAGTTGGAACCTGCTCCTTCTGTTTTTAATGACTGCTTATGGTCATTGTGTTTCTCTGTTTAGGTAAGAAAATCTCTCTGAAATGATTACTCAATAAGTCATGGATTATTTAGTGGATGCACAAACGTACATACTATATATGCACGAACAGACACAACATATAATTTAGAATTTGAAAATTGTAAAATTAAGATATTTTTAAATATAGCAATTAACCCAAGAGACTGCTTAATCAAATCAAATCTCTGTATGATCATCAACCAACATAAAGGTAAGCTTGATTAGAAATTCCCACCATTTGTAAAATGTTTAGTGTTTATTACACTCAGTTATCAGTCTTTCAGTTTCTGCACAAACTAAGTGAAATGTGGTCCCGTTCCTCACCCACCCCTTCCCCCCACTGTATGCAATATTTCTCCCTGGCTTTATAACTTATAAAGAAAAATAAGTAGGAACATTTCATCAAGCAAACAAAGAATCGCTACTGCAGCAGTATTGAAAAGCAGGGACAATCTATCATGTATATATTATTATTTTCTTTGAAGGCAGAAGTGGTATTCAGCAGGTTCTGACCAGTAGTGGAAATTTTTAGTAGTTCAGAGAACCGGCAAATACCACCTGTGACTGGCCCCACCCCCATCTATTCTCTGTCTTCTGAGTCCCAGCTGATTGGCTGGGTCTTCTTTTGTTGCCCTGCACAGGAAAACAGAGCTGGAAAGCAGGTTAGTGGGATGGGGAGGGAATGGAGATTTTGCAGTATTCTTCCCCTGCCATGCCCACCAAGCCATGCCCACCAAGCCATGCCACACCCACCAAGCCATGCCCACAGAACCATTAGTAAAAAATATTGAATCCCACCATTGTTTGAAGGGAATCGGTCCACACTCGAGTCTTTAGGGTAATGTTGGCATGCTTAAGAAATATGGAAGAAATTAAAGGAGAAATTAAAGGATTGTACAAAGTTAAAGCAGTAAAATATATAATAGAAAGGTAGGTGGAGGGCATCCATGAGAAAAAATAAATAGGGGATTAATGTGAAGTATCAAATGCTAAATGAGGATATGTAGGCAATTTGGCTGTGACATTTGTAACCCCATTGATCACCACAGTTGATTTGGCTGATTGGACTGGCTAGGTATGTGTCCTCTTTCTTCCTCACCACCCTTTGTGTGTCCCTCCCAAAGCCGCATGCTTGGTGGAAAAAGATGACTATCCAAGATAGAAGTTGCATACTGATCTTCAGACAAAGGTATATGATAACTGGACTCCTCTGCTAGAACCTCCAAACAAACCTTAAATAGAGAAGTCAGACACAGGAAGACCTGACCATATCATGACTTCCAACAATGCTGTTGTCAGCATTCCAGCACACCTCCACTCTACCCAATAACTCCGAGACAGACATCTTCTTGAAGGTTCCTTTTATTTGGATAGTAACTGGCACAACTGAGGAATCCTGAATCTGAAAGTTCTGGACTTCCTTGCAATAAGTAAAAACTACAAATCTATCCCTTGGACCTGTCATCACATCACACGGCCCAATCACCATCCATTCCAACTTAAGACTTCCCCTCACTTCTGCACAAAATAACATGACCTTGAATTAGAAAAAGAATGTTATTATGTCTAACTACATACACTCCAAGAAATTCCCCCCCTCCCAGTTTCCCAGGCTCAAATGTGGCAGCATGGGAGCATCTGGTCTCAACGTGACTTCCAAAACTGACAGCTGTACTTTATCTGCACAGATAAGAAGAATAAGATCCATGGAAACAACCAATCAGAGCCTGTACTGATCCTAGTCTGGATTGAGCACCAGCCTAATCCTGTTGCCCACTCATATCATTCAAGTCAAAATTCTAAAGGCTTCTGGAGCTTAAAAATATGTTAGGAAACAAAACAAAAAGCTTAGGAAATTCTTTATGGTTGACAATTCTTATCACTTTTTTTTAAAAAAAAAAACTTCATTAAATGATCTTTTCATTTTAAATTTCATGAGATTCTTGTTATAAAAAATGAGAAATAGTGTAATTATTTTTATGAGAAAAAATAAACATGTTAAAATTAAATAAATTTGATAAAGTAGATAGATACAAAGAATGGTGTGAGCATGGTGTGTCTCTGTGACATTTTATGGAAGTGAAAGTTGGACTTTGAAAAAGCAGGATATTGGCACTTTTGAACTTAGGTCTTGGAGAAGACACCTGAGAATACTACAGACAGCCAAGAAAACAAAGTAATAGATCATTGAATAAATCAACTCAGAGTTCTCACAGGAGACAAAAATGTCCATGTTCAGATTACTCACTTCATGCAATTTTTACAAATACTTAGCTTTCTAAGGAAGACTTTAATTCTGTGAAGTGTGGAAGGAAAGAGAAGAACAGGACATCTAGCTTCAAGATAGATAAAAGTGACAGTATCATTGGAGCTGAAATACCAAGTTAGTGGTATTTGTCATACCACTTAGTTAGTTAGTTTGTCATACTAATTTTATATATAATTAGTATATTTTTATTTATTTATTTGATTTGTCAATTGTTTACAAGATAATAAGTATAAGTGTATATATTGTTATGAATACATGGAATGGGTACATATAAGAAAAATAAAAGAAACAATAGGACAGGGACGGTAGGCACATTGGTGCACTTATGCATGCCCCCTAGAGACCTCTTAGGAAAAGGGTGGTTAATAGTAGACAGTCTAAGGTTAAAGTTTTTCGGGTTTGGGGAATAAACTACAGAGTCAGGTAGAGCATTCCAGACATTGACGACTCTGTTGCTGAAGTCGTATTTCCTGCAATCAAGTTTGGTGCGGTTAACCTTGAGTTTGTATCTATTATTTGCTCTTGTATTGTTATGGTTGCAGCTGAAGTATTCATTGACAGGTAGGACATTGCAATGTATGATTTTATATATCATACTTAGATCAGACTGAAGACGGCGTAATTCAAGATTTTCTAGTTCTAGAATTTCAAGTCTGGTGGCATAAGGTATTCTACAACGAGTAGTATGTACACCCACACATACATACACTCATTCACATTTGCACCCACATACATGTGTAAGTATAAATCTCCTGTGAGATCCAAAAGGCTGGACCATTAAGAGTTAGGATCACATTGAAAATCTGTTTCTCCCTAGGGGCATTGGCTTGGTGGTAATATGTAAAACTTTATTTGCACTACAGTGAAGTTTGTTTTGCTTTCCAGCATGGGTATTTTTTTTACTGTTGCTACTACATTTCTTGTCTTTTTAAAATCCTCATACGCTATTCTGAGTCTTTAATAAATGGGTAGTGTTTGATTTCTAAGTTCATCAATTAAAAATAAAGTATCTTTGCTCTTAAATTCATAAGGATAAACGGATAAGTCTTCTGTCCTCCCTTATAATTATATCACATTAATCTATAATGTTAATTTAGCGAAAGATTATTTCTTAAATTAGAAATGCAACATGGAAAAACAAGAAATTTGCTGCAAGGCAGAAGGTATTCGCTGTTCTACACAACTGCCTAATTTCCCTTGATTCATTTGGCTAAATTCACAAACTTTTAAAAATCTTTCTAAATTGAAACAATTTGAACAGTTTACATTTTTGTATAATAAAATAAGTGCAGGGCGATTAATATATTGCTAGAAATTTAAAATATATTTTCATCTTCTTTGTACTCTGAACTGTTGCTGGTGATTGAATTAAATATTGAAGTTAAGCAGGCAAAGTATCCTGTGCTTTGGGGCAAGGTTTCCTTATTGTAGGCAGCATTATCATCAAATTATTTAATTAATCTTCTCTCACTCAGTTTAATTTCAACATTTTAATGAATTAAGTCTGCATTTGCTCAGTTTTGATAAAGAGATGATTCATGGCCAAGAACTCATTTTAAGCAGTATGAAACTTCTATCTAAGGTCTTACTGAGGTATGTTTTTGATTGCTATTGATTTAAGCAAGGCCAAGCAAAAATGCAGCATATAGCAAATCTCTGAGCCAAGACACCAAAGTGGATATGTAATTCAATTTCAGAGCTGATCTAGTGACAGCAGCCTATGCTTGCAATGATTATTTGTTTGTTACTCAAGTTTTTCCAATTCTGCATTTTAAGGAGAACACAGTGTGAGCAGGCACTTCAAGTTCCCAGGACACTATCAGCTCCAATGTAATGTGAGTTCAGAGCATTTGCTTTTATCTGACAACCAATAAGAGTGTTATTTTCTTGGCAACAGGTAGGTAACATATCTCAACAGATCATTGCTCAGTTCTAAGCCATCTCCTTTTGCAATGATTTTTGCTTCTTGCAAACAGATGTTTCAAATTGCAAATACAAAGACATACCTGTGCCTTTGTACATCTACATGAAACCTGTGGCTTGACGTTGTGCAAAATTCCATCAGAGATACTGATCCCCATCCTCCAACTACAGGCTATTGAAGGAATTGCAGAGCAGTCATTTCTCCCAAATAAAACCTATATTCTACATACCTTATCTACATTGAGAATAGCATACTTTGACCCAAAGACATCTTCCAAAGTAATCAATTAGTTTCAAGCCACATTTAAAAAAAAAAAAAAATCTTTCAGCCCAGGGATTCCCAACCTCCAGGCTACTGGGCCATAGCAGAAGGCACACTCATGTGACAGCCCACCTTTTGCATGGGGGAGTTCCCCTCTCTTCCCTCCCCCCCGCCCCCCAAGGTTGGGGACTGCTGTTCTAACCAATAGTTGGAACGTATGGAAATATTAGTGGCTTTCCATATAATGGATAAATCATACAAAGATAATTAGCTGACTGCAAAACGGTCAGCAATTATTCACTACAAAATAGTCCAAATTCATATGATAGATACATCACCCAAGAATGTAAAATCATCAGTGGTAGAAAGGAGAGGGGTTTGCAAACCTCACTCCCATCTAGAACTGAGGATGTTATCTAGCTGGGTAATGAAATGTCTGCAAGGAAACAAACAAACAAACAAACAAACAAACTCAGAGAGCACCAAGGACCCCACAATTCAACCCCAAGTTATAAATATTCTGGTCTATTAGATGTAGAGATAGATAGGTAGACAGATCAGATAGACAGACAGACAGACAGACAGACAGACAGATAGATAGACAGCTAGATCAGGGCTCTCCAATCTTGGCAACTTTATGACTTCTACTTCAACTCCCAAATTTTTCAGCCAGCGCTGGCTAAGGAATTCTGGAAGTTGAAGTCCACAAGTTGTAAAGTTGCCAAGATTGGAGACCTCTGAGCTAGATGATATACATAGATGATGATGATAATGATGATGGTAGTTACATAGACAGCATGAGAGTGACAGACAGATGGATAGGTAGATAAATAATAGAAGAGGGGCAAGCAGGCAGGCAGTCAGGCAGGCAGACAGACAGACCAAACAGCTCACCTATAAAATTGGATTGTAGTACTGGAGTCAGGAACCTCTCTGTTCCCAGTTTTAAGCTGACAGACACACACGTATACAAACACACATGCACACCTAGTGCTGCAGTACAAAGGGCCCATTAATTTCACTTTAATTTCTTTTACAATTAAAGATGCAGAGTGCCCAATGCAAATAAGGTTATGACAGAGGAAGAACAAAGAAATCCCCCCTTTTTTGCTATTTAGCAAAGAACTCAATCTATTGGATAATATTCTTTTAGTCTAACTACGTGGCTAACATTGTAGATAATGTTGGGCTGATTCTCAGTTCATCGTGTACAGATAATTATGATGAATCTTGCTGGCACACTTACCATAAAGGCACATAATAGAGATTCTGCAATGTACTTTGAAACTACAAATGCCACATAAGCTGTTGGGATTATCTGTTCTTTTTCTTCAGTAGATGAAGAATCCATCAACAGCTAGGTGAACTAAAGACAATCATTCATTCAGTATGGGAATGATTTTCCAAGCCCTTCATCTCCAAAGGGAACACTAAGCATCTCATTTAGCCAATAAACTTCTATTTATTTTGAGTTACAGACCTAACAAGCTTGGCTTCTGCACAATGGAGCTCTCTGCTTTTTACCTTTATGCACCTTGAAAACTCATTCATACCTATTTGCACAATTGTCATCCAATTCTTGGATAATGAATGACCTTTCCACCCTTATTTATGTCTGTGTGTCTGTGTTAATTCACTTGAAGAGCTTGTTTTAGGCTTAGAGAAATCTTAGGTTACATTCTAATTTAGAGATGTGCTAGATAATTGGAGATAAAATGCTTGAAATGGAAAATGAATTGTAAAAATTAAGTGCTTGCATAGTCTGGTCAGCTGTTAGGTAACACAGAGGAACAACAACAATGGTTAAGATTAATACACAATAATTTCTGTAATTTTAAAAATCCACGCATGCACTACAGTTTTATGCTTACAAGTAATATGTTTCTTCAGACAACAGTTGTATTCCTGCCTATAAGGTAGTGTATTTTTCACCCTCGGGAGATTTCATAATATCAAATGTTCTTTTTTTCGCCCTAATCTTTCTGTCAAGGTTAGTTAATTTGTCAATTTGCCAACTTCTTTCTGTTTCTCTGGGTTGTTGGGTTTTTTTTTTGTACTAAACCATGGAAAATGCTTTAAAGCATTCATATATTTCATGTTTAAGTGATAATAAAATTAGTCATTGCTCTGTATTATTTAGAATGGAAGGATGATTCACATTTCCTGCAGATTTTCTAATTAGGATTTCCAAAATCTAAATATGAATGATAATGTAAATTTTAACTTTTTAAAAAAAAAAAAAACATTCAACAAATAGATATATACCATACAAGCAAAAAAAATAAACATTCAACAAATAGATATATACCATACAAGCAACAAATGCAACCACAATGGATTTATAAAACATTGTTTTAAAAAGAGGTGGTGGTCATGAAAAGTGCATTAGAAATGCATGTTAGAAGAAATATTAAATAAATGTATTTGATAAAGAAAATCCAAATGTGTACAAATGATTTTTAAAATGAAAATAGATGAAAGAAAAAGTCAAACAAATGTTGAGGTTGGAAAAAAAGAAGAATGGACTGAACATTATCTTAATAGATTCACCCATCTTTAAAGTGCCTTGAGGTTGAAACACTTTTACTACTGGAGAGAACAAGTCCTGTACACAGTAGGATTTTGAAACTTCAAAATCCTCAATCAGCAACTGTTTTATTATATAATTTCTTTTGCACATTATTCCAGTAAAATGACTCAATGTGTAGAATGGTCAGTAAAAGTGGGGCTTAACATTGGTGGGGTTTAAATACTAACCAGCAAACTTCAGTTTAGAAAACAGAAAAATAATTTGCCCATGGTTTATAAAACTGGACTCTGCACACTTTGAAAATTAGTTGAAACAAATGCTTTTGGCCTTGGAAAAGCACATCTCTCTTTTATTCATTAGAATAGTTAATAGTTTTCAAGCCCAAGCAGACACATACTAGGCTAGAGATATCCAACATTGGCCATCAGCACACCAATCAATCAATAGGAAAGCACCACATAAATATAACACATAGAGTAGCCCAAAATCCACATTCAAGTAGAGAGAAGTTCCCTGAGGATGGGATTCAGCTCAAGTCCAAAAGTTCAGAAGAGTAAACCACTGGTCCTGATTATTGAACCAGATTGGATCTTACAATATCCAGCCTAACCCACTCAACTTCATCTCTCTGGTATAATACTTCGGTGTAACGTTTAGAGATACTGACAGGCTGTCATTGTTGGGGTGGGGGAAAGTTCACCCCTTGGCTTTCTTAACTTTGCTATCTTAGTTTAAGATTGAAAACACAAAACTCATGGTAGTTCCCTTCTGTGAACTGAAAGTGGCATTTTAAAGAATACTTCTGAGAACACCATGGATAGCCAGGAAAACAAACTGATGGATCATCAAATAAATTCACTCAGAGTTCATATGCATAAATGACCAGGCTCAAATTATCCCAATTTAGATGGATTAAGTAAAGACCAAACCCTCTGAAAAAGGTTTTAATACTGGCAAAGATGGAAGGAAAGAGAAGAAGGGGATGACCAACAGCAAGGTGGATGAAGTGAATTATAGTGGTGATGTGTGCATCCCTGAGAGACTTGAAAGTCGAAACTATCCTTACAATCTAGGATAGGTTGTCATGGGGAAAATCTATCCATGTGGCTGCTAGAAGTAAAAAAAAAAAAAAAAAAACCTACTTAAAGTTCCATAATCACTCATTCAGCTTTAACTCAGCCACTTTGTGAGTTTTTATTTGTTTAAAGTCTTAAGCCTTCTTCTTAAAATGACTGCAAGCAGAATTGGCTGACTATTGGTATGGTTATGAAGGACATGCCTGATCTTTTATTTTTTTTATTTTAAAGTATTATTTACCTCAAATAAAAGAAAGGCTAATATTTCATCATAAAAGCATATATTGTAAGTAGTTTATGAAATAAGGAAGGGATCAGAATGTTGGAGTACATGTTTACCTTTTGTAATTAATGAAAATACTTTGCAATTGAGAAGCTATTAGTACTTACCATCACTCAAAGCTTTGTAAAGAAGCTTCATAGAAATATGACAGGCTTAGTATCTGATGGATTATGTGTCATATCACATGCACTGAGCACATTTTTCATATTCTAATGAGGTAGTTTCTTTTTATCTGGTGTCTTGAGCATAAACCTGGCGAACAAATGATGCATGAAAATACCTATTCGGTAAACAGGGAACAGCCATGGTTATTCAAGTGATGCTACAGTGAAAGCTCCCATAAAATTTAGATTTGTCCTCATTTTTAAATGAACAGATTGAGTTTAAAATAATATTTACATTTGGAATAATTCTTCAGTTGAAGTCTTTCTGCAGACTTTGTAACTCATATCTCAGCTGAAAAGTTGCATGGAAAATGTAATATTACAAAAGGAAAGATTGTGCTAAAAAGACACATTAGGCAATCTGTGTATGAAAATGTGTTTAACAGAAAAAAGATAGAGAGAGATAGAGAGAAAGAGAGATGAGAAAGAAAGAGAGAGAGAATAAGTGTGAAAGACAGAAATTACTGAATGTCAGAAATAAAAAGAATGAAATTATGAACTGAATAGATGAAATTATGAACTGAACTGAAATTTACATGATCCAGAGATAGATGTATTTTCAGTTCTAACTAGAGATCAGATTTTAGAGTGTTTTGATTTTACACTGACAGATGAATAGCCTCTTCTAATCTTTAACATAGCTAAATGGGAATTCCAGGAGCTATTGTTTTAATATATTAGAAGCCTGTGTGGTAGTGATGTAGTGGAAAGTTGACCTGAATTCACAAGCCATTCATTATAGAACAGAAGCTGATACAGCCAGAATAATTGCTGAAGGCAACTGCCAGACTGAACCATTTTGAAAAGAAAACAAATTGGTGAATCATTTTACAACAAAAGAAATGGAGATCATCCTTGAGAGATCCCTTTCACCATTCATTGTTCCTATCTGCATCCCTCTTCCCTGTTTTCAATATTGGAACAATATTGGAAGCACTGATATGTGAGGGTAACTCTATGAGTATTTTAGGCTTGAATAATCACAATATATTTTTTAACAGCAGTGATTTGTTGTTATTCTTCTGCAGACAAAACTCAAAGTAACGTTATAACTGAATTATGTTAGTCAATTCCTAGCATTTTTTACATGGATACCATTTTTTTTCCCTCTGCAGGAAACACTGAAAATCATAGTGCTAAGGTTAATAATTATATATATATTTATTTCCATGCTTTCCCAATACATGACAGTGCATTCATATAATGTATGATGAAGAACATGAGCTGAAATAGATAGTATCCAATTCAAGGGGAGTTTAAATAAATTAACTACTGACGTAGCTGGATTGGTTTTTCAGTTATGGGTATCATTTTGTTTTTATTTTTTACTTTACTTATTGGATTTATGTGAAGTTATTGATTCAGGAATCAATCATATTCAGGCCACGTCTTCGTTGCTAATGATATATTGTGGTCAAACTGATCTGGATGAGCCATCAGCAACATGGATGAAACATTGGAATTTGTTTGATATGTTTAATTGAACAGGATTTTTTTTACTTATATATATATTTTTATTTGGTAAAAAGTTAAAATATACACACACACACAAAGAAAGAAATCCAAGAAGACATAAAGGAGAAAAAAAATATGAAACATCAAGCAGTCAGAACATTAAAATGGTGTAATGAAAAAACTCACGCATAGACATAATATACTTTCTAGTTGAAAACTGATTAATATATTACTACAACATTAATTCCCACCCCTTGCAAAACAATTTTTAACCATTAATCTATTTTCATCTTGTTAACCTGTCTTCTATATGTTATATTAATGATGAAGAAATTAACATGAAAAGGAAATAATAGTAAAACAGAACAAAATTTCAAAATTCTTTGTTAACAAACTGGTATTGAAATTCACTTGTAGAAAATTTCCCACAGGATCTTAAACTATCCTGAATCACCCCAAAAGTTATAAATAGATAATTCTGGGTCAATAATCCATGTTTGTTTCTTAACATCCTCTCTTGTCAATTGTTGTTTAATTACATGTAGTAAATTAAGTCACCAGAATAGGTCTAACTGGTATTCTTCTACTTGCAGAATAGAGTTTAAGCAGAAATAGTTACCAGTTAACTGCAATAAATCCATCCAGTCTCCCTTGATCTTCATAGAAGAAAGGAATTTGTCTCACTTCTTTCCAGCTAAGGCTGTAATGTTGAAGAAGTATACAGACTTAAATTTCGGAAGGATAGATGAAATCCACTTTGCTGGTTCTTCAGACGTGAGATTATCTTTTTCATCTGGAACTGGACCAAACCCTTTTGTTTCTCTTTATCCAAAGCTAAATCTTCAAATTCTAATATTTTTTTTGAACCAACATTAAAGTTTGATCAGGTTTTTGTAAGAGAAATCCAGCTAGAAGCTGCTTATTTCCCCCCCTTCTTTCTTAGATTTCAGACAGTGTTCAGCCATTTTAATCCACGGAACTTAATCAGAGACCAAAGAACAAAAAAAAAATTTTCCGGCTATATTTTAATCAAAGATTATAAGAAAAATAAATAAATAAAAATAAAATCCAGTTAATTTGCAAATTAAAAAAATACAGAATCTGGTTGCCATACTTTCCATATGGAAAAGACAGAGGTTATCCAGAACAACATATATCAAAAGGAAAAAAAGAAAAGAGCCTGGACAGCCACTTGTCTGAAATGTTATAGTGTTTCCTGCTGAGGTGGGAATTGCACTTGAAAACCTCCACCATCCCTTCCAGTTCCATTCTATTCTAAGAGTCTAGCAATAGGTTGAAATAAATCAGCATTCAACCTTTGACCAACTTTTAAAGCAAAATAAAACAATAAAGTTGAAAAGTTAAAGTTAAAACTCCAGCATGCACTTAGAAAACAAAACTGCTTGAGGGGAAGGTGGATATGCCCAGTGACTTTTCAACTGCTTCCAGAGGGAATTGGAATCTTCAATAAGCCACTTCCTTACTGGATCTTTTAGAGAGCAGTACTGCCAAAGAACCAGCTCTAGCAGCAGATCATTGGTAAGAGATCAAAGAGAACCTTACAGAGCAGCAGCCATCTTGAGAGCAGAGGTGTTAAATTGAACACCTTTATCTATGAGGTAATCTTTCTGCTGTTTGCATTTTCTAGTGCAAGAAAAATGCATTGACAGATGTCTAATCTTGCTTCCTGAGGCGATCTGTTTTGTACTATTAGGCTGCCCAAGAAGAGATACTGTATCCTAGGGAATAACCTTTGAAGTCTTGTCTTGATACAGTATTTCATTTTGGTGACTTCAGCCTTCAGGACAGTCTATGTTAACTGACATAATTCTAAATACCAAATCTTGCCTTCAAAGATTTCCTCAGTTACAAGATAAACAACAACTTGAGATTTTATAGCATGATTAAAACAAGTTTCACACTATATATTCCAAGGAATGGAACAAGTTAACAGTTACTTGGAATGATTATTTTCTTATTTGCTGGGGGAAAACTGATTGCAAGTACTGATTGCAAGTGAAACCTTACTTTTTTTTTTTTTTTACAATTACTTACTTTAGTGTACTGCAGATAATTTCTGAGTGTACTGTTAACACCTAAACAAGCATGTAACACCACCCCTCCCCCATCAATGTATAAACCCCTCAATGTTGCTGAATCCATCAATAATTCAAGGATGTTTAGGGCACAATTATTGTTCTGTCCTTCATTAACATACTCGAGATCCCCGCGCTTTGATTGGCCAAAGCGCGGGGCTCTCCGATTGGTCAGGCGAGCCGCGCCGATTGGCTCGTTAGGAATCTCCCGCGATTGGTCCATTCGAATCATGGGAGATTCAAAGTGGTGCCATTGGCCGCAGCCGCCGCGGCGAAAGGAATAAAAGCCGCGGGCTTCTTTCCTTTCGCCAGTTCGGTTCCAACTCCTTAATAAAGAGCTTTGCACTAAAGTCACCGACTCCTGGCATCATTTCGCGGACTCAACACTGGCGACGAGGGTGGGATCCAGACCCTGAACCGAACCACGTGTCCGATGGAAGCCAGACGAACCACCGAGATGGCAAAGATCGCACCACCCGCACCCTTCAACCCCGCCACCGAGGACTGGGAATCGTTCTCCGACTGATTCCGCATGTACCTTGAGTGCAGCGGCCTGAAGGACGCCACCAGCCCAATGAAACGCACTGTCTTCCTGACCCACTGCGGGACCGAGGTCTTCCAGATAGCCAAGGTGCTGGCCAAGCCCGCCGACGCGACCGTGATGGACTGGGACGTCCTCGAACCCATATTCGGTGGCACTACGCTCCAGAGGTACCCATCCTGATCCGGCACAACGAGTTCTACCGGTGGGACCAGAGGTCGGGTGAGAGTTTCAGCGATTTCGTCGCCGAGCTGCGGCGTTTAGGGGGGCTCTGCGAGTTCGATAACCTAAACAATGCCCTGCGAGACCGAATCGTGCTCGGGTTGTGGGACCCGGTCCTCCAGAGCCGGCTGATGGCCAAGGGCAACATCAGCCTAGCAGACACCCTCACCGCAGCTGCAGCCGCCGAAGCAACCCGAACTTCCGCCGACCGCATGCGCAGACCGAACACCGGGGACCGCAGCGGAAACAACGACCCGGCGAGGTTGACCGAGCCCAAATCCAAGACGACCACCCACCAGGGCGATTTCCACTCGGCATCGGGCACTTCCAATGACGAGGAGGACATCCATCGACTCCAGACAGGCTGCGACCCACGGAACAGGCGAGGTCATAAGTCGAGGACCAACTGTGCCGGCTGCGGCGGCGACCACCCCAGGTCGGAATGCCGGTTTTTCGAATCGATCTGCCAGCATTGCGACAAGAAGGGACACATCGCCCGTGTCTGCCGCCTGAAGAAAACTCGCAGCCCAGCACAATGGGACCAGAACAACCGAAGGAGAGAAAGCAAACCACCCCAGACCAGAGATCGCCCCTCGGACAGCCGATGGGACCGGAACGGGCGATCCTCGCAAGGCGGCGACAACCGGGGGAGAGAGGAGACCCACCAGATGGTCACCATCGGCCACGCCATCACCAACGACGCCCGGAAGGTCCACGTGGAGGTAGGCATCGAGGGCCAGCCATGCAAAATGGAGGTGGACTCCGGGTCCTACCTCTCCATGATTGCATGGCATGAAATAAAGCGTTTGGTGCCTACCCTCCAAAGGAGGAACGTAGACAGCCAGAGACTCATTGTAAAGGACTACCAGGGAAACCGCATCCCGGTAGTCGGAACCAAACACTTCCAAATCACGTATAAGGGATGCCCCGAACGACTTCCCCAAACCATCGTCGACCGCGACCGCCCAAGCCTACTGGGACTGCAATGGTTCGCCCTGCTCAACATCGCTCTCACGGGAGTCAACCACGTCACCGACGACAGCTGGGAACAGCAACTGGCCCGGGAATTCCAAGAGGTCTTCGACGGAAACCTAGGCAAGTACCGAGGGCCCCTTATATCCTTCGACCTAGACCCTAACGTCCCCCCAAAATGCCTGAAACCAAGGCGGGTGCCATTCGCACTGAATCCCAAGATAGACGAGCAAATTGACAAGCTCGTCAAACAAGGGGTTCTGCAGCCCATAGACCACGCCTGGTGGGAGACCCCCATAGTCACCCCGATCAAGCCCGATGGGTCAGTGAGGATCTGTGGGGACTAAAAGGCCACCCTAAATGGCGCGCTGCAACAAAGCGCCTACCCCGTCCCAGTGGTACAACACCTATTGCACTCACTGGGAGAGGGCAAGGTTTTCGCCAAGCTCGACCTCGCCCAGGCATACCAACAGTTGCTGGTCGACGAGCAAACGGCAGAAGCGCAGACCATAGTCACCCACCGGGGGGCATTCAAATGCAACCGACTCCAATTTGGAGTCAGCGTGGCACCGGGCATATTCCAAAGCCTAATGGAGAGACTATTTCAAGGTATCAAGGGGGTGGTACCTTACTTCGACGACGTCCTAGTGTCGGCAGCCAACCAAGCCGAACTAGAGGGTCGACTAAGGGAGGTCCTAACTAAATTTAAAGAGACCGGACTAAAAGTCAAGAGGGAGAAATGCCAGCTATGCACGGAACGAGTAGAATTCCTGGGCTACCTCCTAGACCGTCACGGCATTCACCCCACAAACAAAAAAATCAAGGCCATCAAAGAAGCCCCCACACCCAAGTCAAAGACTGAGCTACAAGCGTTCTTGGGGTTACTGAACTTTTACAATGTCTTCCTACCCCAAAAGGCGATGGCGGCGGAGCCCTTGCATAGGCTCCTGGACAAGGCGGCGACCTGGACTTGGGGGAAACGCGAGCAAGCCGCCTTCCAAAGAATGAAGGACCTCCTCACCTCCAACACCGTCCTCATACAATTCAAGGAGACCCTACCTCTGGCAGTCACATGCGACGCATCACCCTTCGGCGTCAGCGCTGTCCTCAGCCATACCCTTCCCGACAAAAAAGAAGCGCCCATTGCATTCTTTTCAAGGACCCTCACCAAACCGGAGCGGAACTATAGCCAACTGGACAAAGAGGCTCTGGCTATAGTTGCCGCCGTAAAACGATTCCACGAATACCTCTATAGCCGGACTTTCACCATCATAACGGATCACAAGCCGCTGCTGGGAATCCTTGCAGGAAACCGGGCCACCCCGAACATTCTGTCTCCCTGAATGACAAGGTGGTCCGAGTTCCTGGCAGCCTACAACTACGAACTCATACACAGACCGGGTAAGACGATCTCCCATGCAGACGCCTTGAGCCGCTCGCCGCTATCGGAACTCGACACCGACCCAGCACCCACGACGATCACCCTCAGTATAGAGACTCTACCCAACCTGCCCATCAGACATTGCCCGAGAGACTAATAAAGACAAATGTCTGGCGCGGGTGCTGCATTGGGTGGAGAAAGGGTGGCCGGAAAGGGACAACGACGAGTCCGTCAAAACGTTCCGAAACCGACAAACGGAACTCTCTTTATTAAAAGGGTGCATACTATGGGGGGATAGGGTGGTCATTCCGGAAAAGCTACAGGGGAAGGTCTTGAGGGGCACCCTGGCATCGTGAGGACTAAAGAAGTTACGCTTGGTGGCCAGGGATGGACAAACAAATAGAGGCCTGGGTAGCTAGGTGCCAACGATGCCAGGAAACTAGGCCAAGCCCACCCACAGCACCCGTCCTAGAGTGGGAAACCCCAAGAGGACCTTGGTCTAGGATCCATATAGACTTCGCCGGGCCCACAAAAGGACACACCTTCCTCATAACAGTTGACGCTTACTCCAACTGGCTGGAGGTAAGCAACATGAAGGCGACAACCACCGAGGCCGTGATCAAGGAACTCTGCAAACTCTTTGCAACACACGGCCTCCCAGACGTCGTCGTCTCCGACAACGGGCCCCAGTTCACCTCGCTGGAATTCGAAAAATTCCTAGCGGAAAGGGGCATCTGCCACGCGCTGACAGCACCGGCGCACCCGGCGGCAAACGGTAGGGTGGAACGGATGGTCCAATTCACTAAAAAGACCATCCGGAAAATAGACCACGGGGAGATCCAGGAGAAAATCAACAAACTACTCTTCACCCAACACATAACCCCAAATACCACAACCAATAAAAGCCCAGCCGAACTATTAATGGGCAGAAAGCTAAGGTCCCCACTCGACAGGTTACACCCCACGTATAACCCGGAGAGGCCCCCAGACTCAAACACCAAACAACGAACCTTCGCACCCGGCGACCACGTATGCGCAAAGAACCTGACGGGAGACCCACTATGGATTCCAGCCGTCATCACACAAGCAACAGGCCCACACTCGTACCGGCTACAAACAGCAGACGGACGAGCGTGGAAACGCCACATCGACCAACTAAGGTCGAGGACTACCAACCAACAAACCACCGGCGAACAAACAGGCGAAACCAACCCCCACAACACAAACCAAGGGGGAAGGGAATACCCAGGGGACCAAAACCAAAGAAGAATAAACCAGCAGTACTCACCGGAAAGCAGCCATCACGACCCCTCGCCAGGAAGGAACAGCCAGGCCAGCTCGACCGACCCAGAAAGACCGAGCGGGAGCGGCGAAACCCGCAGCTCAACCAACCCGGAAGGCCCAGGAGGGAGCTATGGAGAAAGGACCGGCCCGATCGACCAGCCGGTTCCCACGACGGCAGCAGGAGCAGCAGAGATCCCGACCGAACCGGCCGGGATCCAGCCTACAACTGAGTTGCGCAGGTCAAGTAGGACCAGACGGAGCCCCGCCTACCTACGTGACTACACAATGTAAGGACTGAACCAAGAGGGGAGGGGTGTTCTGTCCTTCATTAACATACTCGAGATCCCCGCGCTTTGATTGACCAAAGCGCGGGGCTCTCTGATTGGTCAGGCGAGCCGCGCCGATTGGCTCGCTAGGAATCTCCCGCGATTGGTCCATTCGAATCGCGAGAGATTCAAAGTGGTGCCATTGGCCGCGGCCGCCGCGGCGAAAGGAATAAAAGCCGCAGGCTTTTTTCTTTTCGCCAGTTCGGTTCCAACTCCTTAATAAAGAGCTTTGCACTAAAGTCACCGACTCCTGGCATCATTTCGCGGACTCAACAATTATCATTTTCCTCTCCAAGTGTAGTTCTGATTTCTCAAAAGCTAGGTCTAAAAAGACTGTAGGGGAAAAAAAATAGTATCTAGGATGTCCCTTTCCAAGGATCAATCTCTCTATCTCTCTTCTCCATCTCCTACCTGACGGTTAAAGAAAAATCTTAAGTGCTTTGCCATTGTCTGCTTCTTCTTAGGTCTAAGAGACAGTGTCTGGTACAAGGTTACCCAGTGGGTTTAATGCAGGGATGGGATTCAAATTTTTCAACAACTGGTTCTCTGGGCGTGGCTTAGTTGGTGGCCATGGCTTGGTGGTCTTGTGACTGGGTGGACGTGGCTTGGTGGTCATGTTATTGGCTGGGTGTGGCCAACTCAATATCATTCACATTGAGGCATGCATCTCCTTGCCTGGCCTCTCATGACTGCAGGGATGCTGCAACAGTCATAAGTGTGAAAAATTGTCATACATCATTTTTTTCAGTGCCATTGTAACTTGGCACTTCACACCAGCAAAGTGCCAGCAAAGAGGGGAAAAAAACTCCAGAGATGTGCCTGAAACAGGAAGTCTAGTCCTGCCAAGAATGTAATAAGGGTTAATGGAGAGGCAATTTTTGTAAGCAACACCAGAATGTTTCCTTCCTGCCTTCCTTACAGGATTAGGCCAGTCATTTCTTCTAACAACTGGTTTTCCGAACTGCGTAGAATGTTAACAACCGATTCTAATGAATAGGTGCGAACTGGTAGAATCCCACCCCTGGTTTCATGTCTGACATGGCCCTACATCTCATGGTTTCCTGGTTTTAATCTGAAGTCTTAACCACTGCACCAAATTATTTCTAAGAGGCAAAGTATCTTAAAATTAAAACAAATCATGTCTTTAAAATTATATCTTTCTAGTGATGCAGATTCAAAGACCAAAATATGATTCAGAATACATGTGAAAGGGTATGTAGTATCAGTAAGGAACCCCTTAAACTACATAGTTTGCAAAGGGATCTTGTATTAGCTCAGAAAAAAAGGCAGCTGCTTCAAAGAGTTTCTATGATTTCCATGTGTTTGAACATCAAATCATATTTTGGCCACTGAATCTACGTTGCTTCACTGCCCTATTATAAATTACTATGTATATTAAAGTGAATGTATGCAATTTTAAGAAAACTCCAATTTAATGACAAAAACAAATATAATACCCCCCCCCCTTCAAAAAAGTAACATATGAGGCTGATTGACCTTGGTAGTTTTTCTTGTGGCAGTGAAGTATTCAGGGGAAAATTAATATCTACCTGTTAAGCCTGGGTTCCCCAACCAGGGTTAAGGAGACAAGCTAAACAGAATGTGCAGCGTTAGTCAGATAGGCACACAGATAAATGAGTGAGATATGTTTGTATGTTTGTTAACATACAGTAAAAAATAACAGATACGCTTGTGCTATCAAAAATATAGTTTATTCCATTTAGAGTTATATAGCATAGTCAAAATAACAGTCCATTAGTCATGTATCAGTCCATTCAAGGATATTCATTTAGCAAAGTCCGTGTAGAATATCTTATGTCAGTTTACTTACAAATAAATCAGTCCTTTATCTCTCTCCCATTCCAGTAGGGAAAAACGCAGTCTTCATCCAGTAATTAGGGATCATAAAGCCAGAGAAAGCAAGCTGACGTTCCTTGCTTCTTTTATGGTGCTTTTTACAACCACTCCCTTAATTACATTCTCACAGTTAAAGTTGCAGACACTTTAACTAATAAACCATGATAACATATTTATTATTTTACCTAAACCAGTTAGGGTAAACAATGTTATCCCTAACACTACCAATTTAGCTTCTACGTTTCCCTCCTGAAAGCTCAGAAATGCCTTCCAGGCCAGGTGTTTATTACAATAAAAAGTAGGGGGGGGGTGTAAAATTGAAATAATAATAATAATTTTAAAACCAACTCCTCTTTAAAAGATTTGGCAAAAGGATAATCCAGTTTATTTCTGCAATACAGAAAATAACATGCTACACACTATGTCACATGAAATCAAGCTTTGTTTAAAAACACAAAGAGAATGGCAAATAATTGAAAATGCATATTTAACTGTCCTTTAAAATCTTCTTTTGTAGGCATGATTTAACTACCCAAGTGTGCTTCTTGAACCAAAAAGCACTACAGCTTTCAATCTTTAATAAAATATAGTGAACATAGGAACTGTAATTCGCCATGTTGAATCATGTGTCATCTGCCATAAAACAACATTTATTTATTTCCAGAGGAAAGTACTGCTATTTCAGAGAAAATGAGGTGCTCAGATCACATAAAGAGATATTACATTTTAAAAGAAGAAATATCAGTAGTGACCACTTGACTCTAAATTGGCAATATACTTCACATAGAAGAAAATTACAGATGCATCTGAAATGCAGGATAAGATCCAGCACAGCAGCATATTGGATGAGTAGCAAACTTTCATAGGATTCTTCCCTTAAGGACCACCCAAAATTCATGTCAAACCAAATTTCAGTCATAAGAAGTGCAGTGTATATTTTCTGCTTCGATGACTTTATAATACAACAGTTCTGAAGCAGATCAGGGTAAAAATAGATTATATAGAATAAAATGGAAGCCAACAAACTGAAGAAGCTTGCTCTAACTGCCTGGGGAATTCTGAGAGTTGATAATTAAATTGCTCTATAATTAAAGTTGCCGAAATTGGGGGAAAAAAAAGACAAAACACTGGCTCCTAATAAAGGAGACAAAGAAA
This sequence comes from Hydrophis major, assembly GCA_033807585.1. NCBI lineage: Eukaryota > Metazoa > Chordata > Lepidosauria > Squamata > Elapidae > Hydrophis > Hydrophis major. The sequence continues at coordinate 133,807,606 of CM066331.1, forward strand.
CTGAAGTGAGAATAGGAAATTATGGAAGTGGAATTAGAACTAGAAATACATGAAAGATGGGGATGTAAGAATAGTCTCTGTCTGTGACATATAGAAGAACAAAGGAACAAAGAAGTAACAATGGTAGTCAGAAGTAGGTAAACAATGATGAGAAAGTAAAAGAAAATGATATGAAAAGAGAGGCATGTTAAATTAAAATAGTAATTAATTTCATAGTTCTCTCTCTCTCTCTCACACACACACATACTCTCTCTCTCTCTCTGTGTGTGTGTGTGTGTGTGTGTGTGTGTGTTTGGTGTTTTCCACTCTGATATTTGACTCCCAATGAGTACCTGCAGTTTCCCAGGCAAGATTTCAGAAGTGAGTTGCCACTGCCTTCTTCCTAGGGTCCGTAGAGTCTGATCCAAGCTCATCCAGCTGGCTTTGCCTCTAAGGCAGGATTAGAACCCATGGTCTCCTTAACTACTGCACCAAACTGACTCTTTCCTAGTCCTATTCATGCCTACTTAAAAATACCCTTATTATACAAATACCTATTCAGTGAAGGCAATATGTAGGAAACATACCATTTTTAACCTTCACCAATTTCGGGGTTGTTCCGAACTAGCAGGCTCGTAATCCTGCACTTCTGATTGGTCCGTGAACAGCAGGTCATGATTGGTCGTTTAGAGTTGATCCGATTGGCTGGTAAACGGACTGCCGCAATTGGTCGCCCCAAGCTCAAATCTCTGTCATTGGACGCTTTAGCAGCAGCCAGCTCTATAAAAGGAGCTGCTGCTGCCAGGCTTTTCACCTCCGATCTGAAGTCACTATTAAAGAGTTGAAGTTACTAGCCGAGGTCTCGTCTCCGTTATTGCGCCCATCTTCCCAGACTTAACATTGGCAATGAGGATGGGATGCGGAGACGATAGAGCTGACTGAGCACTCGCAGATTATTCAGAGCATGTGGCTGAAGACGTGCAGAGAATGGCAGAATGGCCAGCAGCACTATACCACCCGCTCCATTTGACCCAGACTGGGATTCATATATGGACAGGTTCCAAATGTTCCTGGAATCTAACAATTTGAAGGATGCCACATCGAGCAAAAAAAGGGCGGTTTTCCTAACGCATTGCGGACCCACCGTTTTTAGAATGGCAAAGGCGCTTGCCAAACCAGTTGAAGTCAAAACAATGGACTGGGATACCCTGGCTCCCATCCTGCACGCCCATTACGTCCCAGCAGTTCCAACCCTCATCAGAAGACATGAATTCTACTAGAGGGACCAACGTGAAGGTAAGAACATTGGGGACTTTGTAGCTGACTTACGGAATTTGGGTGGATTATGTGGTTTTGTAAACCTAGAAGAAGCCATGAGAGATCGAATTGACCTTGGTCTAAGGGATCCCACCATTCAAAGCAAAATTATGGCAAAGGGAGACATCACCATCACAGATGACATAGCCAATGCCACTGCAGCAGAAGCCACTCCCAAATCAGCAGCAGGAATGCGCCGAGCAAATGGGGCCAGCCATCAACCACTCAGCAACCCATCTACCACCTCAGAGAAATACACATCATCCACCCACCACAAGGACAATGATTCTGCATCAGATAGTGAGGAGGAAGAAGTCAACAGACTCAGGTCAGAGCACAAACAGTGAGACCAGCGTGGTCGTAAATCCAATTTCCAATGCACAGGATGCGGGGGAAACCACCCACAATCAGAATGCAGGTTCCTAGATGCCATCTGTCGTTCCTGTGAGAAAAGGGGGCACATTGCTAAAGTGTGCTGGAACAAAAGAGGATCCAGCCCCAAGAGAAAAAAGACTAACTTCCGACAAGCAGCAGGCACCCCTCCAACAAATCAGGACTGTCCAAACAATCAGTGGAGCCAGTACAATAGGAACCGGATGTTCACTTGTGCAACCAGATAGGAAGAGGCACATCAGACCATCACTATCGGCCACGCTTTATCCTTAGATGCAAAAAAAAATCCGGGTAAAGGTCACCATTGAAAATCATCCATGCATCATGGAAGTGGACTCCGGGTCTTCCTTATCCATGGTCTCCTGGAAAACCCTCAAGCAGCTGATTCCTGACATCTGCCGCCAAGACCTCAGCACCCAGAGGCTCACATTAAAAGACTACCAGGGCAATTGAATCCCGGTTGCTGGGTCCAGTCACGTCCAGGTCTCCTTTAAGGACCACACCGCTATACTACCGCTCACCATCGTTGACAGAGACTGGCCCAGCTTATTGGGTCCGCAGTGGTTTGCGCCATTAGGAATCGGAATGGCAGGCATCAACCAGACTGTAGACGTAGGCAGGCATCAACCAGACTGTAGACGTAGCCCTCGTCCAGGACTTTCAGGAAGTCTTCACTGAGGAATTAGGCAAGTACAAGGGGTCCCCCATCTCATTCAATCTATGCCCTGATATCGCACCCATTTGCTTAAAGCCTCGCCGCGTTCCTTTTGCTCTCAAACCTAAAATTGATGAGCAATTGGACAAATTAATAGCGCAAGGTGTGTTAGAACCCATCGACCACACCTGCTGGGAGACCCCAATTGTAACCCCCATAAAACCTGATGGATCCTTGAGAATCTGTGGTGATTACAAGGCCACCCTCAACTACGCGTTACAGCAGAGCACCTATCCAGTACCCGTGGTCCAACATCTCCTTCACTCACTTGGGGGCGGAAAAGTATTCGCAAAGCTTGACCTGGCCCAAGCTTATCAACAGTTGCCAGTAGACACAGATACTGCAGAAGCCCAAACTATAGTTACACACAGAGGTGCCTTCAAATGTAACGGACTCCAGTTTGGGGTAAGCGTAGCACCTGGCATTTTTCAAAGCCTGATGGAAAGGTTGTTACAGGGCATCAAAGGGGTCATGCCCTATTTTGATGACGTATTGATAGCCACCCCTACAAGAAGTCAGTTAGAAAAACACCTGAGAACTGTCCTCCAAAGGTTCAAAGATGGAGGCGTCAAAGTTAAGAAGGAAAAGTGCCAGTTATGCACTGAGAGGGTTGAATTTCTGGGTTACCTTCTTGACAAACAAGGAATTCACTCTACTGAAAAGAAATTGGCTGCCATTAAAAATGCCCCAAGACCAAAGAACAAAACAGACCTCCAAGCCTTCCTGGGACTCATTAACTTTTATAACATCTTCCTACCCCAGAAGGCGACTGTTGCTGAACCCCTACATAGGCTCCTCAACAAGAAGGCTTCCTGGTTTTGGGGAGATCGGAAGGAGCAGGCTTTTCAACAAGTAAAAGACCTTTTAACTTCGGATGCAGTACTCATCCAATATAATGAGACACTTCCATTAACTGTGACTTGTGATCCCTCACCCTTTGGAATAGGTGCCATCCTGAGCCACATCCCACCCAACGGTGCAGAGGTGCCTATTGCATTATTTTCAAGAACTTTGTCTAAAACAGAGAGAAATTATAGTCATCTTGATAAAGAAGCCCTCGCTATTGTATCTGCAATAAAACGGTTCCATGAGTACCTGTATGGAAGATCCTTTTCCATCATCACAGATCATAAACCATTACTTGGCATCTTGGCAGGTGACAAACCGACCCCAAACATCCTATCCCCTAGGATGACACGATGGTCGGAGTTCTTAGCCACCTATGACTACCAATTGAGACACCGACCAGGGAAAGCCATTCCCCATGCAGACGCTTTGAGCCATTCTCCACTGCCAGAACTTCTCAATGACCCAGCTCCCATGCTCTCCGCACTACAAATTGAGACGCTTCCATTGCCTCCACTAACAGCACCAGACATAGCCTGGGAAACAAAAAAAGGACTCTTGTTTGGCACAGGTTCTCAGCTGGGTGGAGAGGGGATGGCCAGAAATCGAACCAAATGACACCTTTAAACCCTTCAAGAACAGACAAACAGAACTTTTCTCTCAAAAAGGGTGCGTGTTATGGGGAGACCGAGTGGTCATACCAGAGAAGCTTCAAAAGAAAGTTCTACACTTGTTACACAATGGACACCTGGGCATCGTTCAAATGAAAGCGTTGGCAAGGAGCTATGCCTGGTGGCCAGGTATGGACAAACAAATTGAAGCCTGGGTTGCCTCTTGTAGCAAATGCCAAGAAACACACTCGTCCCCACCAAAAGCACCACCAGCTGAATGGGAAACACCCAGGGGTCCTTGGTCCTGCATCCACATTGATTTCGCGGGACCTACAAAAGGACATACTTTCCTGATAACAGTGGACGCCTACTCTAACTGGCTCGAGGTCAACAAAGTGAAGACCACCACTACAGATGCGGTCATCAAGAAGTTAAACAGACTTTTTGCAATGCACGGATTACCAGATGTCTTGGTTTCCAACAACGAGCCCCCCCAAAAGCCTTGGCCTTTGAACAGTACCTTGCAGACCAGGGGATACTCCACACCCTGACTTCACCTGTCCACCCAGAGGCTAATGGCAGGGCTGAACGAATGGTTCAGTTCACTAAAAAGACATTACAGAAAATGGAACAAGGAAACATCCACAACAAAGTCACCAGGATGCTCCTTCTCCAGCATATTACACCAAACAGTACCACAAACAAAAGCCCAGCTGAACTCCTGATGGGCAGGAAACTCAGATCGCACCTAGACTGCCTACACCCAGCATACACCTGGGTTCCAGCAGTAAACACCGCTCCTTTAAGGTAGGAGACCCTGTATTTGCAAAGAACTTTTCAGGAGACCCCTTGTGAATCCCTGCCAAAATAACACAAATCACAGGCCCCCATTCCTACCGACTAGAAACCACAGATGGGAGATTGTGGAAATGCCACATAGACCAGCTATGTTCTAGGCTGCCCACAACTCCCATCACTAACCCTGACCTCGAAACCAAAGGGGGAAGGGAAACAGGGGTTTTTGAAATTGAACCAACATCTGGCACAGGAAGCATAACCCCACAACCAGCACAGCAAAGGCCACTATATGCACAGATGGAGGAGGAACCTTGGCAGATGGTCATGTTTCCAGCTAGCAGCCAAACAGGGTCCGCAATTCCAGAGAACCCCGATGACAGCAACAATGGAAGTGTTGCAGGTATCCCTGAATCATCTCCTAGGAGATCCATAGAAGCCGGGTCGCCACGCCAGACAGTTCCAGTAAACAGTCCGTCAGAACCAGAAACTGAGCAAAGACATTTTGAACAACGCAAATCAGGTAGACAGGTAAGAAGACCCGCCTACCTGAGAGAATACATCACCCAACCCCTTAGACAGAACCTAGAGGGGAGGGGTATTCTGAACTAGCAGGCTCGTAATCCTGCACTTCTGATTGGTCCGTGAACAGCGGGTCATGATTGGTCATTTAGAGCTGATCCGATTGGCTGGTAAATGGGCTGCCGTGATTGGTCGCCCCAAGCGCGGCAAGCTCAAATCTCTGTCATTGGACGCTTTAGCAGCAGCCACCTCTATAAAAGGAGCTGCTGCTGCTAGGCTTTTCACCTCCGATCTGAAGTCACAATTAAAGAGTTGAAGCTACTATCCGAGGTCTCGTCTCCATTATTGAGCCCATCTTCCCAGACTTAACAGGGGTGGGGGGAGGGAATCATTATTTTCCACCTAGTGTGAGATCTCCCAATAAAAGGGTTATTCTGCTTTTTCCCTTTCCTGTCAAAAGAGTGAAGTTTTATTAAGAAGAAGCTGTGGCAACCAGTCTTCAACCTCACTCTTTCAGCTGATTATTGTCGAGGTTGCCAGATGCTACAGCTGCATTCTGTCTTTCAGCCTATTTGTCTGGCAGCTGCCCAAGTATCAGGAGAGATTTTTTTTTTCCAAACAAGCTCCTCTGGCTCTCTAGCTGCTCATTAACTCCACAATTCTTTGAGTAATATAATTGTGATGAATCATATATCTTATGAATAAGCTGATCCTCCTCCCATTTTAATATAAGGTATACAGACTCATTTTCACTTTCCACCACTTCCTGCTTAGACTAAGGATTTGTGTGTGTGTGGGTTTATTTTAAAGGTTAGCATTTGTGAAATGTGCTGTAGTTTAACTTTTGGAAGGAAATGAAATATAATAATTCTAGTTTAAATAAAAGGTCTCTGTTTCAGGTATACATTTCAAAACAGGGTTTCTGCTGTTTAAAATGAAAACTTTTTTGAAATTTAGAGGTGCCTTGAATGATAAATGTATTAGAAAAATTGAAATAAATTAAAAGATAACCTAGGTATATCCTAAAGATGAAGGGGGGGGGAAGTAATTTTAACACTCTCACAAAATTAAACATGAGTTTTGTAAAATGTGAAGTAGAATGTTTAATAAACAGGCAAAAACATTGCCCTTTCCTTTAAAAAAAATCTGAATAACACAGAGGTTTTCATATAAAGAAACAGAGGGAGGTTATAATAACTTTATTTTAAAAAATTCCCTAAGTGAAATCTTAGTGAAGACAAAAGAATAATTAAGTGTTATAAAGTATTTAGAAACATACAGTATAGAAAACTTTAGATTTCCAAACTGTGAAGGTTCCTGTGGACCAGGGGTGGGATGCTATCAGTTCTGTGTTTGCTGCTGTTAGCCCACCTGCCTGTCTAGGCTCTTACCTGTCTGCTTTTTCAATCTCAGTTGCTTTGCACAGCACAGCTGAGGTTGAAAAAGTAGGGAAAAAGTGGTTGTTCAAATGTTGTGCATCTGCACTTTTCAGTTGTTCGAGCGGGCTTTTACACACAAAACGTAGTCACTGAACCGGTAGTAACACCGGTTGAATCCCACCCCTGCTGTGGACATATATAATACCAGGGTTGTTTAAAGAGCTAAATAAAAGATCTGATAAAACACATAAAGACTCATAAATAATCCATTAATTAGATCTCAAAAGCCAACCAGGAATAAATTTAGTGGAATCATTAAAAGTGAGATCTGTGGCTAAGGGTCACCAACTTTTGAAAAATGGCATCTAGTATTCATCCAAACTTACAGTTCTTAAGATATAGTAGAAAACTGCTATAGATAATTAGAGAGAGAGAGATTGAGAGATAATGTGATTTATTACTTTTTCAGTTTTAATTACATTTAAATTGAATTACTTCACTTCTGGGTTTTTATCCTATTCAGAAAAATTCACAAGGTATGGCAAAAAAAAATAAAAATAAAAGAAAGAAAGTGTTAACCAGATCAGACTTCAATCGCAACATTTTGGCCACAGTCTTGACTTTTTATTTTTTTTTATTTTTTAAATAAACTTTATTGATTTTACAATTAAAATAAATGAACAACACACATACACCACATAGAGAAATAAAGAAAAAAAAAGGAATAAATGACAGTTCCATTATTGGCAGTTTGTGGTTCCTTATTTGTATCATTATTGGTGTCATATTTACAATTAAACTTTAGTGCAAGTATATAGTTACTACAGTTATAGCTTATCCTCCTCTACAGTTTATAGATATTTATTATTATATTATCTATCTTTGTTCTATCCAATCATACCAACAATTCCAACTCTTATAATATTCTCATGCTTCTTTGTCTCTAAGTGCTAGGGTCAATTTGTCCATTTCTGCACAACTTACTATTTTCTGAATGGTCATTTCCTCTGTTGGAATATAAGGTTGTTTCCAACATTGTGCAAAGGCCAATCTAGCTGCTGTCAGTGTGTGTAAAATTATACTGTATATTTGACCTTTTTTGGAAATTGTCTGCTGAATATCCCTAGTAGGAAGAATTCTGGTTTGAGTTCAATCTGTTCAGTCATAATTTCCTCCAACCATTTTTTTTATTCTTGACTTTATAAACAGTACCTGTAGTCTTGTACAACTTCACTTGAGCTTCTGCCTTGTCACTCAAAGGCAAAGTGTAATTCTTAGCCCCAAAAGATTGTATTTCTTGAGTATAGTATCGAACCACCAAGAATACATGGTGATACTTTTAATTTTCCTGTATCTTTCAGAAGTCCCTCAAGTCTTCTGAATCCACAAAGAAAAACAAATCTCCAGAGATGGAGAGAAATAATAGTACATGTTAATTTTATTGCTTCTTTGTGTATCTGTTTCTATGGTAATTTTGTATAATTGTTAGAAATGTTTGAGGATCATGCTCTTGTTTCTGTGCATAATAGAAGATTGCTTAATTGCATGTTGATTTGCCATGAACAAATCTATTTCTTCATTCTGTATGTCTAGTAGACAATCAACATTAGAACTGAAGTCTTTTAAATCTGATTAGTAATATAATTTGTGGCTCATAGTATGCATTCAAAAATGCTTTGTTTCCCTGTTTGGACTGAACTATTAGATGATCTTAAAACTGTACTGGATATGTACAACATGACACAACATGATTTGAAACTCCCTCTATTTTTATGGTATTGACAGTCATTTTTTTTCCCATCCACTATATCATCATTCCATCTATAATATAGATCTATCTGTCTGTCTGACTCTGTGTATGTGCGTCTGTCTGTCCATCCTATCTATCTGTCTGTCTGTCTGTCTGTCTGTCTGTCTGTCTGTCTGTCTATCTGTCGGTCCATCCATCCATCCATCCATCCATCCATCCATCCATCCATCCATCCATCTATCTATCTATCTATCTATCTATCTATCTATCTATCTATCTATCTATCTATCTATCTATCTCCATCCTTCTATCTATCCATCCTTCCATCCATCCATCCATCTGTCTATCATCTGTCTATCTATCTATCCCACCAATAGGGCTCTGATTACTGAGAAACATCTGCACAGCCAATTCAATTTTGGTTCTTTCAATTAAACAATGTCTTGTTTCTTTCAATTGAACAATTGGTACCCTGGAACTGCCCAATATCTGCAGCAGTGCCTGCTCTCTGGGACAAGGTTCTCCCCAAGATTTGGATGGCCCCAATTATGCTGTTATATAGCAGAGCTATGAAGATATGACTTTGGCAAGGAAGAGTGAGATCTTTGTAAAGGAAGAGTGATAGCATCATGCTAGCTATCCTTTATCTTTACATTTATGCTTTATTGATGTTATCGTAATTTCTTTGTTTGATTATTATGAACATTGAGAATTAGGCACATAAGGTTAATATATAATAATTACTCTAATAATTATTTAATAATTATAATTATTTAACAAATAAAAACTTTTACCTTTCTTCAAATATATGATGAACCTATCCTAAGTAATAGTCTTATCTGAAGCTATAACTTGTCAGCTCTAACTTATCAAAAATAACTTAGAGATTTTCAATAACTGAATTAGTTTTTGTAATATAATTTTTAAAAAATCATCAGCCAACTTCATCTAAACAAAGAGATCAAACTACAAGTAGATTCAAGCAGTTGGAATGATGAAAGCAGAACCTCTTGAGATCCTGAAGGGGATTCCCACCATTGGAAGCAGTTTATAGGGTAAGAAGATCTCATCCCTGTCCTGTCCATCTCCTTGGTCTCCTTTGTTAAATTGATTTTAAAATGTTATTTGTTTTTATATTTATCTTTTTACCCTCTATAAGATGACAAAAATCACCTTATCAGTGAGAGGGAAGGCATATAAATTTAATAAATAATAACAATAGCAATAGCAATAATAATAATATCCTTTTGTGCATGTGTTGTAACATTGCCAAGAGGTCAACATTCATGTACTGTATCTAGGAAAAATAGCAACAGCAAAAGCACATATACCACTTTATGGTGCTTTTCAGCCCTTTCTAAGCAGTTTACAGAGTCAGCCTATTGCCCCCAACAATCTGGATCCTAATTTTACCCGCCTCAGAAGGATGGAAGACTGAGTCAACATTGAGCCTGGTGATATTTGAACTGCCAAATTGCAGGCAGTCAGCAGTTGGCAGAAGTAGCCTGCGGTACTGCACTCTAACCACAATGCCACTGTGGTTCATTCAGCATTGCCTAAACCTGCACATATACGACAAACGTCTTCAGCCCATGATTGCTGCTGGATTTGGCTCAGGATTGTCCTACATGACTTTCCTCAGTCCCAAATGGATATGACAACATTGGGTTATTTTGCAGGAATGATTGTCATTTTGCAAAAGCTATAGTTCCAGGATGCACTTTATTTGAGTTCAGTGGCAAGATATATATGTTTATCATCCATTTTGTTTTGTTTTCTTTCTTCAAATAAGACTGGAGTGGGAAAGGTTATAAAAGTTTGTCATTTGTTTTTGGAAGTCACATATTGCTGCCAGGTCACAGATCTATCTATCAACAAACCTGAATTTATGAATTCTCCTTTGAGACAGTACTTCCTAGGATTTTGAAAAACTGTTCCTTTTCTATTTTATATGTCAGTCTTTGCTATGAGCATTCATTCATTGGCAGAAACCCTAAAAAGCAAGACAACCCAAACAAGACATACCCAAATAAAAGAAAATATACTGGATCTGTATTTTGCCACATATTTTCATTTCTGGAAGGAATAGGAAACAGAGTCAGAACTTACAGTGCAGGGTCTTTAAACATCAACATCATTAATTCATTTATTCTCTGAACAATAAGACCATAGACATATCAATTTAAAGAAATAAATCATTTCAGTCTAAAAGTACTCTAAGCAGTTTACACATGAACAATAGCAGTGCCATATGTGTACAAAATATAAATACAACTAAGAATTATTATCCTATGTATCACCGTGTCCTAGAGGTTCTTAGAAAACAAAGATTAATGAATAGCACAGACTAGTGCTTTGTAAAATATGCTTGTTATGTATGTAAATAGTTTAAATAAAAGCAAGCTTGGGGTAAAGTGCAGGGTTCTGGCCCTGCACTTCTGATTGGGTGTTAAGCGGCTCGATCGGATTGGTTGGGTTCAGAGAATCCGATTGTCCCTTAACGAAGGACTCTTATTGGTTCAGGAGCTAGCGTCTTACAGCTCCCTATTGGTTATTTCACATTAAGGTCACCTATATAAGGCAGAGTTGTTGTTGTTCACTCTCTTAAGTCATTATGTAATAAAGAGCTGAAAGTTCACCAACTAAGATTGTCTCCAGTCATTTCACCCATGCCTGAAACTATATCAATGCTCACCTTCTGAAAGGGCCAAGATAAGCCAAGGTTTGATTTTCATGTTACTTGACAGAATGTCATCAAAATGTGAGTCTTATATTTGGCTATTCTATTGTTACAGCTGTTTTGTGACATTCAGACAACATGCTCTCAGAATGCCAAATAATCTCACTAGCCCCAAAAGGTTACTAACCTTAAGGCAAGACACAAGCTGTCTTTAAAAAATGAAAGCTGGTAATTTGAGTTACCAAATGGCTCATTTGGTAAGGGCTATAATAACTCTGGCATAAAACTTTGCAATTAATATAAAAATAGGATATGGGACCTTATTTAGAGATATTTCATTAATGTTTATTATCCAAGGGCTAATATAATATCCAAGGGCCTAAAGCATTAATCTCAACACTTTTACTGCTTCTCAGAGTTGTGGTCATCACTGGAGGTTTTCAAAAAAAGACTTGACAACCATTTGACTGGGATGGTGTAAGCTAGGGGTTGGAATAGAAGACTCCTGACGTCCCTTCCATCCCTATGGCTCTATATTCTATACTTTCTCTTGCTTATGCTCTGGAAGCCACAATTGGCTTTCCTATAAACATTATGTTATGAACTAATAAAACGCTTAAATAAAGTTTTAACAAACCTTAAGTAAAAGCAGGGTTCTAATCCTGCACTTCTGATTGGCCGATAATAGCAATATCGGATTGGTCTGTTCAGGGGAATCTGATTGGCTGTTAACGAGCCACTCTCATTGGTTCAAGGGTTTAACACTTCCATGCTTCTCATTGGTTACTTGGTCAGCAGCCTGCCCTATAAAAGGGCTGCTGCTGCCCTAGGGTTTTGCTCTGTTCAGAATGTTTAATAAAGAATTGAAGTTCACTGTTCACTGCCTCATCTCCGTTCCTTGCATCCATGCACAGAACATAACACACTGATTTGAAGAGGTCCTCAAAATGATGTACTCTAGGAAAGGCCCTGCAGTTACTTGTATTCCTAAGGCATCATTTGCAAAACTTTGAAGGAACAAGACGAGGGCGTTCAGAATTCTATAGTGTGCAATGTGGCAATTGGTACTGATAGCAAATTATAAGACTAATCAGTCACACTGAACTTGATCTGCCAATGTAAGCAGCTCCATCAACTCTTCTAATAGTAGTTTCTCTCCTGATGTGCACAGGCTACTAAAAGGCATGCTTTTGATCTCTGAACTGCCTCTTTTTTCAATTGTTTTATATGACTTTAAAAAAGAGCTAATATACACATAAGATTATTCTAAGACGTTTCACTGCTACACTTACTGAATGAACCACCATGGCACATTGGTTAGAGTGTGGTATTGTAGGCTATTTCTGCTGCCTGTCAGCTGCCTGCAGTTTGGTAGTTCAAATCTCACCAGGCTCAAGGTTGACTCAGCCTTCCATCCTTCCGAGGTCAGTAAAATGAGGACTCAAATTGTTGGGGGCAATATGCTGATTCTGTAAACCACTTAGAGAGGGTGTGAAGCTCTTTGAAGCGGTATATAAGTCTAAGTGCTACTGCTATTATTTGTATCTGCATACATTTTTGAAAAAGGATTGAGATTAAGTAGCAGATGTAAAACGCCAATTTAAGCATGGACCCAGTAGCAAAAAGATTGCTTGTGATGGACCCAATTGTATTCAATTGCTGACTGCATTCATTCATTCATTTGATCAGATTGTACTTTTATTCTGAATTAGTACAGATTTTAAAAAAAATAACAAAGCCATGCTATTGCTTAAAATACTATTTTAATTAGAATATAAAAGTATTTTTTTCAATTATTTACAACTCTATCCCATAGTGCCCAACATTCATAATTTGCTTGAATCATTATCCGGAAAAAAAATATGAGGAAATATGAATCATGCTTGTTTGGAGAGAACATATAGCTTTATAACAATGCAGGTCTGCATTTTGAGTTGTCTTCTTTATAAAAACACTCAGCTGATCTCAGAAATTCATACTTAATAATTAAATATAAAACATCCATCAAGAGTTCCTTTTTTTTTTTTTTTGCAAGAGATGCACTGAAATGGACAATTGTACCTAGCCACTTTCAGAGGTGTCTATGGACATATGTCAAAAAACAAGATGTCAGCCATGGTGATGTGACTGAAATCCGACCTCTGACCTTTCTTTTTCTTTTTTTTTTTTACATTCCTTCAATTCAGTAATAAGAAATGCAGAAATGCTTCCTTACTGGTCCACTTCTGCACATGCTTGATCTAGAACTACATGAAATCGTGTATCTCAACTTTGATGACTTGAAGATGTATGAGCTTTGACTCCCAGTATTCCCCAGCTAGCCTTACTGGTTGGGGATTTCTGGGCATTAAAGTCCATATATCCTCAAGTCATCCAGGCTGAGAAACATTGAAAGAGTTTTCAGTTTATCAAATGATGAGAGAGCTTAGTCTGACAGTTTAGTGTGACACTCCCCCCCGCTTTCATATTCATATCAAAAGGTCACATTAAATTGCAGGTCTTGTCTGTATTTCAGCAGAAAATTCCAGATCTAGCAGGGGAGGAGAATATTGTACATCTGACAGATGTTTCTTTGCAAGTCTTACTGAAGACTTGCAAGCAAACAAAAATCTGTGTAATTTTTGTCTGCTTTTTCTTTTTTAACAGAAATGGACCTACGCATGCAAAGAAAAGCTGGAATGAATAGTTGTGGTATTAGTTTGCATCCAACCAACAGAATACTACTGGGAAGAGGCATGATTCTCTTTGTGTTGCATGATTTCAGCATCTCTCTATCCCATATTGTAATACAGAACCTTTCCATTCCTCAGGAGGTACAACTACAGTCAATGCAGTTTCTCAAAAACCTTTCATAATTTTGCTGTCAAGTTATCACACTAAATTTATGGCACAGGGAAACAGATTCATGGGGACTAAAATTGATCAAGCAAATGGCAGGGAAAAGATAGTACAATTACACTTCTATGCTTTAGATGTGTTGCTAAAGGCAGCCTCCACACTTGTCAAATGATCGAGTTATTCCCAATTGTGTGGTGTTAAATGATAATACAAAATTTTACTTAGACTTCTGATTAGCTACAAGCGAAAGAGGCTTTCTCATGGATGCTTATGCTAGGAAGCTATTCAGTAGATTGAGATCTGGTATTATTACCAGCCTGAATGAGGAAAGAAATATATGTAACCATCAAGAAGATAAAGAAATGTTATCCAATAGATCCATGAGTGCTTATCTGGTGCTCAATTGGGAAGAACAGGTACAGCTTTACCGAACATTATTTTACTGCCTGAAAAACTGTTGTTGCCATTATGCATTTGCTTTAGAAGAATACCACAATAAAAGGTCACCAGAAATTTCTAGTGTCTTTTAGAGAATTTATTTACAAACCTGGATCAAATACAAGAAAGTAGCCAGAAAATTCCCGAATAAATGTGAAAGTAACTGTGTCTTTTGAATAAATGTGAAAGTAACTGTGTCTTTTGAATAAATGTGAAAGTAACTGTGTCTTTTGAAACTGTGCCTTTCACCTGAACTCTATTTGTAAGCTTCTTGCTGTTCAAAAGTCAAATGTATAGCAATACAATGATTGCAGTTCTCTTCTTTGATCTTTCAAAAACTAAACATTTTTAAATTCTATTGATAAGCTTGACATTTCCATTTAATTCAATGGACCTTATGGTGGAGTTGCTTAACTTCACTCAACTGTGACTTTAATTTTGTTTTGTTTTTTACTTTGCTTATATCACAAACCATTTTTTTCCTCGAGTAATCAGATCAAAGCCAGGATGTATTATTATCAAATGCCTCCAATAACATTCACTTATGAAAAAGTTAACAACTTCATTTGTGCATTGTGCTTTTTCCCCTTCACTTTGCTGTTTTGCTAGGTGCTCTGGGGCTGAGTTAGAAAACCATGACTTTATTTTATGTGATAATTAATAGGCACTCCTGATAGACAAAGGCCAGAGATTAAATGTACAAACAGTCAAGTTGTAAATTAGACTGTCAAGACTCATAAATTTGTTACCATCTAAAGTGTTCATGTTTTTCTAACAATGTTTTTCATTTAGGATCTCAGGTACAAAATGTATTTGTTAATTTGTCATGGGAGGGGAATATCGTATCACACAGATAATAAAGTCAATGAAGAAATAAGATTTGGGACAGATTTTTCTGGATGTTCACAATTAGTGGAAAACCTGAAGAGCATTTGCCCCTTAGCTATTTAGAGAATTGGCAGGTCTTTGGAACAGCCTGGGTTAAACCCTAACATGCAGTAAATTCAGCTTAAAAATGAAATGTCCCTAGCGTACATAGCCCTATTGTTCAGGTGGAGAATATTAATGTAATCATGAAGTTGATATATCAGAAATTCAGAGATGAAGATTTAACATTTTGAAGTCCATTGTATGATAAGTTTTAAGAGAAGTTTAATGAATGACAATTAGCTTCTCGTGTGTGTGATCCCAGGTGAAGGAATTTCAAAACAACATTTCTAGTTTTAAAGTTTTTAGAATAGAATCTCAAAATTTGTTTTGTTAAGCCAAAGACACAACATTTTGACTTTTTTTCTGGAACAACCACACAATATATCTAAGAGGAAGCTAAGGAAGACAGGCTGTTCCACCTATCAGCATTTTAATGAATTGGTACCTTTAATTAATTACTACTTTACTTGATGATCATGTCAGGTACCAATATTTTAAGCCACAAATGACTCCTTCCCCAATACTTCCAAAAAGAACAGGTAGGTTTATGAGCATTGTCAATTGTTTTCTAGTGGGGAGTATTTGTAAAGTTCAGAAATAAAGGCTCACTAGTGGGTGGCAATAGCTTCAGTTCCTTATTGTGGTTAATGTTTTTGCCATTTCTACATATTTCTACAATAACAACTCCATTCTAGTCATAATACTAAGTCATGAATTACATTATTCCAATGACATTGTTAGAATGGAGGGCATGGGAATGGTTATTTCTTGTAAAGGTTGTCAGTTTTTTTTTTCTTCCAAATATAGCAATAGAGTTTTTCTATTAGGCTACCAAAACTGATCTGAAATAATCCAGATAAACACCAAGTCTGAAGTTGCTATCATTTTTGCTGCTGATTCAGATATGGTAGCCAACTAATGTCCACTAAATAAGCTCCTCACTATAACTGTAAAGTTACAAACCATCTTTTGCTGTTCTTCTGAAATTGAAATTAAAACATTCACTTAAGTAATATTGGTGCATACTAATGGGGAACCATTGCCCAACCCCAGAGAAGGCAGAACATTAATACAAATGATTTGACAATCTGGATCAATGTTAGCCTGATCACATTTTATTATTAAAGAACACCTATCTGCCATTTAGAGGCCTTCTGATGAAAAGAACTGGAATAGGAGTGAGGAGACCTGGGAATTAACATGAAGCTGGATGGGTGACTTGAAATAGTCAATCCTTCCTAGAATAGGAACTCAATATCCTAGAGTAGGAACTCAATATCCATTCTATAAATCGGCATTGGGCTATTGTGACAGATTATGGTCCATGGCATTCAATGAAAATACTTTCATTTTGTAGTGGATTGATTCAAAATATTAGTAGCAGTAGTAATAACTGCTACTGTTATAAGTAGTCATAACTCACATAAAAACGTTTTGATTTCCAAATAGATCTGCTAAAATGTGTGTGTGTGAAAGAGAGAGAGGACTTCCTCTTGATAAATTGAGACAAATATTGACACATAGAAGCTATGCAGATGTAACTTAACCTATCAATTCAACTAGTGTCTACTGAATTTTATTGTTGGTTTTTGGCAATAAGTAAATAAATAAATAAAGCAAGTAAGCTAAAGAACTAAAAACTCCAAATCCTTGATGTATCATTTCTCAATAATCCTATTGATTTTACACAGGCATTCAATTCAATTAATTCATCATAAGCAAAACAACCTATCACATACTCAAGCAGTGAGCATGGAACTTGGAACGCAAAATACATGCAGGAAGGTGTTGGAAGAAGGAAACAATTAAGTGGCAGAAGAATAACAATAATAGCAAAACAGTAAACTGTGTGAAGCTTTGGCAGAACTGTGAACAGTGCAGGACAAAGACATCAATTAAGGTACCTCTTAAAGAGTTGCCAAAAACATAATCTGATACAGAAAGGAGCAGTATTTTTCAAAGTGATTAAATTTAGCTTTAAAAATCTCATATTTCTGAGGAGAAGGCAGAGCTTCGTCACCGCGATACAGCTGCGATCTCGGGGCTCCGAGATCACAGCTGATATCTTTGCCCCTGGTCGGTCCCAACGGACTAAACCGTCTCGTAGTGACGGTGACAGTAAGGGGCGCGTTCTGTAGATTCCCGGGACATCGCAAGTCCCTGGTCGATCTAGAAGAAGCCCTTTTGCCAACGGCGGAGAGGCAGCCATTAGGCTGCTGAAGCTGGGACAGCTCCGGAAGAACGGGATAGAAAGAAGTGTATCGGCTGGTGAGGATCTTTTTTTTTTGCTTGGGACTTAAGAACACTCTAATATGAGAAGAAATCTGTAAACTTATTGACAGAATTTGATTTTGCAGCGATTTTTTTTAGTAATGTCAAAGTGAGGCTTGGCTTTTTTTTCTTTTTTTTTTCTTTACTGAATTTCTTTTGCAATCTAGTTAATCAGAGTGGTTTTTTTCTTTTACATTTTTATATTTACTTGCTTTCTCTTCGCCTTTCTGACTGTTTACATTTTTTAAAATAGAGCCCCCTTCAATATTTTTTTTTAATATACATAAATATACATATATACTTTTTCCCCCTCTTTTTAGGCTTTTTTCAGGGGGGAAGAAGGGGGAGTGGATTGAAGAAACTTTGTAACACTGCCAACTGGAGGCTTGAAAATATTCTGTTTGAAGTTGAAAAATATTCTGTTTGAAGTTGAAAAATATTCTGTTTGAAGTTGAAAAACTTTTGTTTGAAAAACTTTTCTCAAGGTTACTGGAAATGATAAGATAGAGGGAAGAGTACTGGAGGATGTTTATACAGAACTTCTATTATTAAATGAATATTTGAAGTTTGGTTTTGAAATTTGTGGAGAAGTCAAATAAAAGCCTTGGATAAATAAAAGGCAGTGTGTGTCTTTTTTTTTTTTTTTAACTCCTCCCTCCCCTCCAACCCCACACTATTTTGTAATATTGATATATTTATTTTTTATCTTTTATTATATCTCATTTTCATTTTTATTTTAAAGGGGAAGCCTCAGAATATTCTTTTTTTTTCATGGGGATGTCTGCCTTTTGATTTCTATTTTTGACTTATTTTTATGGCTTTTATTTTTCATTTTCTGAGGTTTTTCAATTGGATTAAGGTGGGAAGAATTTGAAGAATTCTCTTTTTCTTTTTTTTTCTTTTCCTTTTTCTTTGCTTATTATTTTTTGATATTATTGGGCTTTATTTTGCTTCTTTTTTTCTCTTCATTTTTTAATTTTTACTTTTGAATTATATTTGCATATTTTACAATTGGATTAAGGTCTTGAAGAACCTGAAGAATTTTTTTTCTTTTTAATTTTGGGCTTTTTACTTATTACTGGTTTTGTTTTTTGTTTTTTGTGGTGTTTTCCTTTTTCTAAATTGGATTATAATTGGCTACCTCACTAATTGGATTAAAAGACCCGGAAGACCCTGAGTTATCGAAATGAGTAAGAAAATTTTACCTTCAGGCATCTCAACTTCTGCTCCTGTCTCCCCATCATCTGGAGGACGACTCTCAACAATGGTGAAGCAAGACAAAGCGCAAGTGGATTTAACGATGGTTATGCAAGGAATACAAGATCTTAAAATGAGTATGGAACAAAGAATGGAGAGTATTGACCAAAGAATTGGAAAGATGGATGAGAAATTTGAAAATTTTCAACAAATGATGGTGAAACATGATGAGAGAATCCAAAAAATAGGAGAGAAAGACAAGCAAAGAGATGATACAATTGGAAATATTGATAACAGATTAACAATGGTCGAACAAGAAAAAAGTGGGATGTTGAAGTGGGAGATGGACAGGTCAGAATTTTATCTTAGATACCAAAATATCGAGGAAGAAGAAGGACAAAACTTGGCAGCAGTAATGATTGAAATTCTGGCTGGAGTCTTGGAAATAACAGAGGAAAAGATGATGGATGGAGTAGATGAGATATATCGAGTCTTCACAAGATATGCGACGAGGAACCAATTACCAAGAGAGGTCGATGTTAGATTCACCAAAAAAACTATTAAAAACCAAATATTACAAGTGGTAAGAGAGAAGGGATTGAAATATAAAGGCAAAGAGATCCTGGTCTTAAAACAAGTACCTAGAAAAGTGAGAGAGATTAGAAGAGAGTATTGATTTTTGACTAAAATGCTATTGAAAAAAGAGGTGAACTATAGATGGCTGATTCCAGAAAGATTAATGTTTACATGGCAAGAACAGAGACACAGAATTGATTCAATTGCGAAAGCAGAAATGTTTTATAAGGAATTTTTCAAAAGAAGAGAAATGGAGACAGAAAAAGAAAAGATTTTAACTGAATTTGAAGAGGACCAAATGGAGATGGAAAAAGAAGAAGGCGCAATAGGTGGACAAATGGAGATCAAAGAACAACATGAAATAAGATCCACGAGAGCTGTTAGACCTAAATAAAAAGCATAACCATGGGGAAAAAAAAACCTGATTTCCATGAATATAAATGGACTGAACTCAGCTATCAAAAGAAGGAAAACTTTTTATAAATTAGAGAAGCTAAAATTTGATATAATTTGCTTACAAGAAGTACACATTAAAAAAAAAACATGAACAATTATTGATACGACCAAAGTTAGAGAAAATATTTACTTCTCTGACTTATTGTAAGAAAAGAGGAGTGGTTTTGTACGTCAAAGAAACCACTCCAGCCAAATTGATTCATACTGATGAAGACGGAAGTGTATTAATAGTTGAAATAGTGGATAACAATATAAAAATACTCTTGGTTTCAATTTATGCCCCAAATGATAAACAAGAAGAATTTTATAAAAAATTACATATGAAAATAATTGAACTGGACTATGTTAATATACTTATGATGGGGGACTTCAATGGAATTGTAGACAATAAACTGGACTATACAGTAAAAACAACACGACAAAATAGGAAAACTCTCCCTAAATCCTTTTTTAAAATGACAGATGAACTAAATTTAAAAGATATATGGAGAGAAAGAAATGCTAAAACTCAACAATATACTTTTTATTCAAACAGGCATTTATCATGGTCCAGAATAGATATGATTTGGACATCAATAGAATTATTATCTAATATTCAAGAAATAAATATTGAAACAAGTACATGGGCAGACCATAATCCAATGACAATTAAATGGAAAGGACAAAAAAAAAGATCTAGATGGACATTAAACAATACTATTCTAAAGGAAAAAGATTTTACACAATGGATGGAAAAAGAATTGGCCTTCTTCTTCAATGAAAATAAAAAAGAAGATACTTCAATACAGAATGTTTGGGATACAATGAAGGCATATGCAAGAGGATTAATAATTGACTATACAAAGAAAAAGAACATTAGGAAGAGGCAAATGATTAAAGCTCTAGAAGATGACCATAAAAAACTGGAAAAAGAATTACAGAAGATGCCACAGAAAAAAGATATCAAACTTAAATTAAAATGGACATAATTAAACATAAAATGGATCAAGCAGAGAAAGAAGAACTGGCACAAAAAATTAGAAGTGCTAAACAGAACTATTTTGAAGATGCAAATAGGCCAGGTAGATGGTTAGCATATAAGTTGAGAAAAGAGAAAGAGTCAAGGAAAATATCACAGTTAATAGATGACCATGATCAAATTTGTTATGGTAATAAGGAGAAAAAGGCAATCATTTGAGATTTTTATGGACAATTATATAAACAAGAGGATCTTGATGAGGAAAAAATTAAACAGTATTTACAAAACGCTAACCTACCTAAGATACCTGATGAAACTCGGAAAACGTTAGAAAGTGCTATAACAATGATGGAATTAACCGAAGCACTCAACAGACAGAACAATGAAAAAGCACCAGGACCAGATGGTTTCCCGGCAGAATTTTATAAAATATTACAAGAATCGTTGAGCATTCCACTGTTAGAAGTCATGAATGAAGTTATGATAAATAAGAAAATACCTGAAACATGGTCAGAAGCTTATATTACACTTATTCCAAAAGAAGGGGTTAACCCATTACAAATTAAGAACTATAGACCTATTTCCTTATTGAATGCAGACTATAAAATCTTTGCTTCAATCTTGGCAGAAAGGCTTAAAAAAATACCTAAATAACTTTATTCACTCTGATCAGAATGGATTTTTACCAAAGAGACAGATTAAAGACAATATGAGGGTAATCCTGGACACATTGGAATATTATGAGGCGCACCCGGAAAAACAAATGGCTTTGATATTCTTAGATGCCCAAAAGGCATTTGATAATGTGAACTGGAGATTTATGTTATTACTATTGGAACAGATGGGCTTTGCTAGAAAATTTATCCAAGCAACAGAAGCCATATATTATAAGCAAACGGCAAAAGTAATGATAGATGGAGAATTCACAGACTCTATCAATATTAAAAAAGGTACAAGACAAGGATGCCCATTATCTCCTTTGTTATTTGTATTGACCTTGGAAGTCTTAAATAGAAATATTAGAGAGGATATAAAAATAAAAGGAATGAAAGACAAAAAGGAGGAATTCAAATTGCAAGCCTTTGTGGATGACTTGGTCTTTATTTTGGAAGATCCTTTAGAGACAGCTTTAAAACTATTGGAAAAGATGGAGACGTATGGTGAGATGGCTGGTTTAAAAATAAATAAAGACAAAACAAAGATTCTGACAAAGAACATGTTATTAAGACAAAGAGAAGAGCTGGCAGATTTATTGAAAATTCAAGTTGCGAACAAAGTTAAATATTTGGGGATATATTTGACGTCAAGATGTACTACACTGAAAGAGAATAACTATATTAAACTTAAACAGCAGATAGCATCCGACCTGAAAAAATGGGAAAACCTACAATTGTCATTGATAGGTCGAATTTCAACAATTAAGATGAATATTTTACCCAGAATTTTATATTTGTTCCAAACAATACCAATTAGGTTAAGTAAGGATTACTTCGAAGAATTAAATAAAATTGTGTTGAAGTATATATGGCAAGGCAAGAAAGCGAGAATAAAATTAAAACTTTTACAGGATGCTAGAATTAGAGGAGGATTTGGCCTTCCTAATTGGGAATTGTATTATCAAGCTGCAAACTTAATGTGGGTTAAAGAATGGATAATATTAAGAAAGACTAGATTGTTGACATTAGAAGGTCATGATTTATTATTGGGTTGGCATGCTTTTTTATGGTATAAGGGAACTAAATCACAGGGTTATTTTAGAAGGCGTTATATATGGGAATCGTTATGGTTGAATTGGGAGAAAACTAAGAAACAATGTTATTTGAAAATTCCAGTTTGGTTATCAACTATTGAAGCTTTTTTGTATCCTATAACTTATAAGAAGGAACAAACAGTTAGATATGGGGAAATATTGGATGAAAAGGGTGAACTTAAAACGATGCAAAATTTAGAAGAACAAGGTATAAAGATGAATTGGTTTTCATATGCGCAAATACATGCAAGGTATCTTAAAGATTCTAAAATAGAAGGATTTTAAGATAAATTGACCAATTTAGATAGGATTTTGACAGGTACTGATGAAAAAGTGATTAAAAAACTATATAGTTATTTGTTGGAAATTAAATTAGAGGAAGAACAAGTTAAAGAAACAATGATTGCTTGGGGGAAGAATTTTGGATATGGGATTGATTTAGAGAAATGGCAAAAATTGTGGTCACAAAATTATAAAATGACAATGTCAACAGCATATAAAGAAAATTTGTATAAAATGTTTTACAGGTGGCACTTTCCCCCGACAAGAATAGCAAGAATGTTCAAGAATAAATCTGAAAAGTGCTGGAAATGTCATTAGATACCTGGCTCATATTACCATATGTGGTGGACTTGTGAGGAGGCCAGGAAATACTGGACTAGAATTCGCACATGGCTGGAAAAAATGACAAAGAAACACATAGATTTGAAACCAGAGATTTTTTTATTGGGAATCGTACCTGATATATATATAATAAAAATTTAAAGTATTTGATTGTAAATGTATTAACAGTAGCTAGGATTGTATTTGCTAAACATTGGAAGAGTGAGAAAATACCATTAGAGGAAGAAATTATTAAGAAAATTTTGGAATGTGCTGAAATGAATAGATTCACATTTGAAATTAGAGAACAAGAAGATAAACAATTTTATGAAGTTTGGGATCTTTTTTTATCAATGGTTAGATAATACAATATAATAATAGAATATTTAGAAAATTAGGAAATAATGAATATATAATTTTTCTTGGTTTTGATAATTTTTTAGAATATTTTATTAAGATAGATTTGGTATGATTCTATGATTTGTTATAAAATAATTTAACTTAATTATAGTTATCTCACTTAAGTATGAATTAGTAAAATTATAGTCAAATGATTGTTCAATAATGATATTGGGATATTTTACTGATGATTGATAATGTGAGTTATTGTATAATATAATTATTTTGATGACTATGAAATGGATGCACAAAAGGGAATGGTAAACCAACCGATACACTGTAAAATTATGAAGAATGATATATAATTTTTTTTATGTTATGTTTTATGTCTTATATGTTTTTTGTTTGTTGTTAAAATCAATAAAACTTTTATCAAAAAAAAAATCTCATATTTCTTCCTTTGAAACAGCAGACAACTCTAGATGAGTGCTCTGTTAAATATGAAAAGTGATAACTCATTTTATGTTCCTCAACTTTGTACTGAATTAACAAAATAAGGGGGGAAGTGAAACATTTTCTTTTGTAAAGTTGTAGCTCCCACTTTGTCTATGGACATAGATGTCAGTAAAATTTGGATTGGGATCATGGTTTTAGAAATTGGAGCTATGTCTTAAAAACCCTTACGCACATTAGTTCTAAATAGGCAAATAGAGATATTAGCCTATATTGATTTTCATAACAAAGCCACAGAAAAACAATGGTGATCCAAAATAGAGTTTCCTTAGTTACTGTTTTTGGAAGTATAAAGTTATAAAGTATGAGATAAATATGCATGGTATCCCCATCTTATTCATATTAGTTCTTTTACATTTTATTAAGAAACACTCATTCATTCATTGTGAAAATTTTCATCCCACTCTTTTGCAAAACACATTCAGAGTGACGGGGAACACAATAATATTAAACAACATAATTGATATAGAATCCTTTATAAAAACTCAGAAAACCAGGAACAAGCATCAATCAAGATCAGAATAATAATAATTAAAGAAGCAATTTTAAAATTGTACATACTGCACACACAAACCACTCACAAAATCAAATATCAGGCTAAGAAATGTCAGACAAGCTTCCAAAAGCAATGCATTCTGTTTGTTACTTGGCATCATTCACATTAAAAAATGCTTCCTTGGAGCACTTTCCTTAGAAAGGGTGTATGGAAACAATCTCCCAAAATAGTATTTGTTCAGATAATTGGTCTCAGTTTCAGATATGAAGAAACAACCTGATAATCAGTTCAGATCACGGACAATCAAAATTAACTGCTTACTATCTCCTTTGTCAGGAGGACGTGGTGGCTCAGTGGCTAAGACACTGAGCTTGTGTCAATTAGAAAGGCCAGCAGTTCGGTGGTTTGAATCCCTAGCACTACAATACGGAGTGAGCTTCCGTTACTTGTCCAGCTTCTTCCATCCTAGCAGTTCGAAAGCATGTAAAAATGCAAGTAGAAAAATAGGGACCACTTTGGTGGGAAGGTAACAGTGTTCTGTGCATCTTGACCACGGAGATGTCTTCGGACAGTGCTGGTTCTTCAGCTTTGTAATGGAGATGACCACTGCCCCTAAAGCCGTATGTGCAAGGGGAACCTTTACCTTATCACCTTTATTGTTATGACATTAATAACACAAACTGGATCAACTATAGTTTCTGAACTGCCATCAAAGACAATCTCATAGTAACTTCAGTAGAACTATCTTGCACTCCCATATCTTTTCTGGAATACAGGTGTGCTTGCACAGCTAACTGCCTGCCACCCTTTGTATTGAACTATTCTAACAATGCTAGGTCCAATTAATTAAGCACTTGGATAGGAACAAGCCCAATTTTTAATTCAGTTGCTAGACAATATCAAATAAATCAAGCTTCACGTAAGGTTCTTTGATAGCTTTCTGAAACTGACAGCTATTCGTGTTCAAGCAAGATTCTCATGGACTTCTCTTTAGCAAGATTTCTTGAGAGAAAAGTGTTGAGATCACAAGAACTTCCCTTAGAACTAAAATATTGTCCATCATATAAGGTAGATCAAACTAAAAACTGTTCCTATGTAATCCTACAGCTACTTTTATTCCAGCAGATATAGTAACAAAATCTTGTAAGAAAGACACATTGCTGAATGTGTCATCCCTTGGAGGCAGATCAGACTAGGAAATCAAAGTTATGAGTCCTTACATTATAAGGCTACTATAGCAAAATCTGGTAAGTCTTAAAGTGCCTACCCGTTCCCTGTCTTGGCCCAAGCTTCATTTAACTGATTGTTGCCTTGATCACAGATCTTCCCTCTGCCTTTCAAGACTACCCTCTGTACTCATTACATTTGTCTTCTTGAACATTTCACTCCTCCATTCTCCATTTTCTAACTTAATGATATCGTGAGAAGGCAGGTATCTTTACTAATAACAAAAATGTTTCTGGTTGGCATTTATGTAAATGCCTCCAACACCTTCATCTGCTGGAAAATCACGTCTTACACCTGGGTATGGATTTAGACTCCTTGGAATCAGAGGCTGAGTCTGAATGGTCTGATCTGTCAGGTTGTCAGCTTCAAAAGTCAGCAGACAATCAGACACTGCAGTTGACTCAGAAGAAAATCATCAGGATGAGTCAGATGAGATGGTCCCAGCTCTGGCAGAGCCCTAGCCCAAGGAAGTGTTGGCAACTTCAGAGAGGCAAGCAAAGGTGTTCTGCTTTTTGAGAAGCAAGAGTGCTAATAGCCATTATTGAGCTATTCTCCTGGGTCAACAACCCCCACAAAAATTTATTCCGACCACTTTTTATGAATTTTCATTCAACTAGCTGCAGCTAAAACCCCAATGAGCATAGTTAAAGTCTCATAAAGGGAATTTTATCATTAAATCATTGCAAATACATTATACTAAATGCTGCCAGGTTTCATTTTTATTAGTAATGTGTTTCATTCATCTATAATGGCTTTTCCATTTTGGCACCTTTATTTCCAAGTATGCTTCATTTTCAGCTATATAGTGACATGATAACATTCATCACAGCGCAATGTTGAACAGAATTTATCTCTCAGCTTTATATAGCCACGTATTTCCAAAAATAACCTTTTTAGAGTTGAAATAACAATTTATTCATCTGAATGCCAGATTCTGACACTCAGTAAGGATTTTCTATCCTAGTCCTAAAGAGAGAGAAATGAATGGAGACGTTATCAATCTCCATGTTAATTGAACAGGACATTGTTGGCAGGAAAGTACTTAAAAAGAAAATCGTACAGTTCATTTTTTTGTTAATTAAACCAATACAAGATTCTCCAGTAGGTATCCCCATTGGTATTGATAAAATATGAGGAAGAAATGTTGGACAAGGTACATTTGTTCTCCTTCTGCATCAGTTTGCTTTTTTTAAAAAAAAAATAAACAAGTTACATGTCTATTGTTATTAAAGTACACATTTGTATATGGTTTGTCTGGTATACATATTTTTGGTGAATATACCTTTTTTATATACCAACAGACCCATCTTTGGTTTCTTTTTATAAAACTGAAGTGCAATGTTCAAACAAATATTTGTTTGGAAGTGTGAAATACAAAAAAAAAAATGCCTTCAAATGAAAACTTAATGAATTTCTCACCAACCTGAGCAGTTTGAAAGATTTGTGGCTGGGTGAGATGCCCTGATTGGTTGTGAATTGGTTTCCTGGCATATTAAGACATCTCATACATAGAACATAAAACATAGAGGACATAGAACATAAAAAATAGGGGTTGGATGGGACTCTGAAAGTTGTCTAGTCCAGCAGTTGCCAACCGGTGGGCCACAGCCCACCAGTGGGCCTTGAGAAAATTTTGGTGGGCCGCAGAGAAATCTCACCCCCAAAGCAATTAATCCAGGCAGTGCAGAAACATAAGGCTGTGCCGCCCACATGGCCTGCAGTCACTCCTTACTGGCAAACTTGCCTGCTAAAATTGCTATTTTTTCTTTTTCCAACTATCATCTGTTCTGCTGTGCAGGGAGATTTAGATTAGCTAGGAAGCAGAAAATGGTTGGATTTCTTGTTTTCTAGCTAATCTTTAGATCTTCATCTCTGTCGAACCTCCCTTAGGACTGAAGGTTTGCTTGCAAGCAAATTCAGTACAGACTCACAGCAAGCAAATTTGAGAGACTGAGCTAGCCGATGGCAGACAGATAGATCACTGAATGATTCTATGAGCAACTCAATCTGCCTGCTTTGCCTGATTTTGGGTAAAAAAATTGCTCTTTTTTTATCTAGTCCAACTCCCTATTCATGGTTTGAGATATTATATCATTCCGGATAAATGGCTGTCCAATCCCTTCTTCAAAACCTCCAGTGTTGGAGCACCCACAATATCTGCAGACAAGCCATTCCACTGATTAATTATGCTCACTGTCAGGAAAAATCTTCTTAGTTCTAGGTTGGATCTCTCTTTAATGATCTTCCACCCATTACTTGTTATGCCCTCAAGTAGCTTGGACAATAAGTTGACTCACTCTTCTCTGTGATAGTACTAGAAGACTGTTATCCTATCACACCTAGTCTTCCTCTTCATTAGTCTAGACCAGGGATTTTCAAACTTGACAGCTTTAAGATTTGTGGACTTCAACTTCCAGAATTCCTGCTCCAGTCATGTTAGCTCAGGAATTCTGGGAGTTGAAGTCTACAAGTCAAACTTGCCAAGGTTGAAGACCCTTGGTCTAGACATACCTAGTGCCTAGACATTCACCAACTTCTTCAGAATTCTGGGATATAATCCACCTTGTCCTGATGATCAACTCAACTAAAGTGGATAGGTGTTCACTTACTATTTTCTTTCCTATTTTGACTTTCATGCCTAGTCTGTCTCCTACAGTGCTGTTATTGGTAGGTTGGATTATTTTTTCCTTTTGTGTGAAGACAGCTGCAAAGAATGAATTATGCAGTTCTGCTTTCTCCCTGCAACCTGTCACCTCTTTGCTATCTTCTCTCATTAGTGGACCAATTGTTATATTGGCATCATTCCTAAACCTTTTCTTAGTTTGATGAAGTCATCTCTCTTAAAGTCCAAGACAATAGTTTAAATTCAATTACTTTGAACAAAGTTACTCATGGTCATTCTTCCCAACTTCTATAATTTCAGCTCTGTTAGTAAGAATTAAGTCCAGTATAACTGACCATCTAGTTCCTTCCTCTACCTTTTGGATGACAAAGTTGTTAGCTAGGCTTTTGGATGATAAAGTTGTCAGCAAGAACCATTTTGATTTCCCACTTGGTGCAGAATTTGACTCCTAATTGTTATCAGGGTAGTTAAAGACCCTCATTACTAGTGTGGTGTTTCCTGATTAGCACAAAGTTAATCTATTTCTTCTACTTGATTAGGTGGTCTATAGTGTACATCTATGGTAACATCATTCTTTTTTCCTTTTATATTAAACCATATACATTCAAGGATGCTTTCATCCTTCATTTTTTGCATTTCTGTAGAAGTGTAGTGATTTCTTACATATAATGCAACTCCACCTCTTCTTTTGTGAGATCTTTTTCTTTCTGTTTCTTCAGAATATATCATTCCAGCAGTATATTCAAGTCATGGGTTTCATTCCACTAAGGTTTAGTAATGGCAATTATATCTCATATGTACATGAAGCAGCCCATCTCTGGTCAGAAGCCCTCCATGTAGATTGTGTTCTAGGAATCCAATGTTCTCTCGTCTGCACTGTCCTTTAAGCCAGTGGTTTATTTCTAAAATTCCCCCATTCCTTCATTGGATGCTGACTTCCATCGGAAGCAGTGTTGGGATTCAAAAAATTATACTACTGCCTCCGTGGGTGTGGCTTGGTGGGTATGACTTCGTAGAGGAAGGTTACTTCAAAATCCCATTCCCTCCTCCCCCCCGACTAACCTGATTTCCAGCTCTGTTCTCCTGTGCAGGGCAACCAAAGAAGACCCAGCTGATCAGCTGGGACTTGGGAGGCAGAGAATAGATGGAGGCAGGGCCAATCAGAGGTGGTATTTGCCAGTTCTCCGAAAACTGGTCAGAACCTGCTAAATACTACTTATCTATGCTCCCTATCTGTGTTTCCTGATCTATGGCTTTCATGCTTGAGCTGCTTATAGCTGCTTTCAGGTTCTTTATTGTATCATTCCTCCCCACTTTCCCCCCAAGAACAGGATATGAAATTGATTGCTCAACAGTAGCAGGCCTGTATTGGACTAAGTATCAGGGACCTCTGCCTTTTTAGTAACAATTTATAAAGCCCATGGAGGAGGATGTTGGAACTGTATTTATAATTTGTGCACTGGAGACAGAGCTGGAGAATCCAGCAAGAATCCAGAGAGATTTGCAGAGCAAGCTGGCTGCTGGAAAAGATTACAGAACTTGAAAAGGACAGATCAGACATCATTGAGGAATGCTTGTATTTAAGGTGCTTAAATTCCAAAAAGTTCAAAAAGAAAGTTTCTTTTCCCCCCTTGTAGGCTAAAATCAAGTCTGACAAGTAAAAATATTGAAGCCGTCTAGCAGAGTGAGAATAACAGAGTTGTGATTAGGAACACCTATATAAACCAGAAACAGAGGTAACAAAGCAGTTTAAAACTATAAAAGCTATGTATAAAATGTATTTACAGGTTATTAAATTGAGCCCACTCTATCTAACAGAAACAAACACTCAAAAATTACACTTTTCAAGACAGTTTGAAGAACAGTGTGTATATGTTTGGAAAGCTCTTGTTCCATTCTTTATCTTCAGACAAGGCTCTGGAAAAGTCCAAATATCTTTCCCCCTTCAACATTTTGGTGATGCATATGGAAGGTGAATCCAAAGAAACACAATGCAGAAGGCCTCAATTTGCAATAAATATCCTGTGACAGAAAATTTGCTTCCCTGTTTTGGAGAGAAATGACATCTAAAGCTTCATTTCAAGCTGCTTCAAGTATTGTTTATCTTAAGTAGCACTGGTTCAGTGCTGGAGAACCAATGACATGCATGTCAAAGCAGACATGCCATGGCATTTTGGATGACATGCATCATTTATACCAGTACTCACTGAAATTCAACAACTGTTGTCAAAAGTACACCTTGTTCTTGAATGATTTAGAGAGGCCACAGAAGAGTATTAAGAGTGAAGAGTATTAAGAGTGAAAGCTTCATGACATTTGGAGCAGCCTTAAAAGACAACAAAAGGCCTGTTGATAGAAAGAGAATATACCCCAAGGTAAGCAGCAGTAGCAGATCTTCTTTTTTTTTAATTTATTGATTTTTGAAAACAAACATAAACAAACAAAATATAAAACATAAAAACATAAAACATCTTTTTTGAAAGCAGCATAGTCCCAGGTTACATCTCTTCGTACAGACACAAATTCAAGTTCATGCTCATTTTTATATTCCATTCCATATCTTATTACTAATTCTACATTTTCAATATATATTCTACCCTCTTTTAACTTTCTTAATTTTATTTTATTTATTTCATCTCAATTCAAATCATTGTACTTATATTCTTTGTCTGTCCTGTTTCAACTGTCTACTATCTTTTCTCAATAAATAAAAGTTCTCCTGTAATCACTGATTGGAGTATGATGCCTTTATATCTTTCCCCTAAAATTATAACACTTAATATAATACATAACTTCCATTCGGATTCTGCTTGGTACTTTCTAAAACTACACACTGTATTTTAAAAAAAGAAAAAAATATAAATGTATAATATAATTAAAACAACAATCCATACCAATTCAATTCTATCATTAATATTAATATTCATTTAAATCTTAACATATTACACATTACTTTTCAGATAAATATCATGCTTCTATGGGAACACTTATAAACTTTCCATAGTTAATTCCCCCCCCCCACTTCACTTATATTTTATAAAACATTGAGTAATTAAAATGTTTCTGTTCCTTCCTAATTCAATTCTCTTATTTATTTTATTTCATTTATTTTGTTCACAAAAGTTTCACTAAATTACACTGACTATTTTATCCCTCTTTTTAATCATATGTTGTTTCGAATTTTCTATTATTTCTATTACAAATATAACAATACCATCTTATGTACCTTCACAGAATCCCTTTTTCAGTTAAATTTTCACCCATTATCTCTGAATAGGTCCTGTTTCTTTACATCTTGCTCCAAACCTTTGTAACTTGTCTTCCTTTCCTTCTTCCCTTTCTTTTTCTCTCTCCCCTTTTTACCCCCCTGTCTCTCCACCTCCATTTCCCTCTTCTGTATTCCCCTTTTCTGTTGCTTTCCAACATTATATCCACTTTTCAAAATATTTTTCCCTTTTTTGGCTGTTTTTTTTGAGTCTTAAATTCTCCATTCTCTTTCTTCCCTTTCCCGTTTCTTCTCCAGATAGAGTTACTTGTTCATTAAAGATGGCTTCTTCTTTGTCCCAATCTTCTTGTTGCGCCGTCTTTTCTTGTTGTTTCTTGTAGCTGCAGATCGCCATTTCTAAAAATTGAAAAACGGAGCCAAAGGAGCCCCTCCTTTCTTGTGTCTCTTTATATTTTTTAAATTCCATTTTCAGTTCATCCAGAGATGATGCCATTGTAGATCTTTTTAAACAACCACCCAATTGTTTTTAGCCATTCAAATATAATATCCAAAAATCCCAAAGTCACCAAGCAATCCAAATACACTCAAGCTGTTTCTTTTTACACTTTCTTCTTTTTTCACTTTCTCTTCCTGGGGTTACTATTTAGTTGCAAAGTTCCAGTTAAAATGTATCTTTTAGAAGTCTTATTGAGATTTTACTTTAGATTCTTTTGAAGTCAGGTCAATCTCCTCCTTCCAAATCCTGCCCTTATTCCTCTCCCTTCCTACTTATAGAAAAAAAGGATTTTTTAGTGTCCAGAAATCTTTATTGTCCCTTTGGCATTTAATTATATTTTCAGATTAATTACCTATTGGTGCCAAAGCAGATTTTTCCAATTTCTTATTCAGCTCTCTTCATTGTCAATGTGAGGAAGGGAAGAGAAGAAAAAAAAAACTTTCCCTTTTCACTTTCTTTCGCTACTTCCAACTCTTCTTTGGGAGCGATGTTATCTTTTATAAGATTTAAATTCCAGGGTACCTTAGTTGTTGCTTTTTATCCCGGTCAGCCAAAATTTTCACTTCTTATCTTCCTCCTGCACTTTCTTTTCCAGTTGAGTGCTTCTTTGAGGTGGCCATTTCTGACCACCACTCCTACTGCCTTCGGGAAAGAGAGATTGACCAGCTGAGAAGGAGAGATGTGGCTCTCCTTGACCCTGCTGGCAATCTCTCCCCTCTTCACCACCTCTACGGGGTGGCTTAGCCCCAAAGCCAGCTGGCTCAGGGTGCTCCAGTGACGAGCCCAGGCAGAAATCATGCACGATCGCAGATTCCTGCCTGCCACCAAAGCCCTACAAACCGGAAGTTCAGCAGTAGCAGATCTTGGAGAGCACTGGGCTGGGCAGGGCAATCACATCATTCCCCAAGCCTCAAACATTTTGGGGGATGGTGTAAGATGACCTTTTTGAGTAACAACCATGGTACTAGGGATAAACTTTCTTGAGACTCAGGCCTTCAGACCTAGCCTCAGAGTTGCCTCCCGGCTTCTAATTCAGTGTGGCCTGGATGATATGTGTGTGAGAGAGAGGGAGGAGAGAAAATTGTTTCACTTTTGGTGTCTATGTGTGTGTGTTTATATGTTAAAAAGAGAGATGCCAGTAGAATTGAGTATATAGAATTGAGTTTATTCTGAATTTTTGACCCTCCCCCCCCCAATTTTTTTTAACCATGATTGTACTTGATGCATCTCCCTCTAAGGCCTCTTTCTCTATGTTAGCAAAGAAGTAAAGAATGCTAAGCTCAGGGGTGGAATTCTACCAGTTTGGCCTCATTCGGGTGAACCGCTAGCTCCGAAAATCAGCCGTGAGCAAACTGGTTCACTGCGACAAATCAGCTGTTGGACCCACCTGCCCATCCTAGCTCTTGCTTGTACTTTATTTCTGGGTTTTCAAGCTCAGTTGATTCACACATCAGCTCTTTTGCACACAGGGCTTGCAGCAGAAGGTGAGTTGCAAACACTGTGAGTAAGCGCTCACCGAACCAGTTGTTACACCAGTTGAATCCCACCCCTGGTTAAGCTCCATAGGAGGCAAGGACTCCGCATGCAAATCTCCTGTTCTCTTTGTTTTCTGGCTCACCAACTTTCTTGCCCCGTAATAAATGAAGGTAAAGCAGAGCTTCATATATTTTCATTTAGATGAAAGGCAGGTACAATTCCTCTTTCGTGCTGCACACTGAACAAGAAGAATTCAGAGAACAAAGCTAAAGGCATATAGGGTGCACATGAGTATCATATGCACCCATTAACATCTTTCCAGTTTAGTTCTCATCAGTATTCTCAATTACAGTATGATCCTTCCTTGTAATCCATCCATCAGAAAAAGAAATAATGATAGTGGTTACCCAGTTAGGCAAATATTAATTGGAGTTAAATGAATCATTCATTAGTGGCTTGAATTTGAGGGTTTTTTTCTATGAATAGGCAGTCATGTAAATAATGTAAGTACTAACTTTTTATACTAGATTTTACTACATTAGGTTCATCAAGTGAGAATACCTTATAAATGTAAAAGTAGCAGCTTTCCCAAATCAAATTATGGCTGTCCAAGTAGAGCTCTAATTAAAACGGTTGATTTGTATGAAGCTCATGTCATGAAGATTCTGATTACAATGATAACTTATTTTCACCTCCCTTCTGTGAAATCCCCTTACTTTGAAATATATACTCTAATTTGCATTTTATTCTATTATCCTAATAATGTAATATGTATGTATGTATGTATGTATGTATGTATGTATGTATGTATGCATGGTATTCAGCTTGGTTCGGGTATTTTCCCACGTCATTATAGTTGTGCTTTTAAAGTTGTAGCAACGTTTCGGCAGAATCTTATCTGCCATCATCAGGCTTCTGTAATATATACTCTCACAGCAGATTCTACTAATAATGCATAATTGTTGAATCAGCAGTCAAAAGGTGGTACAGTGTGTAATTACTATGTTTTCTCTTCTGTTCTCTTTTGGGGCAAATATTTGCTTTATAGGTACATAAAATGACTCATATAGCAACAAGGTAGACCTCTAAATTCTCAGTGTAACCTGCATATAATTCCAGTTCTCATCATAAATTGAAATGTTGAACAGACCGAAACGTTGTGTACATAAATTAGTCAGCTATATTTAGGGAAACCTACATAGGTTATACCTTGAGATGAATTCAAATGATTTTTATCGTTAATTAGTGCTGAGAAAAAATTATATTTCCTACATATTTCATCAGGATGGAATTTCCCCTCTGAAACAAAATAATCTTTTGTTTTCTTTTGAAACTGAAATGTAAAGCATTGGTGCAGAAGTTTAAATCTTATCTCATTCTTCCTTATCCCTTTTCCCTTTTGGGTTGTTTAAGCTTTTAGATTATAATTCTAATCAGAATTCATGATATGTCACCTGTTTTAATTGAGTCAGGGTGAGAATAGATTCAGTTCTTTTGCAAAGGAGAAATAATCAGCACTTCCTTCATAAATGATGCAAGCTACTTTATCACATGGCAGCCTTGGGTATCATTATTTCTCCCTCTTGAATTCGACCTCCCTCCATATGTGAAAATGGTTATTTCCTTGCAAAAGGAAACTGTGGACAGAGAACCTAAAAGATAATTTAGACCAGTGTTTTTCAAACAGAATGTTACATGGATTTTTTTTTAAGTTGCCAAGTTTGAAAATCACTACTTTAGATCAGGAAGCAAACTCATGGTCCATGGACAAGGTATCTTCCTCCATCTGGGGTTTTCGGTACACTTCCAAATTCCTTTATTCAGTTCTCACCAAATTTCAGCAAAACTTGACAAATCATGTCATTGCTTTAGTTTAGTACACACACACACACACTTACATGCACACACACAACTGATTTGTAAACAGCCTCTAAATATCTGCTACAGTTTAAAAAAACTTTGAAAGGTGTTAATTACACACTTGGGATAGATTTAATATTCACAAGATAGAAGTTGCATTTACATTTTGGAAATCTCTGAAATGATACATGTTCCTTCTTTTTAAAACATCAGATTTGAAGGCATTTGACCAGTCACTGCCACAGGACACGGGTTTATGTATTTGTTGATTTAATTTATTAAATGTTAATTAGATTCAAATGCTCTAATCAAAAGGATTGGAGGAAAATAAATATGGGCAGCAAAGTAAGGTGGAATTAAAGGGAATAAACAACAACATGACCAAGTCTTTTAGTAGCAAAGCAAAGTAATGGAAAGAATTCACCTTTGAATCCATCTTTGATCATGGTTCAGGGTTTCATCAAGAATAATTTGTATATACAGACTGAAAGAGGGATTGTGATTAAATAAAAAAATGTTGCCCATTTAGTGTTAATCCAAGCTCATACAGGCCCAAAATAGGAATAGGTTCAGGGGTGGTATTCAGCAGGTTTGGACCAGTTCTGGAGAACCAGTAGCAGAAATTTGGAGTAGTTCAGGGAACCGGCAAAGCCAATGGATATGAAAACCAACAGCATTTTGATTTGTTGATTCGAAGCAGGACTACATTTAGGTTTGTAGATATTTTTGCACAAAGCTTTGCAACTTTTCTCAACAGAAAATTGCATTGATAGAAATTAGGATTTTTTTTTTTAACTTTCCTCTTGGTTTGAGTTTTAGGGATGAGAAATAAATTAATTTGCCTTTCTCTTTGCAGACTTACTAATTTTGTACATTTGAACCAATATATTTTAAAATTATCCTTAAAGTGCATTTTGTGCTTCAGTTTTTTTCAGCAAAATATATGAGTAAGTATAATGCATTATTTAAGAAAGGATTGCATTAAATATGTATATGAAACAGAATTGTGTAGAACAATTGAAATGGGAACCAAATATTCACAAGTTTTTGTATTATTTTAAAATCTGAAACCGATATAGAAATGGGGCAATTAATTAAGTTTTAGTTAAAAATGAAAATTTCAGACAAATTCAAATTGGCATTTATCTTTTAGGTTTTTGAATGAGAAAATGTTGAAGGTTTATTAAATATGGATAATGTTCTTTCAGAGTATATTTAAATAATGATTAGAGATGAAAAGTCTGGGGTATATAAATCATTCTCATTTTTTTCTCTTAAAAATTGCTATACATATACTTTACTTCATTATACATATGACTTTAGAAACATTCCACTTCCTTAGGCTAGGTCAAAAGACCAGTTGAAATGATTATTTGATCTAAGAAATTTTTTAGAAAAGATGCCCATCTGTATTCCAAGCATTGACCAATAGGTGAAGAATTCATTAGATTGGAAAACACATGAGATAAGATGCTCTGTGGAATCTGATACATTTAACGTGAGGATCTCAACTATTATGGTGAGTGGCCTGGGAAGTTACAGTATTCAGAGGTGACACCACTGAATAAAGCTGTCTGAATTTCACTAATTCCAAAATTGTCATTTGATCAACATTTGAGCAAACCACTTGCAAGATATTCAAGATATAGCTCATAGGCCTATTAATTGCAGGCAATTTTAATCATATTGCTTATATTGGTTTCATGTAGATGTATAACAAAAGGGAAGAGATGGTTGAACCCTGTGCACTTCCCTGCTGATTCTGTTATTTTTCAACAAGAGAACTTTTAGCAAGTGGCTACCTGGTTTCTGTGGAGTTGATTCTTGGTCTCAGCTGGTGAGGTTGATGTTGCATTGAATGTCTAGACAAAAAACATTGAAATTTCCCTCTTCCCAAGCAATCAAACAAGGTCTAAGCAATATGGAAAAGAACTGCACATATTTCAGTTTAAAGTCAGAGGTGGTATTCAACTGGTTCACACCGATTCAGGCGAACCTGTAATGGTGATTTGGTGTGGGTTTCCAAACTGGTGGTGTCCCTGGCTGACCATGCCCGCACCCTGGTCACCTGGTCATCTGATTGCTCTCCTAGCTTTCCCTACCACGGGGCAGCTGCGGCACAGCTCAGGCATATGTCCTATGGCTGTTGAACATGTGCACTGTGTGTGCAGCTGCTAAACATGCAGCGCACATATGCAGCAGCCCTGGGATATCCACCCACCTGCCTGCTATCCCGAAGCACACTTTCTTCCTTCTCTTGGCAGACATGCCTCTTCCAGCCCAGCCCAGCCTGGCCAGCCAGCAGGTGAGTGGGAGGATGTCCTCAAGCTTCTCGTCCCCCTTGTTGCGAGATTTCTGCAGCTGCTGCATGTTTTTTTTTTTTTTTTGGTGCATCTGGAGTCCAGCAGCTGCATTAAAAAAAAAAAAAACCCAGCAAGCCCTGTTCTATGTGCCAGGCCTGGCAAGTCCGAGTAGCCAGCGCATAGAACAGGGTAGTGCCAGATCATTGGGGAAGCGGAATGAAGCTGGAGATCAGTAATTTTCGCAGCAAGAAGCCTGCAACTGCCATGTGTTCTCCAGCCCCACCAAAAAAAGCACAACATGCGCCGGCCCATTGGAGAAGTGGAATTGCAGCTACAGGATTCGTGCACCGAAAAAGGGGAAGCTAAAGCCTGTTCTTTTTTGGTCTCCAGTCACCTCGTTCACAGTGCAAGAAGCCTCCCCCAACTAGCTGGCTGGCTGCTCTCCTCTTCTTCCTTGGTCATACAGAGCAAACAGGCAGAGAAGGAGGAGAGCAGCCACTCAGTTGGGGGAGGCTTCTTGTGCTGTGAAAGGGGTAGCTCGAGACAGAAAAAGAATCAGCCAGCCTCCCCTTTTTCAGTGCGAGAACCCTGTAGCTGCCATTGTGCTTCTCCAAAGGGCCAGCACATGTTGTGCTTTTTTCGGTGAGGCTGGAGAACATGTGGCAGTTGCAGACTTCTTGCAGTGAAAATTACTGATTTCTGGTTTCTCTCTGCTTCTCGAATGGTCTGGCACTGCCCTGTTCTGTACGCCGACTGCTCGTATTTGCTGGGCCTGGCACATAGAACAGGACGTGCTTTTTTTTGGTGCGGCTGCTGAACTCCAGTCGCACTGAAAAAAGCACACAGCAGCTGCAGGCATTTTGCGACAAGCAGGGTGAGAAGCCTCTGGCTGGCTGGCTGGGCCGGGCTGGGCTGGAAGAGGCATGTCCACCAGGAGAAGGAAGAAAGCATGCTCCAGGAGGGCAGGTGCCCTCCCTTCACGCTCCTTGTGCAGGCTGAGAGCACCTAACCAGAGCGAGAGAGAGCAAAGTTGGCTCCTATGGGGTGAGCGCCTTGGCTTCCCGTCTTGCTCCTCACAGTCACTCTGAGCCGGTGCGATTCTTTACTTGGTCAGCCAGACGCCCACAGCAGCACCCACAGCAGCAACAGGGAGTGCCGCAACAATGAGTTACAGTAAGATTTGGCAGTGCATATTTATCTCTGAGGGGCTTCTGGCAAAAAACAAAACAAAAATCACCCCAAAACAAAACCCATTCGACAGGCAGACTCAGCAGGCAGTTGTTATCTTTAGTTGGGCTTTTTTTTTTTTTTTTTTTGGTTAGCCCAAGGGCAAAGGAGGTGGCGGAAGGTACATAGGAAATCACCCTGTCTCTGCAGCATCGGTCATGTGACTTAGTGGACATGGCCAACTCAATATCACACGCAGCAAGGTGTCACACCATCTTTCCGAGTTGACCACACCCACCCAGTCACATGACCACCAAGCCACACTCACCAAACAAGCCACGGCCACAGAACCGGTAGTAATTTTTTTTGAATCCCACCACTGTTAAAGTATATTCGTACACACTAGAAATATCTTTGTTAAGGACTTAGCTAATGCGTTCAATAACAACCCTAATAGCTTTACTTTAACAGCAGGCTCGTAATCCTGCACTTCTCATTGGCCCGCGAATAGCAAATTGTGATTGGTCGTTTCTGGCTGATCTGATTGGCTGACAGTGGGTCTCTCTGATTGGATGCTTGTTAGAGAGGTAAACTCAAATCATTGGTTATTGTGACAGCAACCAGCTCTATAAAAGAGCTGCTGCTGCCCAAGTATTTTGCTCTGTTCTGAAGTTACTAATAAAGAGTTGAAGTCACAGTTCGATGCCTTGTCTCCGTTCCTTGCGCCCGTGCTCAGGACATAACACTGGCGATGAAGGTGGAATGCGGAGACGATAGAGCTGACTAAACACTCATCCAACAAGACACAGCACGTGGCTGAAAGCGCACGCAACAAATAGCAGGATGACGAGCGGCACCATACCACCTGCTCCATTTGACCCGGCAAACGAAGACTGGGACTCGTATATGGACCAGTTCCAGATGTTCCTGGAGACCAACAATCTGAAAGATGCCTGGTAAGAAATGAGCAGTGTTCTTGACCCATTGTGGGCCCGCCGTTTTTAAAATGGCTAAGGCACTTGCCAAACCGGCGGAAATGAAGACCATGGATTGGGATAACCTCGCGCCAATCCTCCGGGCCCATTATGCACCTGCAGTACCTACACTGATATGAAGACATGAGTTTTACCAGAGGAACCAACGGAAGAACAAGAGCATTGGAGACTTTGTAGCCAACCTCCGGAACCTGGGAGGACTCTGTGGTTTCGCAAACCTCGAGGAAGCCATGAGAGACCGAATAGTTCTGGGATTAGATGACCACACCATGCAGAGCAAGATCATGGCGAAGGGAGACATCAGCCTTGCAGATGTCATCGCCAACGCTACTGCCGCAGAAGCAACCAGGAAGTCAGCTGCTCGAATGTGCCAAGCGAATGCACCGCACTGCCAATTCGCTAATGATAGTATGCCTTCTTACCGCCCATCATGAAGACCTCGAATCCTCCTCAGACAGCGAGGAAGAGGAGGTCAACCGGCTCTGCTCAGAACGAGATCAAAGGAACCAGAGACTTCCGCACCAATGCGCTGGTTGTGGGGCAAACCACCCACGATCAGAGTGCAAATTCCTCAACGCACTCTGCCATTCCTGTGGAAAGAGAGGCCACATCGCAAAGGTCTGCAGAAGCAAGCAACGGTCCAGTCCAAGCCGGAGGAAGAATAATCTCCGCCAGGATACAGGCAACCCACCTGTAAATCAGGACCACCTGAACCACCAATGGAACAACCACTACTACAGAAATCGAGCACCTGCTGCTTCAACGAGACAAGAAGAGCACACCAAACTATCACTATAGGCCACGCTTTGTCACTAGATGCAAGGAAGATCTGAGTAAAGGTCGCTATTGAGAATCGACCTTGCATGGTGGAAGTCGACTTGGGGTCATCCCTATCAATGGTCTCCTGGAAAACCCTCAAACAGCTGATCTCTACCATCTGTCACCAGGACCTCAGCACTCAAAGAATCATCCTAAAGGACTACCAAGGAAACAGAATTCTGGTTGTCGGTTCCAGCCATGTCCAAGTATCCTTCAAAGACTGCACCGCAAAGCTACCTCTGACTGTCGTTGATCGTGACCGGCCCAGTTTGTTAGGATTACAGTGGTTCGCCCCACTCAGAATTGAACTAGCTGGCATCCACCAAACTGGAAGCGATGACTGGGAAGAGGCCCTCATCCAGGAATTCCAGGACATTTTCACAGGGAAGCTAGGCAAGTACAAGGGGACCCCTATATCATTTAATCTCAGCCCCGATGTAGCTCCCATTCGCCTTAAGCCTTGTCGGGTGCCCTTTGCACTCAAGCCAAAGATCGAAAAGCAACTGGACATATTAATAGCCCAGGGTGTGTTGGAACCGATTGACCATGCCCGATGGGAGACCCCAATAGTAACACCCATAAAGCCAGATGGATCATTAAGAATTTGTGGGGATTACCGGGCCACCCTAAATCACGCGCTTCAGCAGAGCGCAGAGCGCTCCCAGTACCGGTGGTCCAACACCTTCTTCACTCCCTGGGTGGTGGAAAAATATTAGCGAAATTGGACTTAGCTCAGTCGTACTACCCATAGATGCGATGACTGCAGAAGCCCAGACTATAGTCACACACAGATGTGCCTTCAAGTGCAATAGACTCCAATTCGGAGTAAGCGTGGCACCGGCCATTTTCCAAAGTCTGATGGAGAGACTATTACAAGACATAAAAGGTGTTGTGCCTTATTTTGATGACATCTTAATGGCTGCCCCTACTAAAGAACTATTAGAACAATGACTCAGAAGGGTTCTCCAAAAATTTAAAGATGCCGGCCTGAAGGTAAAAAGGGACAAGTGTCAACTTTGTACAGAGAGAGTGGAATTCCTGGGATACCTTCTCGACAGACAGGGAATCCACTCCACCGAAAAAAACCTAACTGCAATCAAAAACACCCCAAGACCTAGAAATAAGGCAGACCTCCAAGCCTTCCTGGGACCCATTAACTTTTATAACATCTTCTTGCCCCAGAAGGCGACCGTAGCTGAGCCCCTACATAGACTTCTCGACAAAAAGGCTTCCTGGGTCTGGGGACGGCGTGAAGAACGAGCATTTCAACAAGTAAAAGACCTCTTAACTTCTGATGCTGTATTAATACAATACAACAAGACTCTACCCTTAACGGTTACCTGTGACGCCTCACCATTCAGAGTGGGAGCCATTTTAACCCACGTCCTGCCAAACGGTAATGAGGTACCTAATGCGTTCTTTTCGAGAACTTTGTCTAAAACTGAAAGGAACTATAGCCAACTTGATAAAGAGGCTCTCGCCATTGTGTCTGCAATTAAACGTTTCCATGAGTATGTGTATGGGAGACCCTTTGCCATAATTACAGACCACAAGCTGCTCCTTGGTATTTTAGCAGGAAACAAACCAACTCCCCACATCTTATCACCAAGAATGACACATTGGTCGGAATTTTTAGCAGCATACGATTACCAACTGCAACACCGCCCAGGGAAAGCCATTCCCCACGCTGACACTTTGAGGTGTTCTCTACTACCAGATGTCATAGATGACCAGCTCCAACCCTAGCCGTATTGCAAATTGAGACTCTTAAATCACCACCACTGACCGCTCGGGACCCTTCTTTGGCACGAGTCCTCAGCTGGGTGGAACAAGGTTGGCTGGACAACGAACCCAATGACACTTTCAGGCCATTCAGAAATCGACAGACAGAACTATTCTCTCAAAAAGGCTGCATCTTGTGGGGAGACAGAGTCATCATCCCAGAGAAATTGCAACATAAAGTTTTGAAAATGTTGCACGATGGACATCCAGGCATCGTGCAGATGAAGGCATTGGCAAGGAGTTACGCGTGGTGGCCGTGCATAGATAAGCAGATAGAGGCCTGGTGGCTACATGCAGAAAGTTCCAGAAGACTCACTCCGCTCCTCCAAAAACACCCCCAACTCAGTGGGAAACACCTCGTGGTCCCTGATCCCATATCCACATCGATTTTGTGGGACCCACAAGAGGACACACTTTTCTTCTAACCGTGGATGCCTATTCTAACTGGCTCGAGGTTCACAAAATGAAAAGCACCACCATGGAGGCAGTCATTAAAAAACTGAATAAGCTATTTGCTACCCACGGATTGCCGGATGTCCTGGTCTCCGATAATGGCCCTCAATTCACTGCCCTGGCATTCGAACAGTACCTAGCAGACTGGGGCATCTGCCATGCCTTAACATCGCCAGCTCACCCTGTGGCCAACAGTAGGGCTGAGCGAATGGTTCAATTTGGTAAGAAAACCTTACACAAGATGGACCAGGGAGACATTGACAACAAGATAACCAGGATGCTTCTCCTACAACATATTACTCCAAGCAGCACCACAAACAGAACCCCAGCCGAACTCCTGATGGGCCGAAAACTTTGCTCACATCTCGATCGCCTCCACCCTGCTTACACACCAGAACAACCCCTGGGATCCAGCAGCAAGTGTCGTTCATTCCAGGAAGGTGACCCCATTTTTACAAAAAACTTCTCGGGTGACCCATTTTGGGTCCCCGCTACCATAATGCAACTTACAGGGCCCCGATCCTACCGTCTACTTACTGCGGATGGAAAAATGTGGAAGCGCCACATAGACCAGCTTCGATCCAGACTAGCACCTACTCCCATCTCATCCCCTGAATCTCAAACTGGGGGGGGAAGGGACATCGAGGGGGCCGAAAAAGAAATAGCAGATGACCTAACAATCGGAACCCAGCAGTCTACACAACCAACCATGGGATACTCACCGCCAGAAGGAGAATTGAGCCGGGAAATTGCCTCGCCGCATAGCAGCACCACGAAGGAAACAGATCCAGGGAACCCGGATGACAGCATTGGCGAGAGCAGAGAGGACAGCCCAGAGCCATTCAATGAAACAGTGGGACTGTCTTCACCACCCAGTTCAGCAAGCAGCCCACCAGAACCAGAGCCAGGACAGAAACCGGTGCAACAGCGCAGATCAAGCAGACAGGTGAAGCGACCTGCCTACTTACAAGAATATGTCACCCTACCCCTCAGACGGAACCTAGGGGGGAGGGGTGTTAAGGACTAAGCTAACATGTTCAGTAACAACCCTAATAGCTTTACTTTAACAGCAGGCTCGTAATCCTGCACTTCTCATTGGCCTGCGAATAGCGAGTCATGATTGGTCATTTCTGGCTGATCTGATTGGCTGACAGCGGGTCTCTCTGATTGGACGCTTGTTAGAGCGGTAAACTCAAATCATTGGTTATTGTGACAGCAGCCAGCTCTATAAAAGAGCTGCTGCTGCCCAAGTATTTTGCTCTGTTCTGAAGTTACTAATAAAGAGTTGAAGCCATAGTTTGATGCCTCATCTCCATTCCTTGCGTCCATGCTCAGGACATAACAATCTTGAAGGAAAGTTTCCTTATTTGCATCAAAAAGAATCCATCATAGATGTAACACCAAATATAAAAAGCGATTAGCATTATGCTATATATTGGAATAATGTCATTTCTGACACCAAGAGAATCACCCCTTTTTTCTATTAAGAAAATGCATATTTCTTTTCTCCAAAAAAATGTGGAAAGATTCAGTGAGCTAGCAGTGGGATTTTAAAAAGACGCATAAGCTTCTATTTAAAAATGAATTGCAGAAACACCTTGAGATAATAGGTCTCTTTGAGATGAGTTGTGACATTGATTTAAG
Source organism: Hydrophis major (assembly GCA_033807585.1). Classification (NCBI taxonomy): domain Eukaryota; kingdom Metazoa; phylum Chordata; class Lepidosauria; order Squamata; family Elapidae; genus Hydrophis; species Hydrophis major. The sequence goes on from CM066331.1 coordinate 133,852,029, forward strand.
GTGGTTTAAAATGAAAATAAACAAAACCTCTCATCATTTCAATATCTGGAATCTAAAAGCATATTTAGTGATGAATTGTGGTAGCTTTTGACTCAATAAATGATCCTTTGCTCCATTGGTGTAAAGGGTATTTTCAAATATATCTGCTAGGGAATCAATATTCCAAACTCGGGTTTTCAACATAACTCAGTAATTCTAAAAAACATAATAACCCTTTGTTAAAACCAGTGGATTACATTTCAGATATAAAATGTCTTTTATTTATGCTTCAATCAAAAGAACTAAAATCTTTCTAGGAAAATAACATAAGGGAATTCTGGGAATTGGTGAACACTTTCTTTTCCCCATTAATTAAAAAAAAAAAATCTAAGAGATTTTTAAAAATGATCCTAATTGTTCACTTGAACATCTTTGGTTTAAAACTAATAGCAAACTGGTGTTAGGGTGTTTTTTTTTTTTTGTAGGCCATATTCATTTTGATTATATATATATATCCATATATCCATATACTTTCTCCTAATCTAATTTATTCAAAATGCCAATTAAATTCCTTATTCCACTCAAGGATATCATTAGCCATTTACTGTACTTACTTCTACTAAGTGCGATATGATTAATGTTGGAAAAGTTCCATTAGATACATGTGTCATATTCTTTGAAGGAAAAATACTCCTATGGCACATGTGTCCTTAAAGGTAAAGGTTCCCCTTGCACATACATGCTGGTCATTTCCAGCTCTAGGGGACAGAGCTCCTAGCCAAAGAGCCAATGCTGTCCGTAGACATCTCCATGGTCATGTGACCAGCATGACTAAATGCCTAAGGTACAGAGAATGCTGTTACTTTCCCACCAAAGTGGTCCCTATTTTTCTACTTGCATTTTTACATGCTTTCGAGCTGCTATGTTGGCAGAAGCTGGGACAAGTAACGGGAGCTCACTCCATTATGTGGCGCTAGGGTTTCAAACTGCCAAACTGTCAACCTTCTGATCAACAAGTCTTAGCCACTGAGCCACCTCATCCCTACATGTCTCCTTACTCATGCACTAATCTTCTTATAGGTGGAATATACACCTGGAGAATCAGTGGACAAGAGTTTTGGCAACACCAAACTTTCCCAGACAGAGGTCCAGAGTAAGAGACCCTGTGGTCTGAACTGGATGGGGGAATGGGAAAGAGATTTAGGGTAGCCATATCCCAGAGTCTCTCAAGTAACTTGGAGAATTTATAGCTTTAGTCTGGAAAGATTCTGTCTGTAAGGTATAAGCAAATAAAGCATTAGACTGAATTTTGTTATGTTTTGCATGGACCTGATACCTCCGCATCCTCATTACCAGATACACACAGTGATGGATAATTACCACAAAAGTCACAGACAACCCCCAGCTATCCTGACCATGATTGAAGAGAAGTGAGAGTATAGTTTTGTAAACTGAAAAATAAAAATAAAAGATTATAGCCTAAGCTATAAAGTGATACACCATGGTTAAAAACAAACTATCCCCCCCAAAAATTTCGTGTCTGAATGAGTATTGTGATGCCATCTGTTTTACAATTCTCAACTCAGCAAAAATTTTAGTATGTCTCTTGTTCCGAAAGGTTGCCAAATTCAAAAATCTTCAGAAAAATTATCTAATTTAAGCATCTCGATAAAGGACTTTATATAATTATTTCTATAGACAAACTCATCATGTATCTGGTTTAATATTCATAGGATGACTTTTTACTTCTTGCAAACTGTTTATCTGACTAACATACAAATAAAAGTTGTAACAATTTCAGTATTCATTCCTGTATCTCTTTTAGAGTGTTTAATGAAATTTCTAACAAATCTTCCATTCATCCATAACTAAGTAACACTTAATTCTTTCTGGTTGCTCTTGCATAATACAATAAATTGGTTGAGTAGTTTGTGGCTAGTCACAGTAGCTAGAATCATTAATTAATGATTCATTGTGTTATGTGAATCCAGACAATTCAATTAATTCAACACCATTGTAAAATATGCTATCACTTCCTATATCAGGTAAAGCTAATATTGATTTATATATTCATCTATTCTAAAAAATAATTCTCCTATACATTAAACTTGAGACTTGTAAAATACTTAATTTGGAATACTCCTATGGGAAAATTAGTTGTTTGAGAAAAGAGAAAATTGTACATTCTTATTACTATGCAGCTGAAAAAGATTTAGAAAAGAAAAAATGCATAGTACAGGTTTACAACTCAGATGAAGTGAGAAGGAATAGGTATTAAAATCATGAGATTGTTAAGAATCTGCCCTCCCTTACAAAAAGATATAAGTTTGCAGATTTTCTACAAACTGAGAGAATAACAGAATAACAGAGTTGGAATGGACTTTGGTGGACTTCTGATCTGACTCCCTGGGAGGCAGAAAACATTTCAAACAAATGGTTGTCCAATCTCTTCTTAAAAACTTCCAACGTTGGAGCATTCACAATTTCTGGAGGCAAGTTGTTCCACTGATTAATTGTTCTGTTAGGAAATTTCTCCTTAGTTCTAAGTTGCTTCTCTCCTTGAGTAGTTTCCACCCACTGCTTTTTGTCCTGTCTTCAGGTGCTTTGGAGAACAGCTTGACTCCCTCTTCTTTGTGGCAACCCCTGAGATATTGGAACACTGCTATCATGTCCTTAAACTAGACATACCCAATTCCAGCAATTGATCTTAAAATGTTTTAGTCTCCCATCCCCTAATCTTTACTGCTCTTCTCTGCACTCTTTCTGGAGTCTCCATGTCTTTTTTACATTGTGGTGACCAGAGCGGGATGCAGTATTTTAAATGTGGTTTTACCAAGGCATTATAAAGTGATATTAACACTTTACATGATCTTGATTCTGTGCCTCTGTTAATGCAGCCTAGGACAGTGTTGGCTTTTTTGGCAGCTGCAGCACACTGCTGGATCATATTTTAATGATTGTCCATTAAGACTACAAGGTTCCTCTCATAGTTACCATTATTGAACTAGGTACCACCTATACTATACCTGTGCATTTGGTTTTTCTTGACTAAATGTAAAACCATACTTTTTTCACCACTGAATTTCACTTTGTTAGATAGCACCCAATGTTCAAGTCTGTCAAGATCCTTCTATATCTTAAGCCTGTCTTCTGGAGTGTTGGCTATTCCTGCCAACTTGGTGTCATCTGCAAATTTGATGAGTTCCCCATTTATCCTCTTATCCAAATGATTGATGAAGATATTGAAAAGTATTAGGCCTAAGACAGAGCCTTGGGCTACCCCACTGCATACTTCTATCCATATAAATACAGTTCCACTGAGGACTATATGTTAAGGTCAGCCAGTTATGAATCTATCTTGTAGTAATGCTATGTAACCCACATGTTTCTATTGTATCAAGCAGTAGGTTGTGGACTACTTTATCAAATGCATTTCTCTGGTCCACCGATTTTGTCACTTTGTCAATGCAATAAGATTTGTCTGGCATAATCTATTTTTGACAAACCCATGTTGGCTTTTGTTTATAGACTTGTTTGCATCTAGGTGTTTGAAGATTCATTGCTTGATTATTTTTTCCAGGATCTTCCCAGGTATATACCATGCTGATAGATCTGTAGTTTCTTGGTTCCTGAGTAGGTCTGTAGGTTCCTGGAGAGTGTGAGCTATTTGCAACTCCACAAGAAGTGAGTTCCATAACTTAGGAACAATGCAGGAAAAGACCCACCTGCACAGATCAGATAGATCTAACCACACAGAGATTTTCAATAGGGCCTTTCTCAAAGATCTTAAGAGCCATTCAGTTCAATAAAGTGTATTTTGAATAGACAAAGCTTTAGTCATGTTGATTTATTATATTAACTTTCTATACCTTGGTAACATCTAATGAATCCTGGCAATATGAAATCTAGATACATTGGTATGATCCAATCTATTACAATCAATGAAAAGGTGACTATAGGCTTAATCATTTTACAAAGTGTGGTAGACAAGATACTTAAATTATGTGAAATGTGTATATGTAATAGTAGTACTATGCAGTAGTAGTAATACAGATACAATTTTAGTTTTATTCTGTAAAATTTATTTATATTGCGTGTTTTTATATATGCACATCAAATCCTGTGCTTCTTATTTTCATCTCTTTACTTCATTTATATATATGCAGATAAATATCAGCAAATCCTCAAGAAATAACTTTCTCTTCCTCTTCTTCCTGATGTGTGAACAAGATGAGCAACTGTACCTTTGATGAAAAAAAATGACACATAAGGTTGACTTTTCTGTCTGTATTTTACTTAGGAAGAGACAAAAACATAATTAACACGCTTTCAAAATATGAGAATCCTGAATGCAAATGTAGTGATTCAGCTGCTGCTATATTTTCTTCCAGAAATATAGAAATTGCTGTTCCAAGTCCAAGCAAATTCAGGAACAGAGAGTACAGGTAAGCTATAATTAGGCATACCTGTTGTCTTCCTTTATGTTCTAAAACTCTTATATGGTGAAATGAATGAATAGATAATCCATAGAAAAGTAAGGAAATAAACATTGTTCTGAGTGCCAGAAGCACACTGCAATTCCTATCCATAGGCAGTAAAATTTAAGGTAATTTATGAAACAATTATGCTATGCTTTCAACATATAAAAATTTCTGGGGATCCAGCTGTCAAAAAAGAGCCATATTTGTGGACCTAATTGTACAACTGAAATTAATAAATTCTACCAAATTGTCCACTTGATATATTGCCCTTCCCTTTGTATCCTGGTCTGTTCTTTCATTTCTTACTCACTTGCTGCGGATGGTTTTTAGAAATGTTTTCAGATCAGCAGTGGAAATTGGAGATATTATACTTTGAGGGAAGCAGCATTGTGGATTAGAAGATATCATAAATTCACATAAAAGAAAAGCTGTTATTGATAGATGTATGTCTAAGGATAAAAATAAAGAAGAGGCTCCACGTGGCTTCGGTGGCAGCAGGAATTCGCGACTGTCCACGATTCCTGCTGTGCTTGCCGCCGAGGTGCCCCCGATTCCAATGGGTCAGGGGGATATGGCTGCCCTGTAGAGGCAGCCAAAGAGAGAGGGGAGCCAGACAGGGGTTGGGGATGTTGCAGACCCCCTCCTCGTCTGGAAAAACCCCTTTTTCCCAAGGTGATGGAGCGGCGGTCAGTAATGGCCGTCACGAAGAAGCCTGCAACTGAGATTGCACTGGAGGAAGCAGGGAAAGTGAAAGTGCTGGCTGAGCCGGGTCAATCAACAAATCTTAAATATTCTGGAATTGAATTGTTTGAACTGCCAGAAGATACATTGTATCCCTAAGAAGATCATAAAGCGGCGAAGAAAGCTGTTAAAGGGAAGAAACTTTTCTTTTTTTTTCTTCACTCTCCCACCCCATAGAAACAGCAGATGAAGATTCGAAATTTATTTGAGCACTGAAAGCCAAGGGACAAAGGATTCTTGGACATTGGATTTAATAATTTAAGAAATCGGAAAACCCTTATTGGAGGTATGGATTTCTGAACATTTAAAAGAAATTTGTTGTTGTAAGTGGGAAGGGAGAGGAAAAAAAATTGGAGCAGAAGTTGAAAAAGGAGGAGATTGCCTAGAACTATAAAGAAAGATATATTGTAATTGGACCTCTCTGATTAAACAGTAACCCCAGAAAGAGAAGTAGAAGAAAGAAAAAAAAAGTATTAACTTTGGATCTTTTTTGGAATTATTCTTGATTAAAAAATACTTGAGTGGTTGTTTTGGAAAAAGCTTCTCTCTTCATGATGGCATCGTTTGTGGATGAATTAAAAATTGGATATCAAAAATATAAAAAAGAAGAACAAGATGGAAAAGATACTTTGGGCACTCTATTTCAATTTCTAGAAATGGTGGTATGCACCTATGAAAAGTTGATTACGCAGCAGGACAACTGGGACAAAGAAGAAGAAGAAGAAGAAGCCATCTTTGATGAACAATGGATTTTTTTTTGAGGAGGAGGAGAAAGAGGATAAGAAAAAGGGGATTTTAAGGTTTGAAAAAACAACCAAAAAAGAGAAAAATGAGATGAAAGGTGGATGCAAGGTTAGAAAACAACAGAAAGGGAGTAAGAAAAGGGAGGAGGGGAGACAAAGGGGTAAAAAGGGCAAGGAGAAGAATAAGCAAGAGAGAAAGGGGGGAATGAGAAGACTTAATGGTGGGAAGCAAGATTCAAATAAACAAAGCTTATTCAGAGACAATGGTAAATTTAATTGAAAAAAAAGGGGGGATTCTGGAAGGTACATAAGATTATGTTTTTATATGTGTATCTAGAGTAAAATGCTTAAGATATAAATGAGTGTTAAAATATATGATTAGTTTTCTTAATGATATGGATAGTGCTTATATAGGATTTTATTTAGTTATTGTTGTGTTTTTACCCTTCTTATAAAAGTTATTGTGTAACTTTAGAATGTACTAAACAGAATCCCAATATAAATTAAGTGTTATAATAAGTAATTTTAAGTTAGGGCAATGAGTTAAAGGCGTCACTCCAATAAGTGTACAGGAGAAGTATATTAAAAGAAAAAAGATGAATGGATAGCTGGAAATAGAACAGACAAAGAATGATAAGTATTATGAACTGAATTGAGATAAGATAAATAAAATAAAATTAAGAGAGATAAAAGAGGGAAGAAGCTATATAGAAAATTGAAAATGGTAATAGATATGGAATGATATATAAAGTGAATATGATTTTTGAATTTGTGTCTGTGTGAAGAGTTTTAACCCGGCTTCAAGCAGCCTTCAGAAAAGATGTTTTAGATGTTTTTTTTTTTATGTTTTATGTTTTGTATTGTTTATGAAAGGCAATAAAATTTTAATTAGCAAGAAATATAATTTGGATAATTAGAATGAAAAGGAGAAGTTGGGATAAGATATGAAGTTAAACAGATAACGTAAATATCTATATTACAATTTGGAATTATTTTGTAAGTTCTATTGGTTTGTTTGTTTTTTTTAAAAAAGATTTCTTAAGTTGTTATGCCTTGATTGTTTGTGTATTGTTTTTGTAAAACTAATAAAATTTGTTAAAAAAAATAAAATAAAGAAGAGGTGTGTTTACAGCATATGAAGCATTGTACTATGATTCAGGGTTTAGTGAGGTGTGTCATTTTTCCTAATGTAAAATATTTTTACGTTTCCTCATACTGTCCAAGTGCATTGGAAAGGTTCCTTAGTCTGCTTAGCTAAAGAGCCATGCAGTTCATCTGAGCATCAATAGATTGAGTAAGGTTATTGTAATCAATATCATCTGAAGCTGAAGCAAATCTATACTATCTCCCATACCCTTCCAATGTTTTCCACTCAGTGTTACCACTGAGACCTAAAGCAAAGGGTTTTCAAGCCATGCTAGGCATTAAGAAGTCAAGGTACAATCTCCACCTCAAATCTCACTCTTTATTTCATCGTCACATGACCTCAGGATGCTGCTACTGTCATAAATATGTGTCAGTTGCCAAGTGCCTTAATTTTGATCATGTGACCATGGAGATGCTGCAATGGTAATCAGTGTGAAAAATGGCTATAACTCTCTTTTTTCAGTGCTATTTCAGTCACTAAATGAGCTGTTGTAAATTGAAGACTACCTGTAAAAAAAACAAAACTTAACATATTGCAATCTTAATCCAAAAATCCCTGAGTCATTTGCCCTGTTTTTTCTGGTCCCTCCAACTAGAAGTGCATTTGAGTTACTTTGTTTTCTCCCTATTTCTGACTTTAGACTTCTTATTATGGTCCTTCTAGAATCTGTCATGGTTGGATACATTCATCTCCTTTGCCGTTCCCCCACCCCCCCGTAGAAATATGATAGTATTTTTCTTTTATTGGACATTTCAGAGAAAGTGCCAGAGAGGAGAATGGAATGACAGGTGTCATGCCCCTGTTGGAATCTGATTCGGAGCGGGAGGCTGAGCAGCAGACAGGGAGTGGGAGTGTGACTCCATTGGCTGTGGAAGAAACTGAGGAAGGGCAAAGGCCGTCTGGGCAGAGCAGGAGAGAGGTAGAGCAAGGGAAATGGAATTTGGAGGAAGACCCAAGCCCACCCCCTTTTCATCCTAGGGCGCACAGGGAGGAACGGAGAAGGGAGTAACATGAGTTGCATGGCTTATGTGGGAGGAAAGAGCCCTGATTCCCTTCATTAACTGCAGCTGGGAACACAGTGTTTAAAAGGGGAAGCTGCACATAGCAAAGTTGTTGGGAGCAAATCATGAATTATCAGGTATCATCGAGGCTGATCTGGGTTCCTGGCATCTTCCCAGCTGTGTGTGTTTTGCTAGGCTTTCAAGTCTGCAATTCCTTCTCCTCAGTGATGGGATTCAAAACATTTAACAATCGGTTCTCTGCCCTAATGATTTCTTCCAACAACCAGTTCACCAAACTACTCAGAAAGTTAACAACTGGTTGTCCCAAACTGGTGTGAACTGGCTGAATCCCACCACCGCTTTTCCTGCCCTGTCAAGTTAATTACTGCAGCGTGGTTTGTGTGGATTTTTATTTACAGTTTGTATGTACTTTGTTTTTGGATTGAATTTCTTCATTGGGGGCAAAATTGGACACTTATTTGACACTTACTTGCTTATTTGACTTTGTGCCATGCCCTGGGTCATCACAACAGGGTTCAACAAAGTGAAATATGTATGTTGGACTTTGGAGGAAGGCAGTTGGAGGAAGGCAGAAAGCCTCTTTCTTGTTTTTTTCTTATTTTTCTCCTAGCTTCATTTTTCTCTCTCATGCTCACTGTTACTTGATTGATCAAAGGAAATATGGCTGCTGAGGTTATGGATCCTTTCTGCATAATTTTGAAGCCAGAATGCATGAGACACCGGGCATGGAAGAAGTAAATAGAGAATTTTGTATTCTCCAGATAGGTGACAGTTAGTGAACTGCTAAAAACTTGATAAAGGAATTTGACAAATTAGTTGCCCTTTCTTCAAATGTCTCTGATGATTGACCACATAAAAGAAGAACAGTAAGCTCATAATCATAGGGACAATTAAAATAACTGGTAATTGGGAATATGGGAATTTACTATTGGGGATATATAATGAATATTTTAATAGCACATGTAATACAGATTAAGCCTCTGTATCTATAGTAAGTACAGGCAACACAAATTTCATAGGGGAGCATTGTACATCTACAGGTTGTGGTTTATTGATTAGTACCCACCTATGGCATTGCTATCGATAGCTGTATATTTTAAAAACTATCTTGAATCTCTCTCTCTCTCTCTCATTGACCTGAAACAAATAAATAAATTTCCTGGTTGAATGCTGTATTAAACAAGTCGACAGATGGATAGATAGATAGATAGATAGATAGATAGATAGATAGATAGATAGATAGATAGATAGATAGATAGATAGATAGATGATAGATTATTAGATAGATAGATAGATAGATAGATAGATAGATAGATAGATAGATAATAGATAGATAGATAGATAGATAGATAGATAGATAGATAGATAGATAGATAGATAGATAGATAATTTGATGGAGAGATGGATGGATGGATCTGATGAATCTGATGGATAGATTCTATCCATCAGAATCTCAGCTACATCTTTTCTTTTTTGCAAGCATTTTTTTTTAAAAGTCTTCAAACAAATTGAATGAGAATTGATAGGGGACAAATGCAGAATTTCTCTGCCTGGCACATGTTTACCTTCTTTCTGCAGATTAGGCAACCAAATAGTGGGCTAACAGACACCATCCCAAACACCACTCTCACTCACCATCTGTCCCCCATTTTTTATGCTGCTCTTTCATCAGTCTCTAGGAAGATTAAATCCACTTTATAAGCTCACCAGAGAAGCCATACCTAACCATCCACCCACAGATTTAGGAGGTGGAACATTTACATCCCAACAACTCTTCTGCTCACCAAGTGAGCTATACAAATTAGGTAAGAAATAAAACTTCCCTGGAGGACACAAGTGGAATCCACCTAACCAACTTGCTCAGATTAAAGAAGCTATTTAGATAAGCAGTGACAGGTTTGAGCACAAAAAAAGTTGCCATGACTCAACTTCCAGACAACTCTACCTGGATGACTGTGAATCTTCATTAACAAAGTAGGTAGAAAATTTTATTGCCAAACCCTATAGTAGGAGAAACAATTCTATTTTGTTTGGTTTCATGCTTTTCTTAAAGACAGCTCCTATTTTAGCTATACTTCAGAAACAAATAAACATTGTCCAGATCTGTAATTTATTTTTGTTTTAAATCATTTTCTACTCACCCCTTCCATGGACATTTAATTTGATTCACTGTGACATTTGTTTCTTATTATCTGAGCAATTGATCAGCTTCTGAACTCTATCTACCTATGTTTGTGAGCTTCTTTATCCCAATACTGCCGTTTTCTTTTCTTTTTTACATCTCAATTCAGCATCCCCATATGCCTAAAAGGTCTTTGAACTAATCTTTTTTTTTTAAAACAAATTTTATTAATTTTAAAGACAAACAAACCATCATTAACCATTGAATACATAAACCCTCTTTCCATTATAAATTTTACAAGTCGAATAAGACATTATTTTATACAACATAGTTCTGTTTTACACCATTTCCATATGAATGTATAAATACCTCTTAGAAAATTTCTCATTATTTCTCTTTACTCTTATTCAATTTCATTATTATTATTATTTTTCCCTGTATTTATACAATTTATAATCGTCATCTACATTTCTCTCTGACTTGGTTACCATTATTCTCATCCAACATTCCTCCGAGGTTTTATTAATTCTCAAACAAACATGAACACACAAAACACACAATAATAAAACTTTTTTTAAGAAAGTAGTTTGGACCCAGATTACCTCTCTTTATATGGACTTCAATTAGCTTCGTGCTCATCTTATATACCATTACCTATTTTATTTACCATTCTATATCTTCTATATAACTTCTCCCCGCTTTTCACCCTTCTTAATTCTATTTTATTTAATTCATTTTAATTAAAATCATTGTATTTGTATCTTTTGTCCATTCTTTCCAAATTATGCATTTATCTCATTCCCTACAAAAAAAAAAAAAAGATTTCTCCTGAAATCATTGATCAGAGTATGATGCCTTTCTATCCTCCCCCCAAAATTAATATTTAGAATAACGCCCATTACCCAATCTGATTCTGCTTAGTACATTCTACCAGCTAACTTTTAAAAAGAGGAAAAAATAATAAATCCAAAATGATTAATATAGTTAAATAATAAATCTAAATGTTAAATCTTGTAACATTCCAATTATCTATTTCAAAAACAAAAGCTACAATAGTAAGTTCATAGTAACATCAATACAACAATCAATTAAACTCTTCAATTAAACTCAATATTTTAAACATTCCTTTTAATATTTTGTTGAATTTTAAAGTCTATCATTCCTAAACATTTCAATATTTTAATCTTTTATTAATTCTTATAACATTCTAGTTTTCTATTTCTAATACAAATACTACAATACCATCTTATGTACCTTGCAGAATCTTCTTTTTAAAAGAAATTATACATTACCCTTTATCCTTAAAAAAAATTCCTTTTTTCCCATCTTGTTTCATACCTTTGTGGCTTTTCTCCCCCTTTTCCCTTTCTTTCTTATCCCACCTGGCCTTTTTATCCCCCCCCCCTTCCGCCTTTTTAGCTTTCCCTCTCTGCTGTATTCCTTTTTTTCTTTTGTTTACTAACATTGTGTTGATTTTGCATCTTATTTTTCTCTTTCTTGGGTGTTTTTTTAAGTCTTAAGTCCTTCATTTTCCTTCCTCTCTTTCTCCTTTCTTTCTTAATTAAGTTTTGAGATTCATTGAAGATGGCGTCTTCTTCTTCTTCTTCTTCTTCTTCTTCTTCTTCTTCTTCTTCTTCTTCTTCTTCTTCTTCTTCTTCTTCTTCTTCTTCTTCTTCTTCTCCTCCTCCTCCTCCTCCTCCTCCTCCTCCTCCTCCTCCTCCTCCTCCTCCTCCTCCCCCTTCTCCTTCTCCTTCTCCTTCTCCTTCTCCTTCTTCTGTTTCCTCCATCTGTTGTTGTGTTTACTGATAAATAGCAAGCACCATTTCTAAAAAAAGGAAGGCTTCTTTCACAGCGTCCTTGCCTTCTTTTTTTATTTTTCTATATTCCTTTCTAAGTTCATCAACAGATAAAGCCATTGTAAATCTTTTCTTTATTCTTCTTCTTAAAACAACCAAGATGTTTCAAAAGTTAGAACAGTTTCCCAAAGTCCCAGAGACATCAATCAGTCCAAACAAGCACAAAGTTTTCACTTTCTCTTCCTGGGGTAATATCAATAGAAGGGAAAAGAAAAAAAAGCCCAATCTATATTTTAAAGCCTTATTTCAATTAATTTCTAGTCTCAAAATTTTCAAGGTATCTCCTCCAGCAAGATCTTAATATTTTCTTTTCTTTTTTTTTGTCCTCTCCCTTCCCACTTATAACAAGAAGCCAAGTTTTTACCTTTTATAAAAAGACAGGTTTCTCAATGGCCATTTGTTGATTCCATAGGGAAGGAGAGTAAACTTTCCCTTTCAGCACCTCAAATTTGCCGCTTGAGATTCTCCTTTGGAAAAGATTCTCCTTTGGAAAGTATCGTTCAAAAATAGTCATAGTTTTCAGGATGTTAGGCGTCTCTTAAAGTCCTGGGTCAGCCAAAAAACTTTCTCTTGTAAACTTTCTCCCCTCTTCCTCCTGCTCAGTCTTACCCAGCTGCCGGTTTCTTTGTGGCGGCCATTACGGACCGCCACTCCACCACCTTGAGAAAAGGGGGTTTTGCCGGCTGGGGAGGGGGTCTGCAACACCCCCAAACCCCTCTCCGGCTCCCCCCTGTCTTCGGCTGCCTCTGCGGGGCAGCCTTAGCCTCCAGACCCATCAAGATTAGAGGCACCAAGATGGCTAGCACTGCAGGGATCGCACAGGATCGTGAATCCCTGCCGCTGCCGAAGCCGACCCGGTCTTTGAACTAATCTTGACACATTGCCTGTCTATGTTGTCTTAGCTAGAGGCTGTCTCTAATTGTTTTGATCCAAAAGAAAGAGGCATGAATTGAGGAGGTAAGGGAGTCTTCCTAATAAATTTCATGGGCCAAAATCCTTAGGCTGTTTTATAAATGGTAACATAGAATGAGACTCCACAAAACTGACAAATCATATGAAGAGGGTGACTATGTGTGAGGTGTGTGTGTTCTTTCTCTGGTTTTAAATGTATAAACTCTTCTTTGTCTCCTTTGAAGTCAGAAATGTTGAAGGGAGTAGTATATTTTAGCAGGGGAGAGTAGAGAGATCAGGGAGCAAACTTGATTGGGAACAGCCTTCTCTTATCTAGGACCTCAACTGCTCTTGTCAATTTCTCACAAGTTTCTTGACTCTACTAATAACTCAACACAATACTTCTAAGAGTAGAAGTATTGTGGTCTTGGTTTGTTGTTATTCTTTTTTTTAATATAAAAAATCTGGTGTACTTCTCCTTCAAAAGAATAGCAAAGCTATATTAATTTTGACAAGCCTTTGAAATGTTGACAAGTGCCAGTCAAACATTTTACAAGTAGACAACATCCCAGGCACTATGGGCCCAATCATCTCTTATGCAGACAAATCAAAATGAACTTGGATGGCAGTGCTAAGCAAGAATAGGTCACAGTCCCCAGAGCACCACAAAAATTGCATATAAGATGGAGTAAATTTATACTGATTATGAATTGGACTAAGTTTGAGGAATGGTTGGGAATAAGACTCAGAGAGTGGGTGAATCCTCAGATTTTTCCTTCTTTTAGGACAATATTGAACTGATCATGCAGAGGATGAAAGCAGCTATATCAGAATACATACATCAGTATTATGATATGACAAAGAACTTCATAAAAACTTTCTATAAGATAAGGTCTTATTTGCAGATGGTGAGTTGATTTAAAATCAAAGCAAGACCATGAAATTCCAGTTCATAAATCAAAACTAATTGAGTTTGTTACATTCTTGAACATGTAACAAATCACTGAACTTTATTTTTTCTTATTCAGACTCTGATTGATTTGGGGTGCATTTACATTTTCTGTACCTGCATGACTAAGCAACCAAACATGATTATTTTTGTGCATGCTCAAATATTGATTGGAAGACTGTTCGTTTTTGAACAAAATGAAAAGTTTGGTTTGCAGTGACTGTGAGTAGAATAACTATATTTTAACACTTCAATTACTTTTCTTCAACGCAGCTTTCAAGTAGTTAGAGATATCAATCCATAGAACAATTCGTTATTTAATCCAGACATTCCCAAACTTTATGATATTCCATTTTCCAAAATGACAAATGATTTATGCTACTCTCCTGTGAATTAAACCAATTATTTCATTAGATAAGACAAATATACTATTTGATTTTAATAATTAAAATGTAAGATATCAAATAAACAGTGATGGAATTACACAGATGTTTCAGTGGAAATAATCCTATTAAACTGAAATAAATGAAATAAATCCATGTTTGTTTATTGGGAAATATGGGGGAAACCTTTTCCATAATTTCTGGAATGTAGATATATTTTGAAGACAGGTGTTCTCATTCACCAAAGGAAAGGTGGGGGGAAGTGTTTGCTTGCCTTAAATCAGTTTCTCTTAAATTCCTCTTAAATGCTGCTGGCTTTCAGGTGCTTTTAATGTTTTGATTTCCATCACAGCTGATCTCACAGCCAATCTTCTCTTTCCTTCCAGCCTGGTGTTTGTAGATCCTGTCCCCAAGTCCTGTAGTTTCTTCTTTCCTATAACCATATAGGTATCCCAAATTCCCTTGAAATTCCATATGCAGAATGAGGATCAAGTCATACAATTAAAGCATTGCACAAAAGCCTCAGAACTTCCTAGTATGATTATTCCTCTTTCAACATGGAATTTTGTATGTTTAAAAAAAAAATTATAGGGCACTTATGTTTCATAACAAGACTTTGGAGTGGTCACTTGGTTTTTAATTATGGATATTACTTGGGAGTATTGACTGATGGGGCCCCAGAGAAAAGCCTTTTCTGCAACCATCTTTTGGAACATCATTGTCCCAAGATTGATTTGGCACTGTCCCTTTTGGATTTTCATAAAGCCTTGAAAACTTGACTTTGAGCTCTGGCCTGGGGCTTCGGTTATATGGACAAAAGGTTAGGCTATGTCCAGCTGCTGTGTGTTTTTATCTGTTTTATTTTAAGCCACTAAGAGACATGTAAAAGTGAGATGGGTTGCTATATAAATTGAAAATAGGAAAACATACCCAGAAAGAAATTGTGAAGAAAACGTGTCTGGAACCTCTCCATCTGCCAACTTGCAACCCATCAGAGGGAGCAACCCATATCAAGAAAAACACTGGCTTCACCTTCAGTAATAACCATCATTGTCCTGACATGGGCCTATAATATATAAATATTCAAAGTAATGACATAGTGATCGATGACTTTTGTTGCTGCAACGTTAGATCTGATACTCCGCAGCCAACTCACAAATTATTGCAAATTTGGTCCAGTCACTAATTTTTAATTAAATGTTTCCAGAAAAGTTGAAGGGAAACACTGTAATCAGCAGCTCTTCCATTGGGCAACTGAGAAAAAGAACAGAGTTGTTTCTATTTAGAAACCGGACACCTTCGGCTTTTTCTAATTATCAGCAAATTAGCACCAGGCTTCTGAGCTGATTCCTTCCCAGGTAGATGTGAGAATTGACTATTTCTCCTTTTCTTGCTCTCTTCTCCCAGTTCCATATTTCATTCCATGTCATGCTTTAGATCACAGAACTGAGATGGATTATTTCACTAGTAAACTGATACAGGATTTTTTCAGTACAGAGCAAGAAATAAATAACAGATAAATATGGATTAGCTATACATTAGGGGTGGAAGGAATAGGATGGAGTATAGCAACCAAGTCAAATGGGGAATATCATTTTCTTCCTTTAAGCATTTCATACATCTTCCTTTAATGAATGAATGCAAAGCCAGCTTGACAAAATCTCAGGAACACAAGATAAAAACTTGAGCTTATGACCTATCATAAAAGTATTTCCTTTTCATAGTAAGATGTTCTTCTGAAACCGTGATAGAAAAAGATTAAGATGATAGAAGATGATACATGGATTAAACAGCTACAAATCTTATTTTGCTGATCAAATGTACAAAATACAAAGTTGTTTGGAATTTTTAACTTAAAGTTCACATAGTAAAAGTTGCTGAAGCTCTAGATGACCTTCAAAGTTACTATTAGGTATGGTCTGATTTCTTTAAACTGACATAAAAACAGCTCTTAATTGAATTTACTTGACATTATAATGAAAGTTTAAAGCTTTTGCAGATAGCAGTTTCACTAAATTAGCTAATTATGCCTACTCAGGACTGAATTAATGTTCATTAATTATTATATATTAGGATTTGCTTTAGATTTCTCTGTCCATAAATCTTCTTCCAAACTATAGATAACATAACCAATCTGCAGTTAACAATTCTTCCCAACTCTTTCCCTTAGAAAGCCACATGTCTTACTTGGAAATAAGCATCAATCTGCTGCAGCCTAAATATATTTTCAGAGTAAATATAATATAATGAGCATCTGTAACTATGTACATGACCAACTTTAAAATAAAAATAAAAAGCTGCAGTGTTATGTTCTTGTCAGTCCAAGTACACATAACAAGATATTTGGTTATCGTTCCTATCACTACTAACTTTTTGGTGATTATTTATTCATCATTTGATTATGAGAGACTATATTTTGGCCTGGAGGGCCGGTCCTAAGTATGACATCATCAAGCTTTCCTTATCCTCATTTAATGGGGAACATATGTGAAATAAAAAAGAAATGGTACCTTACTGTTATCTGTCTTGGGCCAATGTCTATGTTTATTCAGCTTGTTTGACTTGGTAAAGTGAAGGCTAGCAAATGTATTAAGATCACATAATTTGGTTGGTGATAATGTGAATTAGGGATTTTGTGGTTTAGTATGCTGGGGTTGATTAGATTATTTTGCAATATGTTGCCAGAAGTCAGGATATATGCTTAATTCATTAAGCAGCCAAAGAGTGTTATATGAGCTGGTTTGCTCTAATAATTAAGACATAGGCTAGAGATTAAGCCATCATAAGCATGAAAGCCAGCTGGGTAACTTTGGACCAGTCATTCCCTCTCAGCCCTGCTTCCCCATAAAGTTGTTTTTGTGGGGAAAATAGGAAGAGGATGGAATATTAGATGTATTGGCTGTCTTGAGTTATTTACAAAAAATAATAAAAGGATAAAAATAAATGACTATTGTATGAGTATATAGGTCTAGTAAGGTACCTGGAATCAGTTGCAGTAAAGCTATATGTAAATAGGCAGTCCATGGAATCAAGAGGTCTAAATCAGTGGTCACCAACCAGTGGGCCAGGGACCACTGGTGGTCCAAGAAAAAAATTTGGTGGTCCACAGAGACCACTCAAAATGTCACCTCAAAGCATCTCCCAAAGCAATTAATCCAGGCTGTGCCACCTGTGCCACAAGGCTGTGCTGCCCACATGGCCCGTGGGAACACAAGGCTTGCATCATTTGCATTGAGAACAAGAGGTAGTGAGGGGAGGGGGAAAAGGGCAGAGGGGGGAAACTTGCCCCACTCACCCCACATGCCTGGCCACCAGGCTGCTTACTTTTGTTTCTTCTTCCTCTTTGGCCTGCACACAAGGAAAGCAGCAACAGTCTTTCTTTCTCTCCCCCAAACTCCACCAGAAATGAGTCTTTGGGACCCTGCAAGGCATCCTGATCCAAGAGGCTGCACCAGAATGACAAATCTCACAAAGACTCATTTCTGGCAGAGTTTGGGGGAAAGAAAGAAAGACTTCTACTGCTTCTGCTGCTTTCCTTGCATGAAGCCAAAAGTCTCTCTCCCCTGGAGAATGGAGCTGGAGACAGTATCCTGCGATCCCAAATAAAAAATGATCGATCAGTAGGAAAATGGGGAGGGGAATTTTCCTGAAAACTTTTTTGGAGATTTTCCCAGGGTCTCTGGTCCATGGCATTTAAAATTATGAGTTTGGTGGTCCCTGAGGTCCAAACAGTTGGCTTAAATAATTTCTATTAGCACAGAGACTTTGTGTCTATTTTGGTCTAACTTCATCCATTTGCTAAAAGTGAAATTGTTTCAAATAAGGCATATTGACTAACAAAGGTGGCCCTACTCCCCACTAACTCCAAAAAATGTTTAATGTGTTTTAGGAATACGTGTCGGAATAAATTAAAATCCCTAAAGCAAATGTCTTCAGTCGATAGGACAAATGTCTTCAGTCAATGGAACTCTAAAGAACATTATTTATATCAGCAATAGTGTCACATTATAATTTTAGTATTGCATAAAGCTAAATATATATATCATTGCTATAGAGCAGGTGTGTCAAACTCAATTTCATTGAGGGCCGCATCAGGGTTGTGTTTGACCTTGGGGGCCGGGGCGGGCATGGCCAGCTCAACATCACTCATTCTGGGGCACCTGTGCTCCATTTTTGACTGTGATGGCCTCCTCCAACCCTCTGCCAGGGAAAACGGAGCTCTGTTTTCCCTGGCAGAGGCACCATGGGTGGTCCTTCACTGTTTCCAGGGCAGCCCTTTGGGCCAGATCTAAGCACCCTACAGGCCAGATCTGGCCCCAGATCTTGAGTTTGCTATAGAACTAAATGAGAACTAGTTTCCATCTAGACACTGTGAGTTGTAATATCACTTTAGGCAAAAAGCCAGTTGGGTGGTTGATGTCTCTCTCTCTCTCTCTCTCTCCCTCCCTCTCTCTGTCTCTGTGTCTCTGTCTCTGTCTCTGTCTCAGCCCTAGGAAGCATTCGACAGCAAATCACTTCTGAAAAGCTTGCAAGAAAACTGCTGGGACTAGTGCAGGCAGTCACCAGTCAACACTGAGAAGAAAAAGAGGAAGAAGCAGAGGGAGAAGAGGAACTAAATACAGCCAACAAAATATTGTTTAAGCTTAATGTTTTACCATGACTAAGCTATAACTTCTGTATATTTCAAAATGCACTTTCTGATTATTCAATAGTATTTTTATTTGCTACTAGTTTAAGTTTGGTTCTACAATAAGTCCTCAAGGAAGAGCTAAAAAAAATGAGTCAGTGCTTCAGAAGTACCTTCATCATCCTTCATGTTTGGTTATGTAGAATCTAGCAGGTGGATATTTCTTACAAAAGGAGAAAAACTTTGGAAGCGATTAGACTGAACAGGAATATATTCTTTGCGGGTATATAAATACACAGTTCTCTCAATAGATACCACCATATTTTTTCTCATTGTACATCACGTCAGCAGAGGTGGAGGCTGGAAAGCTAGCCCAGGTTCAATTGCCCCAGCTCCTGCCCACCTAGCAGTTCTAAAGCATGCAAATGCAAGTAGATAAATAGGTACCACTTTAGTTGGATGGTAACAGCATTCTGTGTGCCTCAGCGTAAAGCCATTCTGGCCACATGACCACGGAAATGTCTTTGAACAATGCTATTTCCCACAGAGGTGGACCTCTTGCCTCACAATCAGGAGGCTGTGAGTTCGATCCTTGGTGGAGGCTAATATTTGGAATAGACTCTCCTGCTTGAGCAGGGGGTTGGACTAGATGACCTCCAGGGTCCCTTCCAACTCTGATATTCTATATATATGAGCTAATAAATGGAAATGAGCACCAGCCCTACGACTGGACAGGGCAAACCATCAGAACTGGGAAGAACTGGCATATATGGACATATTTTATGCTTAGAATAGTTATTGCCTATAAAGCATGATGGATAGTAATGTTTAAAAACACCCCTTTATAAGCTTCTAACAGTGTGTGGAATAAACTCAGGTCAGTTCCTGCTATAGCTATAAATGCTGATATAGATTGCAGCTAACTTTGTGTCATTCATCAGAAAAATCTGTATAAATTGTTGTACGTGATTTTCTGTTTTTACTTTTGTACTTGACTTACCTGTATGCATTCTGAATGCATCAAAGAGTAACATAAAAAGTGAACTGCCCTATATGAATACATAGGCCCACATAGATACATGCATTAAACTCACTACACTTGATTTTTCTTGTTCATTATATTTATAAGCATCCTTTTTAATCAGGTAGTTTACAATCAACCAAAACTGTAACAAAATCACATCTAATCTACCTAATACAGGCAGGCAATATATCGTCACCACCCTCTAGAGCAGGGGGGTCAAACTCATTTTCACTGAGGGCCACATCAGCATAATGGTTGCCCTCAAAGGGCCACATGTAACTGTATGACAGTTTAAATGTAATCAAATGTAACTACTCCTAAATGTTACTCTGAATTTATTATTTATTCAAATCACAAATATTACATATGCATTTGCATAAATGTAAAAAAAGGTTGCTAATATCTCTGTTAATATAACATAAAAAATTTACTTTGTCAAGTTAAGAAACCCACATTACTCCATCAATCAATTATCAATCTGTCCAAGTGAATAATAATAGAAAAACATCATCCAACATCAGTTATGAAAATAATTTTGTTCAAATCCTTTTTGTCACAGCAAGGAGGGACAGAATAACAGAATAAGTACAACCAACAATTGTGAGCTGTTAAGAACATATGTGACAGATGTAGCATTTCACAAAAACAAATGGCTGCATATAGCCTTGCAGATTTGACTGCATAAACATATAAACCTATAAACACTAAATCCATTACTACACATATAAAGTTATATTTGTAAATAACTCAAAATAACAAAATCAGGGTTGTCTCAATTCGCAACTATATTGTCTCAAGTTTTTTGGTGAAGTTCATGAGAAGATGCTGATTGTCCTGGAACACACAGAGTGGATCCCCTCTCCTCCATCATAATCCATTGATCATGTTCTAAAAATAACAAAATGTCAGCACAATCATTAAATTGCACAGTTTAACTATTCTTCTTCTTGACTGAAGTACATTTTATTATATATTAATTAGGTTTTTAAAAATGCTTACTTATGCATTTTCTGGCTGGATCTTTGACACCGTTTTTCCGTAGCCAGTGTGTCAATGTCTGGTTTTAGGTCTTGTGCTGAAGCAATCCATAGAACAGCGTGGAGGTTCTCATCAGTGATATGTGATCTATGCTTGTTTTTGTTTAGATTCATTATTGAAAACATCTGTTCGCACAGATAGGTGTTCCCAATCATAGACAGAACACGGGCTGAATGACGTCAAAGCTGTGGCATTGAACCAGGGGGTATTTTATGGTAAAAGTCCTGGATCGCAACATCCTTAAACTTTGCTTTCAGGCTACAATTACTTTGAAGCTCAATTAACTGCATCTGAAGGTGCTGGGGTGCAGTGCAGACGTCGGTGGTGAAAGGATCAGCAAAGATGGCAAAGTCTGAGTGCTGCACTTTAAAGTCAGAGAAGCGCCGATCAAACTCATTTATTAATCGGCTCACTTTGGTAGCCAACTGAGCACATGAAAAAACACCGGGAAATGAGACTGAAATGCTTTGACAAAGGTGAGCAAGATTGTCCTGTTTGACTTGGCACATCCACAGATCAAGTTTACGCTGGAAAGCTGTGGTCATGTCGGACATCTGCATAATGACTTGTCTACGTCCCTGCAGCTTCTGATTCAGTTGGGCGAGATGTTCAGTTATGTCACATAACATAGCAAAGTCACACAGCCAGTTGGGATCTGACAGTTCAGACATGAATTTTCCTTTACTTAGCATGAAAAGAGCAATGTCTTCCCTAAGCTCAAAATATTGTTTAAGGACTTTACTCCTACTCAGCCACTGTACTTCTGTAAGGTATGGCACGTCTCCATGCTCTGAGCCCATCTCCTGCAAGAACAGCTGGAACTGACGGTGATTCAGGCCACGTGCTTGAATGAAGTTCACAGTTTTCATGACCGTGGTCACTACATGATCCATCCCCAGCACCTTCCCACACAACGTTTCTTGATGAATGATGCAATAATACGTTACCAGAGGCGCCTGACAATTACTTTTCAGCATTTTGTCTTTTATTAGTCCAACCAAGCCCGCTTTTCCTCCACACATTGCTGATGCACCGTCTGTAGTTAATCCTACCAACTTTTCCCAAGGCAATGCATTTTAATCATGGACTTTTCCACCATATTAAAAATGTCCTTTCCCGCTGTGGTCCCATGCATGGCAGCTACATCCAACAGCTCCTCAGTGACAGAGAGGTCCAACTTCACACCTCAAATAAAAATGGATAGATGCGCTGTATCCGTGTTGTCTGTGCTTTCATCAAGAGCTAATGAAAAAGCTATGTAGTTACGTGTCTCTTGGGCCAGCTGCGTCGACAGGTTTCCTGCTAGTTCTGTAACTTGGTCCACAATGGTGTTCCTTGATAAACTGACATTTTAAAAAGTCTGTATCTGGTCGGGGCACACCTGCTCACAGACCTTCAGCATGCACTGCTTCAAAAACACGCCCTCTGAAAAACACTTTGAAGCTCGGGCGATTTCTTCTGCAATGATGAAACTAGCTTTCACTGCCACAGTGTTTTTAGTTGTGGCTTTCGTGAACACATTCTGCTGCAATTGTAGTTTGCTTTTTAATTCTTTGACAATCTGTCATTTTTCTTTAAAAAAAAATATTGATTTTTTAAACACAGACATAAACAAACAAAACATAAAAACATCACCCTTTCTTCCATGAATATCCAAGCAGTGTGTCGGTTGGTTTACAAATTTTTTTGTACATCCATTTCATAGTCATCAATTACAGTTACATAGTATAATAACTCATATTCTCAATCAGAGATTAAATACCCTAGTATCATTATTATTCAATCATTTGACAATAATTTTATTCGTTCATATTTTGTGAGATAACTATAATTTATTTGGTATCATTTTGTAACAATTCATATAATCTTCCCAAATCTATCCTAAAATTTTTTGTTATAGATATAGTAAAAAAGAAAAAAAACATCTTTATATATTTATTATTTTCTAAGATTCTACATATTTCATTATTGTATTTTATTATCTAACCATTGATAAAAAAAGGTCCCAAATTTTATAGAATTGTTTATTTTCTTGCTCTCTAATTTCAAATGTCAATCTACTCATTTCAGCACATTCCAATATTTTCTTAATGGTTTCCTCCTGCGATGGTATTTTCTCATCTTTCCAGTTTTTAGCAAATACAATCCTAGCCGCTGTTAAAACATTTACAATCAGGTATTTCAAATCTTTACTATATGTATCAGGTAAAATTCCCAATAAAAATATCTCTGGTTTCAAATCTATGTGCTTTTTGGTCATTTTTTTCAACCACATGTGGATTCTAATCCAGTATTTTCTAGCATCAGCACAAATCCACCACATATGGTAATATGAGCCAGGTATCTGATGACATTTCCAACATTTTTCAGATTTATTCTTGAGACAATCTGTCATTTTTCTGAAAGGCTAACTTTGGCATACTTAGCTCCAATTTTGGTTTCAAAATGCTGACATAGATTATACTCTTTGACAACTGATAATGCCTCGTCACATAAAAGACATACCGGTTTCTCTCCTTGAAGCACAAACATGTATTCACCTTCCCATCTTTCTTGAAACATCCTTCCATCTGCATCAACTTTCCTCTTCCTGGACATTTTGGGATCATTTGTAATTCCATTTATAATTCAACTTGCAGAAAATAACATTGATGCAGATACACTGCAACCTAGTGGTGGGATGTCGACAATTCGCTGGTAACATAATTGGTATGCATTCTGGGAAATGTAGTTTGTGGTCAATGCTCTCTTTTGCTTTATTTATTTAAAGACAATCGGAACTTTGTAGCTCTCGCGGGCCACATAAAAGGACGTGGCGGGCTACATTTGGCCCATGGGCCTTGAGTTTGACACCTGTGCTCCAGAGGAATAAAAATTTTAAAGCCTTCTTAAAGACTGGGAAGTTCAGGACATTTCTAGTCTTGACTGGCAGGGTGTTCAAAAGGGTGGAAACCACCAAACCCAGAAGTGGGGTGTTGGGGGTTCAGGAGAATCCCTAGCTAAGTTTCTGTGTGTTTTGGAGAATCCCCAAATCCCACTCCTGGCTGTCCCCACCCACTCTGCCCCTTCCCACCCAGGAGTTCCCACGCAGCCCATTTGGGATGCACGTAAGTGCAGGGCACAGGGAGGCTTGGGAAGGATGAAAATGGGCCTCCAGGAAGCTTGGGAAGGCCAAAAATGGGCTTTTTTTTCCTGCTTCCAGAGAGCCTCCGGAGCCTGGGAAAGCTGTTTTCGCCCTCCCAGAGGCTCAAGGAAAGCCTCCAGAACTTGGGGAGAGCAAAAACACCCCTACACCCCCCCCCCATGGTGTAGGAGGCTGGCTAGGCCACAGCCCCTATGGCCACCCCCCACCCAGCAATCAGGCAGATTTTTTTAAAGCAAATTTTGCTAATTTTTTTGAAGCCCAGTGTTAGGGATACACACCCTAGCAGAACGTGCAACGGCAGTCTAGCAGGCAGGCAAATGATGTGAGATAAACGTTGTTGTAGTTTACACTCAGTAAGACAGATACACTCTGCCAGTTAAATAGTTTTTTATTCCAGCAAGAGTTATAGCATAGTCAAAAACAGTCCATATGTTATACACTAGTTCAGTCCATCCAGGGATTAATCAGTTGCAAAGTCCAGTGTTGAAAATAGAGGTCAGTAAACTTACAAACAATCAGTCCAGCAATATATCTCTTTTGCAGTCAGAGATATGAAGAAAATCAAACCCCTTTTCTTCTCTCAGCAACAGCAGGGAAACACACACAGTTATCACCATCAATCCAACATTGTCAGCTCTCCAGTACAAGCCAGCTAACAGTGAGCTCTCTTGCTCCCTCTTATGGTGATTTTACAACCGCACCCAAAATACATGTTTCGCAGTTAAAGTGATACACACACTTAAACTCACTAACATAGTTTATATATTATTTTTACCCAAACTAAGTTAGGTAACCAATGTTATCCCTAACACCCACCCCTGACCAAACCATCTTCACTTTTCCTGGGTTAGGGATTCTCTGAACCTTCTTTAGAGATCACCCGGGACAAGTCAAATACGAGTGGATGAACTGGATTTGGAAGAAAAAGAACTGAATCCAATGCACATTGCATAGAGATTATGCTTTCAGGGCGCAGATGAGAAGCTGCATTTGGGTCAAGTTGAAGCTTCTAGGTCATTTTCAAAGGCGACCCATCACATTAATGAACAACCATGATAAATATTGGCTATTAGTTTTCTTTTGCTTTCGGTCAGAAAAAAATTATCAAGATAGTAGCCATGACGACAGAGTTAAAGACCTGCCTCCTTGTTATGTATTGTTCGCAAGAAGAAAAAGAGGAGTGATTTGATCGTACCATGATCATTCTGACATTTTTAACAAATACCTACATATGACTGCAACAATGGACATGTCTACAGGGGTAGGAACTCTGGTGGATAGGGGTGAATGACAAAGAAATGAATATGAGGATATTGTTCATGGAGGGGACTTAGATTTTAATATAGTATATTTTCAATAATGCTTCACTATTAGTAATTCCAGGAATTTTTTTCATCTGAAAATACTTGTCAAAATAATTTTCTCTCTGCTATGTACTTTCAGTCATGTAAACTCTTCTTTCTATAAATAATTGACATTGTAAAGATCAACAGTATCTGGACAAACTCGACTTTCATGCAGACTTAGAGGGAAAAAAGTTTATTTTTCATCAGACAACTACATTCTATAAACCTATAAAGGTGCCCCATATGTTAATTAAAAAGAAGCAATTAAAAATGGAATAATTTTGGAGGCTAACAATATTGGCATAGCCTCTGATTCTCCCTAACTTCTTTTGAGAAATTATATGTATTTTTAAATTTGAATTAATCTGTGCAATCATATTGTACCATTTACTTTAGACTTTGCAGAGTCTTATTCATTTTGGTTTCTTGTGTTTTTTACAGATTAAAAAAATAAATGCTAATTCTGTAACAAGCAGCTATATTGAAAATTCTGATGATTTTAAAAATCAATTACTAGTTGTTTTCCATGCACAGAACACGCAAACAATTTATTTCAGGATTATATGAAATTCCAATTTAAATGCTTATCTGTCCTAATCTGTATGCTAAGGATCTTGGAAGTTGCATGCAATAGTACTTGTAAAATCACATATATTGCCCAATTTGGCATAGGGAATGGATTAAATAAACTTCAACTAATGTTTGTTTCTTCATCTTTTATATTAATTTGAAAACTTGTATCTCTCTTACTCTGTTTCATGGGTCTCAAATATGCATGTATAGATTATGCAAATTTATCATCTAAACGTAGAAAAACACAATATTCCCTATTAACATTCTGAAAATAATTTTTCAATCTTTATTTGGTCATGGACCAGAAGATAAAACACAAAAGGTGGAATTAATGTATTAAAAGGGAAATATAATTGTTCTAAAACAGGGGTGTCAAACTCACATCATCATGGTGGTGTCACATGACATATCGGGACTTTTATCCCCTTCGCTAAACCAGACATGTGCATGGCCAGCACATGACAAATCCGACCCACAGGCCGGGAATTTGAGAGTCCTGTTCTAAAATATCTAAGAAATGTTAGAGAACATTCATTGTACTGTAAAAAGTTAGCACCCACCACTCTCCTAGAAGAATGAAATATTCTAGGAAATATTAAAAAGGCAGAATATTATATTTCCCTGGATGAAGAAAAGGAGAAATATGTTTGAAAGACAAAGCAGTTTCTTGTAGCTCCCTGCTCCACCTTCAACTCCAGGGTGATGGGATTAAGACATGGCCTTCAGAACATGATAGGATTAGCCCTCTATCAATCAGCCAGCACTCAGGTGAAACCATGTGGTCCAGGCAAAGTCTATAAAGTTAGCTAAGACCCCTGCCCCTGGGAGTCTGAAAGCCAACGGTATATATTTCTTACACAGGAACAGGAAACAGTAAGGTGGACCCCAACAGAAGGTATAAAACCAAGGATTCTCAGCATCTCTTCCCTTTTCGCTCAGGAGCTCCAAGGCATGTGGGTCCTAGAATGCTCCCTTGGGGAACACCACTGTTAACTGGTGCAGGGTTTGATAATTTCTTTAATGTTCTCAATGTTTGCCACTCAGCAAAACCAACCAATAACTCGCTTGCCTAGAATCAACACAGAAGAAAGGTGAATGATATCATGAGATACTTCAGCCCTGTTTTTGCCGCTTCATCCCTCTCAACTTGCTAGTATTTATATTGTAGTAAGCTTCAGAAAAAGATTAAACCATTAAAATACCTGAAATATTCCCTCCAAATTTAAAACAGGATCTTCAGGAATTTGCACAACTATATGAAGCGGCTTTAGCATCTGTGTAATATACAGTAGTCCACAAGGCACCTTCTTAGCCTCCGCAAAGTAAACCACAAACAAAACAACAAAATGCATGTAAAATGTGTTGATATTTTAAAGAATATTCTGTAGTTTGCCATAAAATGGACATCTTTTCACAAGCAACAGTTTAAAGAGTTTATAAACATGAATCTGTAACTCATAGAGGTTTTTTTTTAAACCTTGCTTAACAAATAGCCTCTGAAAAAATTACTTTCAAGTGGGAAAGTCTAGGTAACAATCTTCAGAGAAGTAAAGCATCTTCTGGCAAGGTATGATTTTGTAAATTATGAATCATGAAATGTGAAGTTTACATTTCTTCCAAGTTTTCAGGGTATTGTTAATAATGTCTGCAGATTTGAAATAAGAAAAAATAGAAAGGAAAAAAAGATGCAAACGTGTGGTTTCCAATCTTTTTTTCCTGCAGTTATAAATACAATTATAAATATATTTCTTACTCTAAAGTTACCACAGGGTACTCTTTCTATAATTTATCCTGTCCAAACTGCAAAATAAAACAACCCCACTTCTTGTTTAACTAAATACAATCAAAGCAAAAGTGCAATCCAAGTAAGAGATTTGTAAATTGCTGTTTGTAAATTTGTAAATTGCTGTTTTCCATTTCAAAAACTATTCAATCTGTTAGAACTATACTGTAGTTATATGATAGATAGTTCAATGGGAGTCAGAGGCAAGGTTATATAGCTTAACATAGCTGTTTTCCGGGAGAGAAAGAGAAGGAGAGAGAACCTAAAAATACAGCCTTTGGCCATCTGCCAAATAAATTACCTAATGGATAAATGTGAGTGGCAGTTTGTTAGCTTCAAGGTAGGACTTCCAAAATAACAAGGCACAACTTTCAATAACAACATTGAAAACAGAAATCTAGATTTTGTCTTGTACTCGATAAGAAAGATTTTGTAGATCTGTAGATGTACATCTAAGGAACAGGAATTATGGATTCTTCTTCCTTTGATCTACATCTAAGAATTAAAAGAGGAACATCCATGTCTCAGATAATTCAAAGTATTTTATAGAGATTGTGAACTTGTGAATGAGATATGTGCTCACACTTTCCATCCTTTCCTGGTCCAAGAATCAACCTTGTAATCCATTTTTTTGCCATATCTTTCTCCATCTTTTTATGATCTCAAAAATGAAGGTATAAATATGAGCTTGGAGAAGTGGCTCTCCTTGGGGATACATTTTTCTCCTCCTTCATTATTATTTTTTCGCTATTGAAACCCACATTAATGGCTAGAGAGAAATAGAGATCATTTCATTCCTTTGTAAATTGCTGTTTGTAAATTGTATGGAATCAAATAATTGGTCCATTTGACTGGTGCTAAGAATATGTTAAGTGAGAAAAGTCAACTGCATTTTGAAGCCCTATTATGTAGATTAATGAACTTGCTGGAAGGAAAGATTCATAGTAAAAGGAAAAAAATGGTCTGAGGCAGGGATTTCTTGGTTTATAAAAATGACTAGAAGATGAAAGCTGTTAAGTTTTGAGCATGGGCGAGAAAGAATGGAGATAAACCTCTGAATGGTGAACTTCAGCTCTTTATTTACATCGTGACTTTCTCAATTTAACAGCAGTAAAACCCGCCTTATATAGGCAAACCTTGTAACGTTTAACCAATAACGAGCTAGGAACGCTAGCTCTTATAACCAATAAGAACTCTCTGTTAAGGGCCAATCGGATTCCCCGGAACGGGCCAATCCGGTCCGGGCGCTTAACAGCCAATCAGAAGTGCAGGGCCAGAACCCTGCACTTACTCCAAGCTCACATTTTATTAATCTTATTGCATACACAACACCCCTTCCCCCTGGCTTCTTATATCAGGGCGCAGTTACATAGTCCCTTAAATAGGACGGTTGTCTTTTTAGTCTCTTTGATTTTCGTTGTATCAGCTGGTTGCAATCCTGCTGAGGTAGATCGTTGTTTGGCAGTGGGGCTGCCTCTGGTTCAGAGTTCACTTCTACGTCGTTGCCCACATTTTCTGCAATTCCCTGAGGTGCAAACGTTTCTCCCTCCGGCTCCACTTCCTGAGTTTCTATTAAATCGTCGTTTCCTTCGAATGGGTTTCCTAGGACTTCATCTTCTTCCGTACCTCCCCCCCCCTCAGTTTGGTCATAGGGGAGTTGCGGACTGGCCACTGCAATCAGCGACCGTAATTGGTCGATATGCCGTTTCCAAAGTTTATCGTCAAGGCATTGCACAAGGTAGGATCTGGAGCCGGTTACATATACTACTGTCGCTTTCGCCCACAACGGGTCGCCCGATAGGTTTTTTTGCATAAACCAGGTCTCCTACCTGGAAAGTGCGACAGCGGCCACTGGATCCTAGTGGTTTCTCTGGTTCATAAGCCGGGTGCAACCGGTCGAGGTGGGAGCGGAGCTTTAGTCCCATTAGCAGTTCAGCGGGAGTTTTGTTGGTGACGCTATGTGGGGTGATGTGTTGCAAGAAGAGGTTTTGATTGACCTTGTTGTCAATGTTGTTATAGTCTACCTTTTGCAAGGTTTTCTTCACAAATTGGACCATGCATTCTGTTCGGCCATTGGTCGCAGGGTGCACAGGCGAGGTGAGCGCATGGCGGATGCTGCGGTCAGCGAGGTACTGCTCGAACGCTAGTGCAGTAAATTGTGGGCCGTTATTGGATACCAGGACGTCTGGTAATCCGTGGGTTGCAAAGAGTCTGTTTAAAATCTTAATAACCGCTTCGGAGGTCGTAGTCGTCATGCGATGAATTTCGAGCCAATTTGAGTAGGCATCGACGGTAAGCAGGAAGGTGTGGCCCTTGGTTGGCCCCGCGAAGTCCAGGTGAATTCGGGACCAGGGTCCACGTGGTGTCTCCCATTCAGTCGGTATGGCTTTTGGTGGGGCGTTGCTGACTTCTTGGCATTTGGGACAAGCTTTAACCCACTGTTCGATTTGCTTGTCAAGGCCCGGCCACCATGCGTAGCTTCATGCAAGGGCTTTCATTCGCACGATGCCGGGGTGGCCATCATGCAAAGTTCTTAGCAGCGCTTTTCAGAGCCGTTCTGGGATAACGACTCTATCGCCCCAGATGACACAGCCTTTCTGGCAGAAGAGCTCGGTCTGTCGAGACTTGAATGGTGTGAAGTCATCTCATACTTGGTCCAATGGCCATCCGCGTTTTACCCAGCCTAGGACTCGTGCTAGGGTGTGGTCACGTTTGGTTTCTCTCACGATGTCTCGAGCGGTCAGTGGCAGCGAGTTGAGTGCCTCGATTTGCAACATGGTTACCGTTGGTGCCGGATCGTTGAGAGTCTCTGGAAGCGGTGCTCGGCTCAATGCGTCGGTGTGGGGAATGGCTTTCCCCGGGCGGTATTGCAACCGATAGTTATAAGCAGCTAAGAATTCTGACCATCGGGTCATCCTAGGGGATAATATGTAGGGAGTCGGCTTATCCCCGACTATTATCCCTAACAAAGGTTTGTGGTCAGTCACAATAGTAAAAACCCTGCCATACACGTATTCGTGAAATCTTTTCACAGCTGAGACGATTGTGAGGGCTTCTTTATCAATTTGTCCACAGTTCCGCTCCGTTTTTGAAAGAGTCTTTGAAAAATATGCAACAGGGGCTTCATTCCCATTAGGCAGTACGTGGCTCAAAATGGCGCCCACCCCGAAAGGCGATGCATCACAGGTTATAACTAACGGCAAAGTCTCATTATACTGCATGAGTACAGAGTCAGAAGTGAGCAGTTTTTTAACATTTTGGAACGCCTGTTCTTCACGGTAATCCCATAACCAAATTGCTTTTTTATCTAACAATCGGTGTAAAGGTTCAGCGACAGTTGCTTTGTGCGGTAAAAATACATTATAAAAATTGATGAGGCCTAGGAACGTCTGGAGATTGGCCTTGTTTCGTGGCCTGGGAGCGTTTTTGATCGCTTTTAATTTACTTTCGGTAGGGTGAATGCCCTGGCTATCAATCAGATACTCTAAAAACTCAACACTGTCAGTACACAATTTACATTTGTTTTTTTTAACCTTAAGACCGGCTTCTTGGAATTTTTTTAGGACTAATTTTAACCGGTCCTGTAAGATTTTTTTGGTAGGGGCTGCAATTAATACATCGTCAAAATAGGGGACCACACCCTTAATTCCTTGCAATAACCTTTCCATAAGGCTCTGAAAGATCCCCGGGGCTACACTATCTCCGAATTGCAGCCGGGTACATTTAAAGGCACCTCGGTGCGTCACAATAGTTTGGGCCTGTGCCGTTTTTTTCATCTACTGGTAATTGCTGATATGCCTGAGCTAAATCCAATTTAGCGAAAACTTTCCCGCCCCCCAGGGAATGGAGGAGGTGCTGCACCAATGGAACTGGATACTGCAGGGCGTGGTTCAAAGTGGCCCGGTAGTCCCCACAAATTCAGATTGACCCGTCTGGCTTAAAGGGTGTTACAATAGGGGTTTCCCACGGGGAGTGATCGATGGGCTCCAAAACCCCCTGAGCTATCAGTTTGTCGAGTTGTTCGTCGATTTTTGATTTTAAGGCAAACGTAACTCGACGGGCTTCAAGCAAGTTGGAGCTACTTTTGGATCTAGGCTGAATGAGATTGGGGTTCCCTTGTACTCGCCTAAGCTGTCTGTGAAGACGTCCCTGAACTCAGAGATAAGGTCTTCCTCCCAGTCACAGCCACTGACTCGGTTTACGCCGGCCACTTCAATGCCGAGTGGCACGAACTATTGGAGGCCCAGTAGGCTAGGCCTATCTCTATCGATGACCATTAAAGGTAAGTATGCTGTGTGCTTCTTGAAGGAGACTCGGACTCGGCAGGACCCGATGATGGGGATTCAATTCCCCGGTAGTCCTTGAGGATGAGGCATTGGAAACGGAGATCTTGGCGTTGAATTGTGGGGATGAGTTGCTTGAGTGTCTTCCAAGACACCATCGAGAGGGACGATCCCGAGTCGACCTCTATGTGGCAGGGCTGGTTCTCGATGGCTACCGTGACTCGGATTTTCTTAGTGTCCAAGGCTAAGACATGACCAATAGTGATAGTATGGTGAGCCTCTTCTCTTTGCAAAGCTCGATTTCTGTAGGAGTGGTTTACTGGCTCTCGCCTTACAGGACGGTTTCCTGTCGATTGGCGATAGTTAGCCCCTTTTGAGGCCTGGCTGGGTCTTGGCAAGCTGCGGCAGACCCGTCTGAAGTGGCCTTGTTTCCCGCACTCATGGCAGAGTGCGTCGCAGAATTTGCATTCGGACCTGGCATGGTTGGCTCCACAGCCAGCGCAAGGGCGTAAGGGCGTAAGGGCTTCGGGTGAGGGTCCCGGTCAGACCGCAGTCAATGGACCCCTTCTTCGTCGCTGTCTGATGACGAAGAGAGGTCCTCGTGGTGCATTGTCGTGAGCTGCCCTTCTGAACTAGGTGAGATTTCGCTGGCCGGTGGTGGTACCGGAGTGTGGTTTCAGCGTAGTTGTGCAGCCGACTTCTTGGTTGCTTCCGCTGCGGTAACATCGGTGATGGCGTCAGCAAGGCTGATGTCGCCTTTCGCCATCAGCTTACTTTGGACGCCTGGTGCATCTAATCCCAGAACTATGCGATCTTTTAGTGCTTCTTCTAGATCGGTGAATCCGCAGAGGCCTCCCAAATTTCGGAGTTCTGCTATGAAGTCAGCCACACTTTCTCCTTTTTCGCTGGCTTCTTTGATAAAACTCATGGCGTCTCACGAGCGTAGGCACGGTTGGAGCGTAGTGGTCTCGCAGGATAGGTTCGAGGTCGTCCCAATCCATGGTCTTCACTTTTCAGGGTTTGGCTAGTGCTTTAGCCATCTTAAATACGGTTGGACCGCAATGCGTTAGGAACACCACTCGTTTCTTTCCTGGTGTGGCGTCCTTTAAGTTGTTCATCTCTAGGAACATTTGGAAGCGATCCATGTAGGACTCCCAGTCCTCTTGGGTTGGATCGAACGGAGCGGGTGGTACGATGCCGCCGGACATGGTTCCGTTGTTGGCATTGTCTGTCACGTGCTCGGTGTTCTTCGAAGTTTCGTTGGTTCAGATATCTCCATATCTCATCCTCGTTGCCAGTGTTAAGTTTTGAGCATGGGCGAGAAAGAATGGAGACAAACCTCTGAACGGTGAACTTCAGTTCTTTATTTACATCGTGACTTTCTCAATTTAACAACAGTAAAACCCGCCTTATATAGGCAAACCTTGTAACGTTTAATCAATAATGATCTAGGAACGCTA
This sequence comes from Hydrophis major, assembly GCA_033807585.1. Classification (NCBI taxonomy): domain Eukaryota; kingdom Metazoa; phylum Chordata; class Lepidosauria; order Squamata; family Elapidae; genus Hydrophis; species Hydrophis major. The sequence goes on from CM066331.1 coordinate 133,885,622, forward strand.
GCTCTTATAACCAATAAGAACTCTCTGTTAAGGGCCAATCGGATTCCCCGGAACGGGCCAATCCGGTCCGGCCGCTTAACAGCCAATCAGAAGTGCAGGGCCAGAACCCTGCACTTACTCCAAGCTCACACTTTATTAATCTTATTGCATACACAACAAAAGCCTAAATTTTTATGAATAAAATAACAAGGTAAATACACATGAATAATAATATCACACTCTCCAGCGCGATTCAGAAGCATCTTTGCCTTATTTTTCTGGAGATTAGACTCTGTGACAGGTTCAGGGCTACGGAACCTCAGATTTCAGATTCTTCAGATTTACCCAAGTGAATTGAAAGAAATGAATCCAAAATTTGAAAGATGGAAAAAAAACCAACCCGCTAGCCCTATCCCTGTAAAATTTTAAGGCCTCAATCAAATATCTTTTCTAGTCTGGGCCAAGAACCCTAGAAAACTTGCAACCCTTATTATCCTCACAGCAAAGCCTCCATCTCAGTGCCTGAGGCAGGCTGAAGCTGAATCAAAGTATATTTTCCACTGAAAAATAGAATATAACCTCCTATGCAAGTATTTCTATCGATCTGCAAGGGAGGCATGAAAAAGATTATCAGCATTGCTCCAATTGGTCCATTGAAGGGCCACCTCTCTCATCTACTCATGCAGCTCTGAGCATACTTGTTTATTTCTTCTTAGGTTGCTGGAAAAAACAAAATCACCCAGCAACCAATGGTCATCCATAGTAGATAGATCAGACCATGTAATCATGTCAACAGGAAGACTACAATTACTTCTATAGAGATTAAGCATAATAGAATATTGCAAGTCTGATTGTGCTGTACCTCTCCTTATACTTCAATGAATTTGAGGGGAGGGTCTGCCTGAGCTACTCCCAAATATTTATCTCATATCTCAAAAGTTAAAAAATGTTTCAGTCCCTTTTGCCTAAATAATGGTTCTTATATGCAGTATTTCCATCAAATCGTCTTCTATGTTTTAAATAAATAGTAGTCTCTTTGTTTGTTTCAATTTAGTAGACCTGATGTTATTTCCTTAGGTTCTTCTTTTCAAGAACCAACCTTCCTTCCTTCCTTCCTTCCTTCCTTCCTTCCTTCCCTTCCCTTCCCTTCCCTTCCCTTCCCTTCCCTTCCTTCCTTCCTTTCCTTTCCTTCCTTCCTTCCTTCCTCCCTTCCTCCCTCCCTCCCTACATCTCTCCCTTTCCTAACCTTGCCATTATCTCTACATTTCTTCCCATGATATCCTTTGACAACCACAGTCTCACCATCATGCAAGAGGAGCAGGTTTCCTTGCCTGGTTTGTGTGTGTGGTACGAATTGTGTTGGATCAAAAGTTGTTCAAAGTGGTATGCATTTGTTCAAGGACTAGAGGTAAGTACATTACAAGTACATGGGGGAAAGCAAAAACATTAGCTGTTTCCAAATGGATACACTCTCTTTGGAAAGTCTGGAACAGCCAAGAGGGAAGAAAATTTTAACTGTTGCCAGCAGGAATGCCAGATTTATTGGAGTAATTCCAACTAGATTGGAATTATGGGTGAATTTTACATTTCAAAGCATTCACTGTAGGATCATAACACCAGTTTATCTACCAAAATGCAGCCATAAAGTACAAATAGCGATTTTCTTAAGATGTGTATAACACTTTCAAGTGTTCAAATCCCCCTACAAAGTCCTTTCAAAATTGCTGCAATATGCTTGATTCCACATCAAGAGAAGCTTCTGAGTCATCATCAAAAGTAGCCTGATGCATAATGTATTGCATTAAATCAGCCTGGAAGTTTTCAGAACATAGATCATGGTGAATACTTTATGACTGTTCAAAAGTAGTTGCAGCTGGTGAACCAGCCAAGCTGGCAAAAAGATGGCATGGGGCCTCTATAGATCTTGGTGAAGCCCATAATATTTCCTTGCTCTTTGGTTTCTGGCTCTGCCCCTTTATTGTGTGTTTCTGTGTGATTTGGTGAGAATCCCGGACAAGTAAAAATCTTCAACCATTCATGTTTTTTATAGATTCCTTGATTTAAGCCAGTATCATATTTGAACAGAAGCTGATGATGGACCTAGTGTCTCTATGTTTGTTTTTTTAATAGCACACAACACAACAACATTCAGCAAAAGGAGATAAAATAAAAATAAATAACAGACAAGTTCCAACTTCTTTCTTGAGATTTATACATATATCACTAGTATTGAAGATTGCATATTTGCTTCTGAATGAATTCTCAGTGATGGGCTTCTCCCCCGTTTTCTGTTGACTGATATTTCTAAATCAAATGCAAAGAAGCATTTTACATAAAATATGGTTGCTTCATCTCTTCTGCTGTGATTGAATGTGTAAGATAAACTCTCCCCTGTGAAAAAAGAGGCATCACAATGACAGTTGCACCTCGCAGTCACAAAGGAGACTTCTTGTACTCTGACATGCAGGCAGTCCTTGATGAGAAACAAAGAGGGGGAAAAAAAGATTAATGCCCTTTTTGACTTCAGCACTTTAAATCCTTCAGGTGTTGTAGAAATGAGTCTTGTAACGACTTACTGTGGCTGCATTTGCAGTGACCTGTATGGTATCTGCTGCTAGTCTGATAGAACAGGCATGAATGATGTCAGGTTTCTCAACAGCAGCCAGCAATGCAGCAGAATTTCAATTAGTTAGGTGACAATCAGCTGCAAGCCTTGAGGATTGATGAACTCAATCCGATATTGACAGCCCTCCCTGCTGGCCCAAGGAAGCTTAACTGTGACACCACTCATGCCAGATGAACAGTCTATGTCCCTGCATCTATGGTTATTTGGATTTCTTCTCTTCTTTTCTTTGATTTCCAAGGAATGTTCCCATTGGACTGAAAATGGCTATTTTTCATGATTTAGTTCCTCTGCAAACTGGTAAACAGAAAAAAAAGGGGCTAGCAGAATGTGCCCACTCAACAAAAGAAAGGAACAAGAAGTTAAATGTTCATCTCTTGTTATCTTTTACTCTTAAAAATAGGTATAATTTTGTACAGTAGCATTTATATGAGTTGGAAGCAATTCTGAGATTTTTCTCTTTTCCTTTTTCTTTCTTTTTCATCTATAAGGTTTTGTTCCTCTACTTTTTCACTGGTGTTGGGCCTTTAATAATGACATGAAAAAATTAGTTAAATAAAGTACCTGTATTTTCCTCATCTATGTATAAGGGAAAGCTGTATTTCTTTAAATCTTCTGCATTCTCCATATCTTGTGTCAATAAAACATGACAATAGTCAAACTGACAGTAATTTGTAAGTATGTAACTAGCTAGTAATGTGTATTGTATAGATATATGCATTCACACTATATATTAATATAGTTGTATGCAGCTATGCTCTTTTTTTCAGAGAATGTGTTTTGATTGATATTCTACAATTCCTTCTTGTGCAGGGACGTCTGGGAGTAGAGTGAGAGATTTTTTTCAAAAAAGGTCAGTTGATTGAATATACAATCAGCCCTTCCATTTTATGTCTGATGGGTGTGGTTAAGATTGACTGTTTTGGATGTTCTCACCTCATCACATTTTGGGCCATAAAGCTTTTCAAGAACTCCTGAGGTAAATAATTCGGAGTGTTGGTAAGTGCAAAAATTAAACCCCTAGTTTTTCTTTTAAAATTTCTCTGGATTACATTTCAAAGCAGTTCTGTCAAGACATTACAGAAACATCTATAGCATTCAGAGGCCTCCTTCTTTTATAGCAGGGGTCTTCAAATTTGACAGCTTTAAGACAGCTTGACAGCTTTAATTCCTCCTTCAGTCATGTAAGCTCAGGAATTCTGGGAGTTGAAGTCCACAAGTTTTAAACTTGCCAAGTTTGAAGACCCTTGTTTTATAGTCATCTACTAATTATAATTGTGGTTTCATGTTTTCTCTTTTCAAGCCAAACTGTTGATTAGTTGTAAGCAGAAGTCAAGTCAATCAGTTGCAATTTTAAATATTCAAATGTTTATTCACTTGAAATTGAACATACATTAAAAACTCCATGTCCTTGTTGCTGCTTTGGAGAAGACTGATGGCTTTCTCTCATTGTGCTAGGCGATCTCCATAACCAAGGATTGGCTCTGTTATTACATCTTAGCCAACATTAAGCCAGTAAGAGTTTATCCTTAGTCATTAGGAGATGTATTAATATTTCATGTAGAGTCAACAGAGAATCACTGTGTCAGTTGGTATACAATCCTATCTAGATGTTTTAGATGGGTAACCAAAGGTATGTACAAAAGGCAGAAAAATAAAATAAGAACAATATCTTGCATTTTATCCTCTGCAGAGAAAACCATGATCTGATACCATATTTATGATTCCTATGTGTGAACAACAGCACACAACAATTCCTATCAAATAGCAAACCATTAATAAAACACACATGAAGGTATTCTAAAAAATCCAGCCTTAAAGGCTTGCATTCTTTGGCCTGCTACCTTTTTGCCAACATTGTCACGAGCAATTATCTCTGAAACTTAAAATGATCTTACCACATGGCTGCACCTTGTCACAAGACTCTGTGATTGTTGCTTCTGAGCGTCATTTATTGTTAGTGATGTTGTAAGCATGTGCTGTTCCTTTTAAAGGACCTCTCAATTTTTGTATGCAACATTAAGCTAATATTCCTGGTTTACAATTACTCGTTTTTCAAAGCTAACCTTGGGGACATTTATGATACAATATAATGTTGAGAAAGATTGAGTTAGTTAAAGAAGTAAATGGATGCATTGCGTTGTAAATTTTAATTTTATGCACTGGAGCTTAGGAAGCATTCCAAAGGCTGGTGTGATTCTTTTCTTAGATTGAAGTGAACACCATCACTAAATCACTGCAAAAGAAAATTGTGGCGGCCACAATTTTATCCCATCCATCATCATGTTCTTTTGATGTAGCAAAGTAAAAGAACTGTAGTGGAGTCACTTTTTAGACCAAGATAATACAACATAAGCATCCCCTGCAGCCCCACTGCACCAACACAATACAGTTTAAAATGTAACTACTCTGTCTTATCACCAATATCCCCAAAGAACAAACTTCAAAGTGATAATGGAGATTTTTTACTCAGGAGAAACACTTATAGGGATATCGAAGTCAGAAGACTATTTTTGTAATAAGCCTCTCTGCTTTATATTATTTACTTTAAGGATATGTAACAGATTTGGAAGAAACCTAGTTCATGAAGCAAAAGAGATTTTTTTTACTAACCTGGGAAAACTGTATAGTTCAGTGATGGCTTACCTTTTCCACATCGTGTACCGAAAGTGCGTGCAGGTGTGCGCTCGTGCACTCACAAACCTGTACTGATGATGCAATGTGCGTGCTACCCCACCGCCCTAGTGCATGCACACATGACCCCCTGTGTGCACATTGCATGCCTCTGCACATGCATATGCGACCTCCCACGCACCTCTGTGTATGAATGTGCAGTCCTCCGTGTGCGCCCATGAGCACATGTCTCCCACACATGCATTTCCCCCCACGCATGCATGGCAAATACCCAACTATCAGCTGGCTGGTAGGGGGCATGCACTCATGCACTGTGGGGCTCTTCTGGCCAACTTCTTGCCTGCTGGCAGAAATGGCTCTGTGTGCCACTTCCAGCATGCGTACCATAGGTTCACCATCATAGTTTGTCTATTATAGTAGTTTAACCTATGGTATATAGTTTAAGGGGAGAGGGGCTGATGGCTCAGCAGTTAAAGATGCTGAACTTGTTAGCTGGAAAGTTGACAGCTTGGGTTCAAGATCCGAGTACAATGTGATGGAGTGAACTCACGTTATTTGTCCCAGCTTCTGTATTCCTAGCAGTTTGAAAGCATGCAAATACAAGTAGATAAATAGGTGACTCTCAATTGGCTGGCAAACCATACTCAACGAGTAGTCTCACAACTGGCTGACAAACCGTACTCAATAAGTAGTCCTTAATGGGTCTAAATCTACATGGAGGGAAGTAAGCAGTAGGGGGCTGTATCTAACAAAATGAAATTCAATATAGAGAAAAGTAAAGTCCTACACTTAGGCAAGAAAAGCCAAAAGTACACATACAGACTGGATGAAACCAGGCTCAATGGCAGTAACTGTGAGAGGGATCTGGCAGTCTTATTGGACAACCAGCTAAATATGAGCCAGCAGTTTGCAGCCTCCCCAAAAGCTAATGCAATCCTAAGTTGTATTAACAGAGGGATACAATCAAAATCAAGGGAGGTACTAATACCTTATAAAGCCTTAGTAAGCCTCTATAAAGCCTTAGTAAGACCACACCTAGAGTACTGCATCCAGTTTTGGTCACCACATTATAAAAAAGATGTTGAGACTCCAGAAAAAGTACAGAGAAGCAAGCAGGATGATTAGGGGGCTGGAGACTAAAACATATGAAGAACAGTTACAGGAACTGGGCTTGGCTAATCTAGTAAAGAGAAGGACCAGGGGAGACATGATAGCAGTCCTCCAATATTTGAGGGGCTGCCACAGAGAGGATGGGGTCAATCTATTTTCTAAAGCTCCTGTAGTCCAGACAAGGAATAATGGATGGAAACTGAACAAGGAGAGATTTAACCTGGAAATGAGGAGAAACTTTGTGACAGTGAGAACAATCAACCCATGGAACAGCTTTCCCTTGGAAGTTGTGGGAGCGCCATCACTTGAGACTTTCAAAAAGAGATTGGACTGCCATTTGTCAGAAATGGTGTAGGGTCTCCCGCTTGGGTGGGGGGTTGGACTAGATGATCTACACAGTTCCTTCTAACTCTGATTATCTGTTATCTGTTAGGTGTTCTGTTTGCCTTGGCATAAAGTTATGCTGGGTATATGACCATGGAAGTGTTTTCAGACAACGTTGGCTCCCTCGGCTAAGAAATGGACATGAGCATCGCACCCTAGAATCAGACACAACTGACAGGTGAAACCTTTACCTTTACCCTTATATAGTTTAAGTCATCTCCATGCTGATTCTGTGCCTCCATAAATTCATTCCTAGTCTATTTCTTTGAATTCCTGTGATATTATGAAGAGAGATGTCACAAAAAAAAAAAAAAAAAAGAATAAAAATGTCTTAGGTATAACACTATGGTGTGGAGCAAGTTCCAGGCTTCACCAAAGTCCTCAATTCAGAGTTGCTTCTAATTCCTCAACCTTTGAAGGATATAAAAATCTTGAGAATTGACAAAGATCTGTGGTTTACCATTCTCTTCATCTTATTTGCATCTTATGAATAAACAAACCACCAGTACTCAACTGTTCACAGTACAGTATGAGTATGATGTGAAGCAGGTGCTTACAGCAGTGAATGTGAAAAAGGCTGCTGGCCCTGATGGGATACCTGGGAAGGTACTCAAAGCATGTGCTGACCAGCTCACAGGTGTGTCTACAAATATTTTTAACCTTTCTCTTACACAAGCCATTATTCCATCTTGTCTCAAAACTTCCATTATTATTCCAGTTCTCAAAAAGCCTTCTCTTGATACTTTAAATGACTATAGACCAGTATCTCTCACATCCATAATTATGAAGTGTTTTGAAAGACTGGTCTTAAAATATATACAGGATTGCCTCCCATCAAACCTTGACCCATACCAGTTTGCCTATTGGAATAACAAATCCACAGAGGATGCTGTCCACGTTGCACTGAAACATCTGGAGCATGGTGGGAGCTGTATAAGGATGCTTTTCACTGATTACAGCTCAGCTTTTAATACCATCATTCCAGATATACTGATTAAAAAGTTGCTAGAAATGGGCCACTCCTCTCACATCTGCTGTTGGATAAAGGACTTTCTTACTAACAGACCTCAAACTGTTAGGATTGGCAGCTATTTTTCCTCCACTCTTGCTCTCAGCACTGGCTCTCCATAGGGTTGTGTGCTGGGCCCCCTTTTGTATTCACTCTACACCTACCACTGCACTCCCTCTTGTCCCACTAACTCTATAATAAAATTTGCAGACGACACCACATTGGTGGGACTCATATCAGAAGACAAAACAGCCTATAGGTCAGAGGTTCTCAGACTGGTCTTGTGGTGCAAGAGTCATAACCTCTCCCTGAACATCAAAAAGACCAAAGAATTGATTACAGACTTCAGAAGATGCAAAGCAGAACCTCTCCCACTATATATCAATGGAGACTGTGTGGAAAGAGTTCATAGTTTTAAATTTCTAGGAACTCATATTTCTGACAAACTTACTTGGTCAGTCCACACTATGGCCACTGCAAAGAAGGCCCAACAGTGGCTGCACTTTCTGAGACTGCTGAAAAAGGGTGGTCTGGGTGAGAAGTTGCTGGTTACTTTTTACCATTCTACCATCAAGAGCATTTTGGCATACTGTGTAATGGTGTGGTATGCTGGATGCTCTTTAGTGGATAAGAAGATGCTCCAGAGAGTTATAAACACAACACAAAAAAATCATTGGTTGCTCTCTTTCTTCTTTGGAAGAGATTGCGAAGACCAGACTCATCTCTAGAGCACTAAAAATCTCCACAGACCATTCTCATCCTGGACATTCATATTTTGAACTGTTACCATCAGAGAGGCATTATAGGTGTCTTAAAATGAGGACTAATAGACTGAGAAACAGTTTCTTTTCCAAGGCAATAATTGTCTTGAATCAAACAGTGCATTTGTGATTCAGCCCTATGTATATAGTGGCATTTTTAAACTAACTTACTATATGTTTATATTATATTATATTATATTATATTATATTATATTATATTATATTATATTATATTATATTATATTATATTATATTATATTATATTATATTATATTATATTATATTATATTATATTATATTATATTATATTATATTATATTATATTATATTATATTATATTTTTAATTATTTTATTTTTTAAATACTCTGTAGTGTGATTGTGATGTGGTGTTTGGGGCACTGTGCTGGAGTAGCTTTCAAATTTCATTGTATTTGTAGAATGCAATGACAATAAAGGTATTCTATTCTATTCTATTCTATTCTATTCTATTCTATTCTATTCTATTCTATTTGAAGTGTCTCACCACAGAATCTTTGTGATGATTAGATTAGCTGACTTAATCTGATTTGTATTATGGGATCTAAAATTTAATTAAATGATAAATAAAGCACAGTTAGCTAATTTCCCAGGAATCATGAATGGGTGTCATCATTTCTTGGGAAATTCCATTCTTTTTGCATAAAATCCATCTATCTGTACTAGGACATTTTTAGAGTACATTTTGTCTCAAATATCCCTATCACAATGCAATATTTAAACCAAACAAGTAAACAAGTAGGCTGTTCAAGAATGTCGCTTAAATTTTATGCACAGAATATTGTGAAATATGAGCACGTTATAGACTAGTTTCCCTGGAAAATACAAATAAAGATAAGAGAATTAAGTATGGAGGAATAGAGGCCAGGCTTACCACATAAACTTTCCTAATGCCAATTTTGAGGGAGGGTATCCCTGCTCTTTGTGAGTTAAGAGCTAGAGATGGGGAAGAGGCGAAGGGCTTCCAAGCAGAGATAGCCAACTTTAAACTTTTCCTGGCAATCTAAGGTTGCATTCCATCTTGTACAATGTCAAATGATCTTGTTAAGTGTGAATCCCTAAGAACAAATTTCATTCTTCCAAGGAAACGTTCAGCAACAGCTAAAAGCCACCTAAAAGCATTTTGTTTGTTTTGTTTCTTGTTTTGTCTGACTAAGCCAACCTATGTTTTTTGTTGTGACTCGGAGGTTTGAGCCTGCTCTGTTAGAGGACACAGACTTGGACAATGAGGAAGAGGAGGATTTGGCTCTGAGGTTTGAGCCTGCTTTGTTAGAGGATTTGGAATTGCCTTCCTCCCCAGGACTTTCCTCTTCGGCAAGTCCTTCCTCCCTGGTTGTGCCTCAGGTGTCAGCAAATAACCAGGAGGGCATATCAGAGCCTTTGGCTGAGGAATGTTGGTTTGATGCGAGGCAAAGATGCAGGCAAAAGCGTGAGATGCAATGCAGAAAGAAAGGACAAATCAGAGACTGAGATGAGAGACTGACACACCCCACAGGGAATAAAGGTGGGTGTGTTATAGCTCTGGGTTCTTGTTCGGGACAACGTGTTATTTTGTGAGAGAAGCTTCAGAATTATCCTGTGTGTGGTGTCAGCTTGTGATTTATGCTTCCTTATCGGACTTGGCAGACAGCTTGCATGAGACTGCCAAGAATGTTTTTGGATTAAGGGATTTAACCCTGTAATTACCGGACTTGCCTGCTTATTTGTGTTTCAGTTAGAAATTTGGTCTTATTGCTTTGTTTGTCCAGGTGAGACATAACAGTTTTTTATGTGAGATGGCTGTTTTTCACTTAAGTGAAGCATTTTACACCACAGAAGTGATGTTTCACCTTGTCAAAGCAGGCAAGTGAAACAATTGGCAGAAAGGAGGTTTCCTTTGACAAAGTTTATATGCAGCCTCTTTTTGAAGCTGCATCATGGAGCAACCAAGCCTCCTGCCATATGTACTGCTTTTTCCTCTGTTGCTCTGAGGTCTCATACAGTCAAAGGAAAGGTGCCTGTAGACAATCAGTTGAACAGAAGTTTTCTTAAAGAATTGTTGGATGAGGTCTTGGAGCAACACAAACCTTTGCTTTGCCTGTAGAACTGGATGGGTGGAGGGAATTGGATATTCACAATGCAGTTTTACACCAACATTTATCACCGTGAAGCATAATCTTGAAACTTTGAACAGCCTTATAAATTAGTACTTTAGATGTGTTCATTTTATTTTTCTTCCTTTATGTGTTCCATGCTTGCAGAGCATTTTTCTGCTCCAAAGAGTATATATTCTACTGCTTTGACAATGTTCAAACAAAAGTAGAAAACATTTAACATCCAGGAAGCATTTATCAATCCTTTAGTTTAGATTCATTCCTGCAAGTATCCATCATTTTGTTTAAAGACATGTACTTTGAAAACCTCAGCAGTTAACAGAGTACTTTTTATATTCTGGAATTTGTCTAAAATCTCATCCATATGTTTTTATCTGTAGGTGCTGAGCATTCATCAATATCAGGAAGATGCATGCATACTTAGAACAAGACCAGATATACTATATTAAGGTAACTTATAGCTCAACTGGGCATCTCTATCGTCTAGTAACCTATAATTTCTTCAGATAACTTTCCTAGAAAAATAGGTATTACAATTTGGCAAAGCAACGTTTGAGGTAGTATCAAATAGTATAAAATTATAAAACCATAAACATCAGTGTAATCAAACCGGGCACCCTATCATCATCATAGACCCTGCAGAAGAACTCAATCTTCAAAAGTTTTTGGAAGACCAAAAAGTACGAGCCAACTTCTAGGGAGAAGTTGATTCACTGTGTAACAAAATGAAACAACTTCTGTGTTCTGTGCTCACTCACCACCAGTACATATGAGCCTCTTTCTCTTTTTCCCTCATGGAAATGCAAGTTCACAAGGAGTTTTTTCCCCAGATGCAGGTTGTTTTCAGTTGAAGTAGGTGGTCCTGTAAATATCTTGGTGCCAAGCAATTTAGGACCTCACATATAATGACTGGTATTTGGAACTGCACTTAGAAACTTCTGACAAATCCAAAAGATGTTTTTTTTTTTTTTTCCCAAGAGTCAAGAGGACTTTCTCATTTTTCTTTGATAACATTTCACTTTTTATCCAAGAAGCTTCTTCAGCTCTGACTGGATGGTGGTCATTCCCCATTATCCAGTCAGAGATGAAGAAGTTTCATGAATGAGAAGCAAAATGTCTTCAAAGTTAAACCAAAATGTCCACTTGCCTCTTGAAAAAAAGAACACATTTGGGACAACTATGACCTAGATGAATGAGACTCCCCATAGATATTTAATTTCTAAGAAGGTTGTGGACTCTCAAAAGCCCAGGTATACTAGTAATAGATACAAGCTAATATTACACTACTGAATCATGGACTAATTGAAATGTGAGTGCTGTTCAGACAGAAACCCCAGTAGAACATATTTGCAATAATCTAAGATGGGTCCCTAAATTTGGCAACTTTAAGACTTGTGGACTTCAACTCCCAGAATTTTCCAGGCAGCTATGCATAGCTGGCTGGAGGATTTTGGGAATCGAAGTCCACAAGTCTTAAAGTTGACAAGTTTGGAGACCTCTGATCTAAGTGGTGATGACTGCTTAGGGTTGATACATTCCCCTCCCACACTTATATCCCAGACGTTATAGGAATTCTACCATTGACACAGGAAGCAATAAACATCTATCAATATTAATCACCATGGATAACCTGCAGAGGTGGGATTCAAATTTTTTAACAATCAGTTGTATGGGTGTGGCTTGGTGGGCATGGCTAAGTGGGCATGGCTAAGTGGGCATGGCCATGTGACTGGGTGGGCGTGGCTTCTTCTTTTTTGCATCAACCCTTTTCTTGCCTCCTGGGCCTTAGGGGAGCCTCCTGGTGCAGGGGAACTTTTTGTTCCAAGGAAGTTTGCCTCGGGCCCAGGAAGGCAAAAAATGAAGCACAGAGGGGGAGCGCAGCAAAAAAACCACACCCTGCGCTCCATTTTTAGGCCTCCTGGGCCTCTGGGAAGCCTTCGGGGGGGGTGTTTTTGCTCCCAGGAAGCTTCTCTGGGGCCTAGGAAGGGAAAAAATGAATGCGGGGAGCATGCAGAACCCCACCGCCACACACCCCTTTTTGCATCCTGGGCCTCAAGGAAGCCTCCTGGGCGAAGCAGTAAGACAGTGAGGAGGATCCCAGCACAGCTGATCATCAGAACAGCTGATTGTCGGGAGAGGAAAATACCTTAAGGAATAACTGGGTGGGGGATGATGAAGTCAGCAATGTCGGGCATGAACTTGATGTTGTGAATGCATGATAAGGACTGACTAGATGGGGAGGGCAGGGGTAGGGCAGGCAGAGAGTAGTGGGGCCAGACAGGGACACAATTTGCTGGTTCTCCAAATTGTGCAGAATCATAACAACCAGTTCTATAGAACCAGTCCAAACCAATACAATACCACCCTTGATAACTTGACCTTCCCAGGAATGTGACTAGTTCCCTTTCAAACCAATCTACTTGGCTGCCATTACTATAACTACTTGCAGAAAAATTCACACCTTCTTGGACTTTTAGCTAAAATCAAGTTAGAATTTCAGGAGTTCTGTTCTGTTTGTTTTAAAGCAACAGTGATCATATCCATCAAACATCCATATTTATGAAGACAGATAAAATTGATGGAATCATGCCCAGAAAATAATAGAAGTTTAGAGCAGCTTCTTAAGAATAAGTAGTATAAATTTCTCCCCAGCCAGCTGCCATTAGCACATTAGCAGCCATGTTTAGGATAAGTTGTTGTCTTTAAAGAATCCTAATGCTGGTGTGATCCTCACAGCTTGATAAATCATTGATTTCACAGAGATAGTGAAATGAGGATGCAAACACAGCATGTAGAAGATGTTAGGTAACAGATTCTAGCCCATACAATCTTTTCCTCAGTGTGCCAGTAAAACAGGAGACAATTTTAGAAAGCATATTTTTCCTTCCTTTTCTTTCCCACATACTGTACTTATACAAAGTTAGTCGTTGAATAGGAATATTTGGGGATGGCAGGGTATCATCTTGAAAAAAGATAAACAGGATTAGATGTGTTAGAAATTGATTGGGAAAATTCAGTATGGAAATTTGAAAGACATCTCAGAAGAAAACAATGATAAACCACTTTCATATTGTGGCCAAGAAAGATGGATACATTTTCAGGCTGGATATTTTGCTTAAATGGATAGCGGAAGTAATTTTTTTTTTTTCCTGCCATTGTCAAGTCCTGAAAATGTGAGCCTTTCTTTACAGTCCACATAGATGAAGAAACCAATGCCATGTATGTTGGAATGATTTATATATATTTATTCATAAATACATGTATGAAACCAATGTCATGTATTGCAAATGCATAATAACTGCTATAATAGCAGAATCTTACAAGACTGATGGTGTCCCCTCTGCCTTTCTCTTCCTGGAAACCAAGAACAGGCTTCTCTGAGATGTTTAGTCATGTTATATTCTTGCCCTGGCTCACACCCCTTTTATCTGACCATTGCCTTGGTAGCCACTCTTCGTTCTGTATTTCGGGGCCATTCCCTCTGCCCTCTAATGCAATGCTGGCAAAATCAGAAAGCAAGAACCACTTAGATTTCTTGAAAAATAATTGTTGTTGCTAAGAAGACATAACTGTAATGTGGCAGTGATCTTGGAAGGTAGAAGAAGTCGTCATAGCCAGGGAAACAATCAGATAAAATCAGCTGAGCCCACAAAAGGTCTGTGAGTATGGCGAACATCCGAAGTGACCTCTCTTTGTTTTTGGGGATATCAAAATGACAGAGGAGAAATTAACTTTCAGACTTTCAAGAGTCTATTAAAGTAACCTTACAATAAAATAGAATTAGTTAGTCTGGGCAAGATTCTTATTTGGACAACCTTGTGAGGTAGACATAACAGAATCTGGAAGCCGTACTAAAACAATTCTTTGAATTAACTTACATCTGGCATGATTAACACAGATTTAGTCAGTCTCAAATCCCCCCTCCCCTTCTCTAGGGCTATGATTTCTCTTTTGTAACTCTTCTCTTTCTTCTTTCATGTTTCTAGTGCCTGCTAGACATTCTGCTATAGCTATTTCATTTTGAAATAACAACCAAATCATAATATGGCTGATTTGATAAAGTTACCTAATCTGGAATAGCTTGGAGCCAGAAACAGAATATAAGTGGAGAAAGCTTGAGGTGACTTTATAAGAAATGTTTTTCAGTCAGCCAATATGAAGAAATACAAAAAAAAAAAGTTACTCTTGGACTTTGACATTTAAGTTTATGTACATGGGTGGGATAGGCAAGGAATAGCTATGAACAGACAGAACAAGCTATACCTATGAATAGATAGAACAGTTTATTTCTCATCAATGTATGATTTATATATATTTATTCATAAATCTGTTCTGTCTCTTTCCTGAGCTTATCAGCAATTTTTAAAAATATATTGCTATATTTTTTGATGTAAAACCTGTACTGCAAAATTTGGACAGATTTTAATTCTGTAATTATTAATTTAGACAGTTGGCTTTGGACTGCAAACTGAGCGAAGTTATTAGTTATTTGTATCTGCAGCAAAGTTAATTGACTGTTTTGATATTCTGATGCAATATAAGTTTCCCATATGAGACATTCAACAGCAGAAGTATTTTTCTTTAGGAGTAGGGGGGAAAGTTGTGATATAATCTAAAACTGTAGCAATTCTCCCTTGAAGTATAGAGGTCTACAGTGAAATCTGATCTGCTTTTCCCATACTTATTATTTTTTCTAGGTTAATAAGCTGTGGCCCTTTACTGATCAAAGCCTAAAGAATTCAAAATAAAGTTGAGTTGCAGATAGAGAAGGGAAGGAATTGCCAGAATTAAGGTCACATTCTTGATTTTTGACTAAAACAAAAATTTCTTTTCCAAGCCCAATTTTCACCTAAGCTCTCTGGCAAAAGATGTGTTTACAAGAATTTCAGCAACTGAACTACTTTCCAATATGCCACCAATCCTCAACATACTTGAGGATGGACTTTTTTTAAAAAAAAAAAAATCTCTTTCCTGTGAACTGCCAACTGTTTGTTTTTAATAGTGGAACTTATAATTGGTTATTAACAAAAGAATTCTTCTCCTGAATTCTTACCTTTTAGGAATTAATCATTATTGGCCCATTTATTGTATCATATCTTATTTAACGGAAGGAGAAGGAAAGTTGTACAGGTAGTTCTCAACTTACAACCACAATTGAGCCAAGAATTTAGGATGCTAAGTAAGAAATTTGTTAAGGGAGTTTTGCCCCATGTTACAACTTTTCTTGCCACATTTGTTAAATGCGCTTTAGAAAATAGCTTGACCCCATCCTTTCTCTGGCAGCCCCTCAAATATTGGAACACTTCTCTCATCTCCCCTGGTCCTTCTCTTCATTAGACTAGCCAACTCCAGTTCCTGCAACCGTTTGTTGTATGTTTTAGTCTCCAGTCCCCTAATCATCCTGGTTGCTCTTCTCTGTACTTTTTCTAGAGTCTCAGCATCTTTTTTATAATGTGGTGAACAAAACTGAATGCAGTACTCTAGGTGTGGTCTTACTAAGGCTTTATAGAGTGGTGTTAGTACCTCCCTTGATTTTGATTGTATCCCTCTGTTAATACAATTTAGGATTGCATTAGCTTTTTTGGCGGCGGCTACAAACTGCTGGCTCAAATTTAGCTGGTTGTCCACTAAGACTCCAAGATCCCTCTCACTGTTATTGCCATTGAGCCTGGTTTCATCCAGTCTGTATGTGTACTTTTGGCTTTTCTTGCCTAAGTGTAGGACTTTACTTTTCTCTACATTGAATTTCATTTTGTTAGATACGGCCCAGTGTTCTAGTCTGTCAAGATCCATCTGGATCTTGAGCCTATCTTCTTGGGTGTTAGCTATTCCTGCCAGCTTAGTATCATCTGCAAATTTGGTAAGTTCCCCTTCTATTCCTTCATCTAAGTCATTAATGAAGATATTGAAGAGGAGTACTGGGCCTAAGACAGAACCTTGTGGCACCCCACTGCTTACTTCCCTCCATGTAGACTTAGATCCATTTAGGACTACTCGTTGAGCACGGTTTGTCAGCCAGTTGTAAGTCCATATAGTGGTAGTGCTATCCATTCCGCTTTTTTCTAGCTTACTAAGAAGTAGATTCTGGTCTACTTTGTTGAATGCCTTGCTGAAATCTAAATATACTGTATTATGTCCACAGTATTTTGCTAGTCTACAAATTTAGTCACTATGTTGAAGAATGAAATAAGATGGGTTTGGCATGATCTGTTCTTAATAAACCCGTGCTGACTGCTAGTTATTACGTTACTTGTTTCTAGATGTTGGCAGATCTGTTTTTTTATTATCTTTTCCAGTATCTTCCTGGGTATTGATGTTAGGCTGATTGATCTATAGTTTCCTGGGTCTGTTTTTTTTTTTTTTTTCCCTTTTTTGAAGATGGGAACCACATCAGCTCTTTTCCAGTCCTCTGGTAGTTCTCTGGTGCTCTGGTGTTTTGAAAGATATGGTGCAGAGGTTCTGAGATGACCTCTGCCAGCTCCTTTAAAATTCTGGGATGTAATCCATGAGGTCCCGGTGATTTGTGTTCATTAAGATCAGACAGGTGTTCTCCTACTATTTTTTTTGCATATTTTAACTTTTATTTCTGGTCTGTCTTTTACAGTTATGTTTTTGGTGGGTTGAATTATAGTTTCTTTTTGTGAATCTGGTTTTTCCATTGACTTTGCTTGACAGTCGCAAAAAATGAACACAGGACTCAAGGACACTGCAATCATCATAAATACACTGCAAAAACATATGGACTACACAATTTGATCAGGGTAATAGACGCTATTTACATAGACTTCTATAAAGCCTTTGATTCAGTGGTACACAATAAACTACTTCTAAACTGAAAATCTTATGGTATCTCCAGACACCTGCATAACTGGATAGCTGTATTCCTGTCAAACAGACAACAAATGGTCAAAATAGGGAGCAACCTATCAAATCCTGTACCTATCAACAGTGGTGTCCCCCAAGGCAGTGTTCTAAGATCAGCTCTTCTTATACTCTACACAGATGATTTCTCTGATCATATTAAGACCAACTGCATTCTTTTAGTTGATGATATAAAGCTATTCAACACCACTGACAATACTGCTATCCTTCAAAAAGACCTTGACTATGTGTCAGAATGTTAAAAAAGTGGCAACTTCAAATCTCAACAAATAAGTGCTCTGTCTTACATATTGGCAAAATAAATCAGAAAATAAAATGCAAGCTGAATAGTCAAGACCTTGTTGATGATCTAAACTCTGTCAATGATTTTGGAAGACTCATCTCTAATGATCTAAGTTCTAGAGCCCACTATAACTACATAGCCAAAAAGGCTATGTTGTTAACCTAATCTTATGTAGCTTTTTCTCTGGTGATATCATACTACTAACTAGAGTATACAAAATATTTGCTAGACCAATACTTGAATATAGCTCATCAGTCTGGAACCCGCACTACATATAAGATATTAATACAGTCAAGAAAGTCCGGAAATATTTCATGAGAAGAGTTTCCATTCCTCTACTCGTTGCAGAATACCTTATGCCACCAGACTTGAAATTTTGGACCTAGACAATCTAGAACTACGCTGCCTTCAGTCCGACCTAAGTGTGGTACATAAAATTATCTACTGCAATGTCCTACCCATCAGTAACTACTTCATTTACAATACAAGAACACACAATAGATACAAACTCAAGGTAAACCACACCAAACTTGATTGTAGGAAATACGACTTCAGCAACAGAGTGGTCAATGTCTGGAATACTCTACCTGACTCTGTGGTTTCTTCCCCAAACCCCAAAAATTTTAACATTAAGACTGTCTACTATTGGCCTCATCCCTTTCCTAAGAGGTCTGTAGGGGATAAGTGCACCAATATGCCTACTGTTCTTGTCCTAATGTTCCTTTTTATTCATATCCGTTTCATGTATTCATAACCATGCTTATACTTGTACCTGTTATCTCATACTTACTTGACAAATAAATAAATAAATAAATAAACAAATAAATAAATAAAGATGAACCAGTTGTCAAGCATCCAAATATAAATCACATTATCATAGGGATGCTACTATGGTCATAAGTGTGAAAATGGTCATGTCAGTTTTTTTCAATGCTGTTGTTGCTTTGAATGGTCACTAAATGAACTGTTGTAAGTCAAGGACTACCTGTAATGTAATCTTTAAAAAAATTGGAACAGTCCCAAAAAAGATATCAGTGATAATGCCCATCTTATTCACATCTACTGACTCAGGTAGAACAGAAGAAAGAGGAATAATCTGGAAATAATATTTTCTTAGAACTCTAAAGCAAAATTTTGATTTTGCTAGGGAATTTCTGATAGACAACAATTTCGAGCAATTTCCTTAGTTCTTCAAAATGAACTTTAGAGGATTATATAATTATTGCTCCCTCCACTTACCATTAGGCTGATGGTTTTATAAATATACATACTCTTCTGAGCAACAAAAATATTGTCAGCTTGCCATATTAACAACATGCAGGGCAGAGGTGATATTCAGAAGGTTCTTACCAGTTCTGGAGAAACGGTAGTGAAAATTTTGAGTAGTTCGGAGAACCAGCAAACACTACCTCTGACTGGAGATTTTACAGTATCCTTCCTCTGCCACACCCACCAAGCCACACCCTCAGAACCAGTAGTAAAAAAGTTTGAATCCCACCACTGATGCAGGGTAGATTTATGAAAGTATCAGTTTTATAAATTGAATGTTGTTATAGCTGTTAATGAATTATGGTTAGAACAGCAGCACTAAAATTACATTTGTTGACAAAACAAGAAACCTTTGATTCATTCCAATAATTTGCATGTTGTGCTATTTAGAAAAGATTGATTAGTTTCATTATGAAAGAAGTTCTATTATTTCTAAATTTTACTTATGAGTGATTTATTTTTATTTTATTGTTTGGATCCATTAACCTCAATGCAGTCTTTGGTCAAATTTAACCAAAACAATAAAATAACCAAGATCATTTTGTATTAAAAACAAGAACAGCCCAATAAGCTGATACAACTGTTTCTTTTTATAATATCAATAATAGTTTCCCACATACATACACTTTTCCTGATGGCTATATGCTTCATCTGATGTTTTATGTATCTTGTACCATCAAATATAATTACATCTTGGATATTCAAGATGGGACTTTTTCTCTAGCAGCAGCCAATTTAGGAACTCATAATGGGCAAAGGAGGAACTCAGTTTGGGCCCAATGCCCATGCTTCTCCAACAGTTTTCTGAATTCTCAAATAAACTGGCCAAGATCCAAATAATAACAACCAAGAGATGTCAAGTATGCCTCTGGAATTAGTTCAGGTTTGAAGGAGGAGCTGATTAAAATAGAGACACCAATTAAAGAAGACCAGTAACTTCCAAAAATAACCTGTAGTTATTCTAAATTGAAAATGATTTGTCTACAAGGGCATTAATTTTTTTGCCGTGTTTTGTTGAATATAGTTAAAGTAGTAGCATATCTTCCTACTCTCACTTTCACAGACCTCATCAATTTCTCCCAATATTTTATGGCATCTGCAATATCCATTAAACATCATCTTCTTAAATTGATAATTTTCCCACAACAAAATACAACATAGAGTAGCAATTGTAATGTCAATTTAACCATCCCCCATCACTAACCTGAAAGCAAATAGGGCTGTATCCTTGCCCCCTTACTGTTTAATTGTTGTGTAAATGACATCATTACCATTTTTTCTAAACCATAATTCTACCCCCAACACTTTTTGTATGCAGATGAAGGAGCCATCTTATCCATAACTCAAACAGATCTTTGTAGATGACTAGTGAATAGTGTCCTTATTATTCTAGGGAACTTTTTGAAAACAACTATTCCAAAAGTAAGTTTTTAGTTTTCTCTAGAAAGAAACTATGCACCCTAAGTCCCATGTTAGATAGAAAATTAACCCAAGGATGGGTTTCTACTAGTTCAGCCTGGTTTGGGCAAACCGGTACTAAAAAAATGCTACCATTTGGCTGAACTGGTAGTAAAAAAAAAACAGCTACCAGTTCAGCCAAACTGGTATTTCTTTTATTTCCCTCCCAACCATCAGCTGTTCCAAAAATCATCTGTGCCAGGATCCCCCTCGCTATCTTACTGCTTCACCCAGGAGGACAAAAAACAAAGTGTGTGGGGGGGTGGCTGTACAAAAAAAGAAGCCACACCCACCCAGTCACATGGTGACACTCATCTAGCAACTCTCACCAAGCCATGCCCACAGAACCGGTAGTAAAAATATTTGCATCCCACTCATGCCCAAGACCAATTGATAAGGTCAAGTCAAGGATTCCAGTACCTATGCTTCAATATTCAAATTTCTATCTTCTGGAACAGTAATTAACATGATCTTAAAAATATGCCTATAGCTAAGAATTTTCTGTGTCAGATTTTGGCTGAAACAAATCTTTTGGGAGTGGTCTCTGGTTCACTTATCTCAATTGATAGATATGGGTAGAAACTAAAAGGGAGGAATACACAATTGAACTTTACATTCTAAACATTAACATCCTTTTCAGAATGCTGGCAGAGATGATAATTCAGAACATTACTGGCAAATTCCTTTTTGCCAAGTATAAAATATTTATAATGGGCTATCCTGGTCTGGCTAAACTTGTTAATTCCTCTTGTATAACTGGAAGCTCTTAATGCCTCTATTAAGGATATGTTCTTTCATCCCAGTGCTAGGAAAAAAGAAAGGAAGGCCTTTGGATTTTTCTGTCCATGACCCCGAAATACAGTAATTTGGATACCTAAGAAGAAGCTGTAAGCATGCGTCATGGCACACAGAGAAGGCTTTAATGAGAAATTCCGCTATTAAGCCAATGAAGAATATCTAGATTAAAAAAAAATTATTGGGAAAATGGAACTATAGAAAACACAAAAAGACAATTAATCTCAAAGAATTTTGGATAAAATCAAGTATAGACAGTCTAACTCACCTTGTTATTTACAACTTGCTTCTCTGAGAGTTCAGTTTCAGCACATGTTCAAAGCATATTGCAGAGATGCTTGGAGTAAGATAATTTGGGTCTCCTGCTTAGACATTTCCTTCCTTCCTTCCTTCCTTCCTTCCTTCCTTCCTTCCTTCCTTCCTTCCTTCCTTCCTTCCTTCCTTCCTTCCTTCCTTCCTTCCTTCCTTCCTTCCTTCCTTCTTTCTATAGAACATAGAATACCAGCTTTTTGAAAAGGTTGACTGTTGCTTTGCTCCATCAAAAAAAGAAATGATCCATCTCTGTTATCTTGGGAATTATCTAGCAAACCAGAAAGTTAAATTCTCCTCCCTCATGACCTTTGATAGAATGAGAGAGATGCAGCCTACTTTTCACCATTGTTCACAGGATCAGCTTTTTTGAGAAACAAAATATGAATTCCACCTCCTGAAAATTCTCAGCATAGAATCACTTTACTAGATAGTTTTGGACACACTGTTGTACTATACCAGAAACTAAAGCTTTATCATAGTTAGTACACAATGCTATTTCTAAATGTTATATTTTCCCACTGATTCTTTTAAAAATGACATTCTGAAATAAAGAAAAACAATTAATGGGGTAGTGGCATTTTCCAATGACCTTTCTTGGTTTATATCATGATAATATATGTAGATAATTTCTCAGGCAGATTGCTTTCCACAAAAGTGCCATATTTTAGCCTTGAAGGAATTGAAATAGTGTAACTTTTTGCATACTTTATAAGTTCTTCCTATAAAATTATACACATTGGAACAGAAAGAAAAAGAAGAACCATTAAAAAGAACCTTGGAATAATATTAACAAAACCCAAGATCTTCAAAATAATATGGAACTTACATATTTAAATAACTTAATTCTGTATAGATACTCCAGAAATTGGCCAAGGAGTATTGGAGGAGGATACCATTATATTATGTAGTTAAGCACTTTTCTCCCTGCAAAGAAAAGGAACAATTAATTTTGCTGCTCACTATTAATAACATATTTTAAATTCTGTTCCAGCTGAGCCACTTTGAAATATCTCATTTTCATGAGGTGTTAAGTGCTCATCCTTCTTGAATTGTCAGTCAACATATGGGAAATCATGAATCACAGAAATACCTGAATGCTTGGCTGAAAGAAATCTTTTCAGGTTTTCAGACTATATTTCTTTCATGGAAAATGTAAGAAAGTCAACTCTTGGCCTATATTTTATGGCTCATACATTTTCCTAGCATTTTAATATGGAGTGATTTTGTTCAAAGTTGGCTGAGGAAGGCAAATACCAGATTTTCACCATTTTTATTACATTAACTTTTGGAATTAATGAAAACTTAGTTTCTTGGAAGAAGGAGGAACAAATTGTCAATGAACATTGTATCATGAAAAAAAAAGAAAGCTCTTAAAGTCAGCCAACAATCACTGCAAGTTCACTCACCAATGTTTCATAGACTGTTTCATTTTATATTAAATTTTCATTTTATATTAAATGTCTGGGGATGAAAGGTACATTTCTAATAGTAGTGACAATAAAATAATAGATTGGTAAGATATCATTTAGGTCGTTGAGTTTCATCTTAAACTTAGTGTAGGAATTCAAATTAAAGCTTTCTTGACAGATAGCTGTCTAATCTTCCCTTGAACTTCAGCTAAAAGAAGTCCATCCGTTCTCTAAATATTGGTTCGATTGTCGAACTGTTGTTACGTTAGGACATTATTTTCTAACATTCAATCTCGTTCTGCTTTTCCTCTAACTGAAATCTATTACTTTGTGGAATGATGTAGAGTAGATGTCATTCTTCTTTTATGTGACATCCTTTAAAGGGTTTGAATAGTTCAATCACATCCTGCATCAGTCAGCTTTGCTCAGAGCTAAACATTCACAGTTCTTTTAATAATTCTTTATAGGATTTAAGTCCTAATCCCCTCAAGATCTTTGTTATCCTTATCTTAATCTGTTCCAGTTTGTCCAAATCATTCTTAAAATATAGTATCATGAGTCTGATTAATTGTATTGCTCTGCTTTGAGTTCAGCAAGATGGGATCATAGTTTCTTTTGGACCTGGAAGCAGTGACCACATCAGGAGTATTTAAGGCTTTATTCTAGTATAAGGGAAAAAAAGAGCAAAAGAATTCAAGAACACACAAATACCAACTATTAAATAGGGATATAATGTTCTATGCATCAGTCACCCAAGGGAAAGAGGTCCATACCATTATCCAATTCTCCATTGCCAATTGTTAACATTACACTAATCTAAAATAATGTGAAATTACTTCTCTATGATTCTGGCATTCTACTCATTTTATGCATCTCAAATTGAATCTGCTTTTTTGCAACCACTCCCTCCTGAAGGGTTAATTTGTAATTTTGTTTTCCAAACAAACATACATAAGCTTCTATGAAATATTCTCAGATACATCCTCTGTAGAGTTCCCCTTGTAGAATTTGACCGCTGCAACTGGTACAGCATGCAACTGCCCAGATCATTATGGTCTCCCCTTGAAGAATTTGACCACTGCAACTGGTGTAGCATTCAATCGCCCAGATCATTATGGGTTCACCAAGTTTTGCCTTATAGCACCTAACTCCAGGAGCTGCACTGACTGAAAGTTATTTTCTGTGAAAGGTGCTGGTTGTCACCTTTACCTACTCAGGATCTCAATATCTTTGGCAATATTTTTTCTTAATTGAATCTGCATTTCCAGTAAGATTGAACTCATTGGAGGTCTCATTCCACAGAGAAAGAGTCCACATTGAACAGAATTGAGCCTTCTTAACGGTTTATGCCACATCCACTCCTCTATGAAATAGCTGGTTCCACAACATTTTGGAGCACCATTTCCTCATATACCTTTCTCATATATATATATATATATATATATATATATATATATATATATATATATATATATATATATATATTCTAAAGTTTTCGCGGGTACTTACATGTCTGGCATTCAGCTTTGTTCGGGTATTTTCCCACGTCATTGTAGTTGTTCTTTTAAAGTTGTAGCAACGTTTCAGCAGAATCTCATCTCCCATCATCAGGCTTCTGTATAGTGTTCATCTGTGAATCAGACTTTTACAGTGGTTTCAGATTTAAATTTGGGCAGCCTATTGCTGTGTCAGAATGGTTTTTTCTTTATCCTGATTGGTTGAATTTTCTGCACAAACAGAAAGATATCCACCATCCTAAGAAACCCTAAGGACAAAATCAAGTTAGAAACTCAAGGAGTATACGAAATCCCTTGCACTGCCTACCCACTACATACATTGGACAAAGTAACAGAAGAATAAGTGCACGCATTGAAGAACATAAGAACTCAATCAAAAAGGAAGAACTGACCTCTTCCCTGGTCCAACACTTCAAAGCCACAGGACATGAGATTGACTTTAAAAATACCAGAACTATCGCCAAAACTGAACACTTCAGCAGCAGAATAATCAGAGAAGCCATAGAGATAGAAAAACGCCCACACAGCATGAATAAACGAGATGATACCTTCCGCCTACTAGCCATTTGGAAACCCGCCCTCATGAACAGACAAGTACCTAACATGAAGAATGACACCAGACCCACACCCCTGAGAGCCACACAAGATGCCACTTTCTACTTCCATGTAGAAAGCAGACTCACACCCATACAGAAGATGAGACACGACCACGGACCAGAAGCCGCACTGCAGCTGCATCACTACCCACTTCAAACCCCTCTGAGCCATATATGAAGTGAACTGACCCCCACCATGAAGATGCAGCACGACCATGAACTCGAAGCCAAACAGCAAGATCACAGCTCACCAGCTCAAATCCCCCAGCAACTAAGACTAACCTGAGCACAATCAAGCCCCCACCTGAACAGAACACGCCTCCAGCCAATCAGAACACAGCCAAACCCCCAACCAATGAGAACACACCCCCACCCAATCAGAACACAGCCAAGCCCCCACCCAATCAAGTCACACCCCCACTAGCAGTTAAAAGGAAGAAGCACAGAGCTGAAGACCAAGCCTGAAGATGATGAATGAGACTTCATCGAAATGTTGCCTAGATACTTCCAATCTTACGCGGGAGAAAACCTGAATAACCAAAGATCCACATATATATATATATATATATATATATATATATATATATATATATATATATATATATATTTGTTTTCTTAAGTTTTCACGGGTACTTACATGTCTGGCATTCAGCTTTGTTTGGGTATTTTCCCACGTTTGGGGTGCTGGGTGCTATAGCATATATATATATGTGGATCTTTGGTTATATATATGTGGTTATATATATATATGTGTGTGTGTGTGTGTGAGAGAGAGAGAGAGAGAGAGAGAGTTTTCTTAAGTTTTCGTGGTGTGTCTTAAGTTTTCAATTGGAAGCTTGTGGGAATTAAATTTTGATCTCGGCAGTAGCATAGGAATGTGAGGTCACATAAAGTGGAAGCTCTTTGGACTTCAAGTTTTTCATAAGTCCTGGTCAGATGGTGGGTTTCCTCCCCGTAGAGGTGCAATATTTGTTTTCTGAGGTTCTCACGGGTATTTGTATGTGGAGCTTTGGTTCCACACCAACACAGCAGTCACCAAACACATCCTAAAAAGAACAGAATTGGCCCTAATTAGAAATGAACTTCACACAAAAAGATTTCTCCTAGACCAAATCAACAAAGATCTCCTCACACTTCACCTCAGACTCAGCAACAAGATTCACCCCTTACTTTGGGACAAATCCAAACAACTCACTGTTTGGAGAGCCGAAACACAGACCACCCTCAAAACAGACACACACACCAACAAACTCAGAAAACTACAACAACGCCAGAAACTAACTCCTCCCCCCTCACAGCCACACATCAAACAAACAGGGCACAACATCTCAGACAAGATCCTCACCGAAGCTGAAACCAAGGTCCTTTCTAAAGGATTCAACTTTGCTGTCGCTCCCAAACACATCCCCACAGAAACAATCCTGTGTGGAGTTGAAACCAGCCTGACCAAAACCAACCCTGATGATGCTAATAGAATCAGACTCAAAATCACCAACATCCTCTGCACTAGAAAACCACCCAAAAGCAACTTATCCAAAGAAGAACAAACTGCACTACTAAACCTGAAAAAAGACACCAGCATAATAATCCTACCAGCAGACAAGGGCAACGTGACAGTGGTTATGAACACATCTGACTACCAATCCAAGTTAACCAACCTACTCCAAGACCCCACATACAAACCCTAAAGACAGACCCCACCACCTACCAAGAAAAAACCACCAGATCCAAAATAAAAGCCTCCCCCATCAGTGAAGAAATCCAGCAAAGAATCATACCCAGAGAGAAATCATCCAGATGCCCTAAACTTTATGGTCTCCCCAAGATACACAAAGAAGGAACCCCACTAAGACCAATAGTCAGCTCCATAGGCTCACCTCTACAAAACCTAGCCAAATTTCTTGCCAAACAACTGCAGTCCTATGCAGAATCCATCAACTCACACGTAAGAAACTCATTCCAGTTCATCAAGATCATAAAGAAACAAAACTTACAACCCAGTGACCTACTAGTGAGCTTCGATGTCATATCCCTCTTCACCCAAGTGCCAATAAAAGAAGCCTTGACAGCCATCCAAAACAAATACAACCCCCCAAGCACATCCTAGATCTGACCAACCACTGCCTATCCAATACATACTTCACCTACAACGGACAAAAATACAAACAAATAGAAGGAGCACCCATGGGATCACCCTTCTCACCTGTCATCGTTAACCTCTACATGGAACACTTTGAAACACAAGCTCTAGAAAATTATGGTCACAAACCCAAACTCTGGCTCAGATACGTAGATGACACCTTCATAATCTGGTCACACAGGAAAGAAAAACTGAACAACTTTCTCACACACCTCAACAGCCTACACCCCAATATACAATTCACCATGGAAACAGAAGCTAACAATCAACTTCCCTTCCTAGATGTCTTGGTATACAAAAAATCCAATGGCTCCTTAGGACACACCATCTACCAGAAGAAAACATATACAAACCGCTATCTACATGCACTCTCACACCACCACCCAGCACAGATCAATTCCGTAGCCGAGACACTCATCTCCAGAACAAAATGCTTAGCCGACAAACAACACCTAGAGACCAAACTACACACTCTCACCAGCGTGCTGACAGCCAATGGATTCCAAAGAAAGAACATCACCCACCTAATCCAAAAAGAAACCCCAACCAAAATCCAAAACAGAGAACAAGAGAATGGCAAAGCCCTCCTCCCATATATAAAAGGCACTACAGACAAAATCAGCAAGATCCTCCAAAAACACAACATTAAGACAGCATTCTGCACAAACAGAAAGATATTCACCATCCTAAGAAACCCTAAGGACAGAATCGAGTTAGAAAATCAAGGAGTATACGAAATCCCTTGCACTGCCTGCCCCATTGGACAAACTAACAGAAGAATAAGTGCACGCATTGAAGAACATAAGAACTCAATCAAAAAGGAAGAACCGACCTCTTCCCTGGTCCAACACCTCAAAGCCACAGGACATGAGATTGACTTTAAAAATACCAGAACTATTGCCAAAACCGAACACTTCAGCAGCAGAATAATCAGAGAAGCCATAGAGATAGAAAAACGCCCACACAGCATGAATAAACGAGATGATACCTCCCGCCTACCAGCCATTTGGAAACCCGCCCTCATGAACAGACGAGTACCTAACATGAAGAATGACACCAGACCCACACCCCTGAGAGCCACACAAGATGCCACCACCACACTTCCATGTAGAAAGCAGACTCATACCCACACAGAAGATGAAACACAACCATGGACCAGAAGCCGCACTGCAGCTGCATCACTACCCACTTCAAACCCCTCTGAGCCATACATGAAGCGAACTGACCCCCACCATGAAGATGCAGCACGACCATGAACTCGAAGCCAAACAGCAAGATCACAGCTCACCAGCTCAAATCCCCCAGCAACTAAGACTAACCTGAGCACAACCAAGCCCCCACCTGAACAGAACACGCCTCCAGCCAATCAGAACACAGCCAACCCCCCAACCAATCAGAACACAGCCAACCCCCCAACCAATGAGAACACCCCCCCACCCAATCAGAACACAGCCAAGCCCCCACCCAATCAAGTCACACCCCCACTAGCAGTTAAAAGGAAGAAGCAGCTGCAAGCTCATATCACTCTGAGAAGCACAGAGCTGAAGACCAAGCCTGAAGATGATGAATGAGACTTCATCGAAACGTTGCCTAGATACTTCCAATCTTACGCGGGAGAAAATCCGAATAACCAATGATCCAGATACAAATACCCACGAGAACCTCAGAAAACACATATATATACATATACATATACATATACATATACATATACATATACATATACATATACATATACATATACATATACATATACATATACATATACATATACATATACATATACATATACATATACATATGATTGTAAGCCACTCAGAACATGCAGGACTTAATGGCATAGAATTTCAGTCAATGAAACAAATGTTTGTAGAGGAGATGCAGGCTGCTGTCAGAGTACAATAAAGCATAGTAATATAAATGCATGACAGTGGACCTTCAAGGCAGGAGTTGGGATGCACTAAAGAAAATTGGGGCTGACATCAGAGATGGTATTCAGCAGGTTCTTACCAGTTCTGGAGAACCGGTAGTGGAAATTTTGAGTAGTTCAGAGAACTGACAAATACCACCTCTGACTGGAGATTTTACAGTATTCTTTCCCTGCCATGCCCACCAAGCCACGCCCACAGAACCAGTAGTAAAAAAATATTGAATCCCACCACTGGCTGAGAGGAAGAAAAAGACTGGTGAAACAGAAACAGAATTTTCAGAACTCCCTGTAAGTCTATGATTTGGAGGATTGTCCTTAAAAGACAAGAGAGAATATGTTTGTTTAAAAATTATTGCAGTGCATTCAAGGTCTCAAGTAATTATATTTCATAAGAGATCTGCAGTAGTTAAAAAAAAAAAAAAGCTACATTCTTTCATTCAGAGTTTAATATATGCAGACCTTCAGATTCAGGGCTAAAATCTGTGACTGATACACAT
Source organism: Hydrophis major (assembly GCA_033807585.1). Taxonomy (NCBI): domain Eukaryota; kingdom Metazoa; phylum Chordata; class Lepidosauria; order Squamata; family Elapidae; genus Hydrophis; species Hydrophis major. Next base: position 133,915,340 of record CM066331.1, read on the forward strand.
TTTATGTTGCTTGATTACAAAAACCAGATTATCTTCCTGATTGATTTGTTCATCTTTATTTTATAAAGCTGTGACAAATCAAAAGATGATTATAATACATTGAATGAAGTAATTACTTTATCTGGATTTTAATGTGACATGTTTTGAATATTTACAGAAGCTAGATAATAACGTAATGAGGCCAGACTTTAGATATGTTATTATCATTACAAGTGAATCAGAGAAATAGTAATGGTCAGATGTAAAAAAAAGGAGGCAGTTTTTACATTTGATATCCTCCCTTCCAGTTTTGATCATCCATACAAATTAATGTGATCACTAGATATACTCAGGTGTGATTGCATGCCTAAATAAAATAAAAACAAATTGAATAATTGCAGGCAGTCCCAACCATTTCTCAGTTATAACCTTACACAAGCAATAGGTTGGCAATTGATGGAATAAAGATTTTAGCACTTATGATAACAGGAAAGAAAATAGCATCTCCTCCTTCTTCCATGGGACAGGAGTAAGCAAAACAGTAATCACCAAAACATATTTGAAAAAGAAGACTAGCTTAGGTGCCCCTAAAATTGTGAGACACTTTTGAAACTTCTTTAGCTGGATCCATTTAGCTGGATTTAGCTGGATTTCTTTCTTTCCTCAGCTTCGACTTTATTGGAGGAATTTCATATGCTTCATATATTCCATATGCTGCTCATTTAAAGTGATTGCTCTGCTCAGATTAACTTTTACCCAAAAGTTTGGATAAATGGCATTCAATGGTATATTTGAAATATCTTCTCTTTCTATCACCATATTTTAATTCATTTTGTTATCTCCCCTTTCCATATTTATTGTCATTTTAATACCTTCCCCTGAGAAGCAGGGAATTAATAATCAACAGATGGTGGGGACTAAACAACTCCAAGAAGTTTTAATTTTCCATTGCAGACAAACTAAGCAGGTTTGGGGGTCTTGATTCATTTTTCTGCTTAGTGTCTTGTATAAACAGGTCAGGAAGAAGAAAGATAATAATTGCAACCTATATTCATTTATGAAAAGGAAAAGAAATTGCATATGATGAAGATTTCAGTATTCATATTTTCCTTGCTGGCTACCTGAGCATTTTTAAAGTTGGAAATGCAAAAGACTTAAGGTTTGCATTGTTAAATCTTTACTTAAGTTTCAGTGGGGTTATATTCAATACTTCTTTCTATATGGATGACATTCAATAGAAATGTCATCCATATAGAAAGAAGTATTGAATATAACCCCACTGAAACTTAGAAGAATAGTTTCAATAGAAGAAATGCCACTGCTGCTGCAAATGAGATTTTAATCCGTTAATTAGTAACACCACTTTATTCCACATTGTCTCAGGTGAAGGGTACATAGTAGCCTAGAAAAAAAAAAGCCACCATCTCATGTTTCAGGAATTATAGTTCCGAATTGCTGTGATCAAAATAAGAACACAGTCTTCGTTAAAGCCATTTGTTTTTGTTCCGCCTAATTTTTTTCTCTTCATTTATGAACCAGTTAATATAATATCTTGGTTCATATCCTTTTTATTGCCCATTTTGGTGAGAGTTCTCATTAATTAAAGAATAAACATTGAATTTGGTTCATGAAATATGCAAAGCAGTTAGGAATTCATAAAATACACATGACTGATCAGATAACCTGTCCAATAACTACTCTTTCTGAATTTGCCTGGATTTTCTAATGAGCTATCTGCATTCTACAGTTTTTTTCCCATAAGATATCACTCGGTCATTTAAAATATAGCATTGTGATAATTATTTACAAAAGTCACTAATCAATTAAAAGCATTGGACTGAAATACAATAGTTCGGAACTCAACACTGCAGTTTCATGGAGTTGGGAAGGGCTTTGAATTCCATCTGGAAGAAGACACTTCTTGATGTAGGCCACTGCTTGCAACCAGATAAAACAGCTGTGTCTATTCCTCAGATCAGCCATGCACTCACATTCCTATGACTGTATTAAGCTTTCGCAGATAGTTACTATCTGAGTGGTCTTGTACTCTCCAAAGCACATTTGGAGATTGAATTGGAAACACTGTGCAACTTTAACCTTTACAACTCACTATATTTAACTAGACATCTGTTTAGTGCAGTCCTGTTTTTAGTCAGGTGTGCTGCAGCTCTTTGGCTGAACTTATGCTGTTTAACCAGAATTGACATTTGTGTTTATGGGTATGAGATTAAATGAGATTGAGAGAAGAGGCAAGATTTTGATAGTAAAAATGCAAACAGAAACAGTTCCTGTTCTCCATAAACATAGCCATAGGTGTCAACAGTTTGTGCTAGAAAAGTGCCACCATGCCTTAAGTTGTCGTTCTGAATAAAAATAGACAAAACCTTGATTTTTAATCCCTGAGCTTTGCATCAAATAAGTTGTCAGTTTAGATGCCTGTTTGCATACTATAAATAAAGAAAATTTTTATTATGGTTGACTCCAATTCAAAGAATTTTTCTGCTTTTGCTCACAGGCAATATATATAGTTAAATATGATCCCAACATTTTAAAGGGTTCAGAGTGTTTTTTTCCTCTGTGCATCTGCTAAAAAGTTTCCAGAAAACAAACAATCTAACTCTGCAGGCAATCAATCCCTGTGGAAGACTCAGTCTTCTTATTCACTGTTACAATAACCTGGAACAGATTCTGAAATCTCTATGTATTTTTAAGATTGGCATAGAAAGATGGATTTAACCCATCTGATTTCTTCTGTTAACATAAGCTCTAGCTAACTAATTGCACTCTGCTGCAATGAAATCTTGCACATAAAGGAATGTTGTCTGTCTATATATCTTCCTCCCTTTGAAAAGCCTTTTTACAACTACTATATGTGTCTGCCAATACTTAAATCTATGGTTCCATCTGTGATTGTCTTTTCTTTTCTTTTCTCTTTTCCAGTGATGATAGCCCCAACCATTATCTTTCTTCAAGGAATTTTTTTGTGAGAGAGATGTTTTATATAAATAAAAGATTAAGATCCACTGCAGGTAGTGATTGACTTATGACCACAATTGGGACTGGAATTTCCATTGTAAATCATTGCAGTCATAAGTCAAGTCCAACACAATTTGATGGTGGTAATTTAGCAAATCATATGTTCTTTAAACCCAACTTCTCCAATGGGCATATTTTTGCCAAAAATTGACAAGAAAGGTTACTGAAGGATTCTGAAACTGGTTGCAAATGTGATCCAGTTGCCAAGTACCCAAATTGCAATCACATGATTGTTGGGATGATGTGATGACCATATGTCAGGTTGAAGTCCAGGTTGCAAGACCAAGACTGTCACAAATTTGAATGATCATTAAATGAATGGTATAAATGGAGGACTATCTGTATTGAAACTCCAAAAATCCAAACAACCAGTAGATGTCAGCCAGTTTGGTCTTGTGGTTAAGGCATTGGGCTAGAAAGTAGAAGACCATGAGTTCAAGTCCTGTCCAGGACCTTGTAGGTGACCTTGTGCCAATAACTCTCTTAGCCCAACCCACTTCAAAGGGTTGTTTTTATGAGGAAAATAGGAGGAGGAAGATATGTTTGCTGCCCTGAGTTATTTCTAACATTTGTAAAAGTGGGATATATAGGATCACCAACATGATCGCCAAGGTCCGATGATGGATATGGCACAACAACAAGAAGAAGATATAGGTAGGTAGGTAGTTGATCACTTTACTTTATCTGGAACCAAGACATGGTGTTCCTAAGTCTACCACAGACTAAAATAGGACATTATTTGGAACAGATATGTGGAGCTGAGAAATCCAGAAAGTCAATACTGCCATTCATTTTTCTTAGCAAAACACTCTGTATTACTCTTTAGGCTCTTCGAGATTTGAAAATGATTTTGAAGAAATGATCCAGACTTTTGTACAAATATAGCTCATTTGAATTATTTACTGTATTAGCAGAGATCTTCTGTGTCAAGACTTCTACATGACTCTGAAAGAAATATTATGGTTGCTTTAAGGCATCCTGAAATTAAGTAAATGCTGCCCTGTCTTTTTTTTTTTTTTTTTTTCATCCCAAAGCTTGAAATAAGAGATAACTGAAGTTCAGGTCCAAAGCAATTCTTCTAAATAATTTTCTATTTCTGTACTGAAATAGAATATGTTGGGGGTGTATTTAATTTTCCATTTTGTTGTATTGGAGATAAAGGCAATTTTAATTGGTCATTTGCTCATTGGAGCTACTGTTTTTCCTTTCTTTTTTATTTATTTATCCCAATTTTATTTTTATAAATAACTGAAAGTGATGAACATATCTAATACTCCTTTTCCCTCATATTTTCCCCACAACTCCTCTGTGAGATGAGTTGGGTTGAGACTGAGTGCCTGTTCCAAAATCATCTAGCCTATTTTTCATGCCTAAAGAAGGACTAGAAGTTGCAGCCTCCTGGTTTCTAAGCCAGCGCCTTCATCACTAGACCAAGCGGACAAATTACTGCTATATTGGCACAGCAATTGTTGCCTTGTGCTAAAGTTGACCACCAACCTATTATCTTATTGTTTCTGTGAACAGGAAAGGGATTTGTTCATATTTAATTGTTCTTTCTCTTTTTTTCAGAACAGAATAACAGAGTTGAAAGGACCTTGGAAGTTTTCTAGTCCAGCTCCCTTTTCTTTTTATTTATTTATCCCAATTTTATTTTTTATAAGTAACTGAAGGTGATGAACATACCTAATACTCCTTTTCCTTCATATTTTCCCCACAACAACTCTGTGAGATGAGTTGAAGTAGGAAACCTTATGCTATTTCAGACAAACCACTGTCTAGTTCTTCATAGAACCCTCCAGTGATGGATCACCAATCACCAATTTCCTTTTTAAATTTATTATAAGGTGTCCTAAAGCAAGACCTATTTTTTCATTGTAATGAGTTTTATCCATGTATTTCTATAGACATTTGGCTGTATGTTGCCAGTTTTCCCCAGAAGAAAAAAAGAGAAAGAAGCAGTTGTTGTACTTCAAAGAAAGGGACCAAGAAAAACAAAGTTTGAATCATAAGCTAAACATGAATTAGTATGCAATGTTCTGCTGTTTATGTTACTTTGATTAAACACACCGGATCAATATTTCTCAACTTTTAAGTTTTCTTCTTTGTGATGACCTGAAAATGTAGCTCAATATTTCCCAGATAAAGACATGGCTAGTAATGAGAGCTGCTTATCGAGATAGTTCAGTAAAATCTAACTTTTTCCTCAATTTCTAATTTCTGATTTAAGATAAGAAAGAAATGGAAAAATGATGGTAAGTAAAATACCTGTAGGAAAATTAGTGCCTGTAATGGTGATCTTGGTTTTAAAATAAGAACTGGTAATGTTGATATTTCACTTGTTAATAAAGCAGTCTTCTTTGGATAAATATTTTTGGGTAAATAAATATTTTTTCCTGATTTATACTTTATTGAAGGTACAGAGAGCAATGATATATTTGTACAAAACAAAGGTTTCCTGAATTAATTTGCTTAATATCAACTTAAAACAGTTTAATTTTAATTTTTATGATTATTTACAGAAACGCAGCATTAATTAACTTCTTAGCTTGGTCTTCTACAAGCAATTTTGCATAATCATGGCAATGAAATTTTTATGCAACTTGCACATTCAGTGACATATAAGCCTTCTTCAGGCTTCTTCTGCCCTACTTAAACACCTCGTGAAAAAACTGGGTCATATACTAGTTTTGCTCAGAATAACTAAGGATAAGAATAAGCTAACAAGAACTAAGGCAGAATATCAGCATATAGCCTAGCACATGGCTCAATAAAGATAAGGCTCAGAATGAACTAATACTTGCAACAAATGTCAAAAAAAAAAATTTTTTTTAAAAAAAGCTTCTTTCAACATGTAAAAAACCAGAAAAAATGTCACAGAAATAATTGGTCCATTAATGGGAAAGAAGGGCAACAAGGTGACAAGCAGCAGAAAGGAAGTGGGACTGCTTAATACATTATTTGCATCTGTGTTTAAGGTAAAGGTTTTCTATGTCTCGTGGTTTCTAGCCCTAGAGGACTCATCTCAGTTTCTTAGCTGAGGCAGCCATGTTTGTCCAAAGACACTTCCTATGGTCATGTGGTCAGTATGACTCTTTGCCATGGCACATGGAATTGCTGCTGACCCAGCTGTCTGAAAGCAGACAATTGTGAGGAAATAGCTTGGGTACCACTTTGGTGGGCAATTTAACAGGAACATAAAAGGAGTCCACAACCTGGTTTACGCTGAGCAATGGTGATGTCAACATTGAATCCTTTCCACCCAAAAGTGCTTTGGTGTCCCTGATAAGAATGTAGTAATATCATGTGTTCTGAACAGAAAGTATATCTCCAGAACTTTGTAACTCATCTTTCCGCTCTAGAATTCTGGGAAAGTCTTGACTCTGAACTCTGGGAAATACAATTTATTTAGTGTCATCAAGGCTAACAAATTCTGGTTGGTACAACAAAGTCACCCAGACAGACAGACATGATAAAAAAAAAAATTAAATAAAAGCATTCACTTAACTTAAAGACCAAAAATACACTTTGGTTAGTTTTCAAAATACTTGCAGATTAATGGCCATACAACATTGTGGGAGGTCCTTGACTTACAACCATTTGTTTAATGACCACTTGAAGTTACAACAGTACTGAAAAAAGTAACTTACATCCAGCAAACATGCAACCATTGCAGCATCTCCACAACCATGTGATCAAAATTCAGAAATTTGGCAACTGGCATGCATTTATGATGTCACAGGGTCATATAATTGCCATTTATGATCTTCTGACAAGCAAAGTCAATGGGGAAAGACAAATTTGCTTAATAGCCACAAGATTCACTTAACAACCTCAATGATTCCCTTACAGCTACCTTGCTTAGTGATGGAAATTCTGGTTCCAGTTGTGATTCTAAGTTGAAAACTACCTATATTCATTATTTTTTCTTCATATAATTGTACTTGTACTTTTCTGCTTCTTAGCTAATGATATCAAGAAACCATTGAAACATTAAGATTGATGTTGTAACTCTGGTTATTCTGCATCCTCTAACTCATCCTTGTGATGGGACGCCTAATATACCTTGGGAATACAGAAAATTATTTAGGTTGAAAAATGGGCTACTAGAGAAGGGATTATTGGGTCTAGAGAAGGGACGGAAGCATGAAAAATAACTCTAAGTTGATTGATTGATTCATTGATTGATTGATACACTAGATATACTTTGTTCAGAAAATACTTTGTACTGAAGTCAAAACATATACTTTGTGTCATAAATACTGTGATGCACATTTCCAGTCATTGGTTAAATACTAAACAAATAAACATTCATTAGCCTGGTTCTGCCATCAGATATCATTAATATGCACATCTGCTGGAAATAGCATTAACATGTCTAAACCAAGCTTAGTCAAAAGCTCAGATCCTAATAAAAATACTTTCCCCCTTTAAATAATAAATGCAGGAAGTATTAGACATAATTCACTTCAACTTCTTAACTTGTTGATATCTAAATGAGAACCAACCTACATTTTGAAAATAAAATTGAGCAAACTTACTAGACAGGACAAAGGAAATTACTGAATGTAGCAGCAAAGTAAAACTAGAAATTATTGGAGAATAGTAAAATAATAGAAACCATATTTACGTGTTGTTGTGTTTTGTTGCCTGAAACTCCTTAATAAACACTTCTTTACTATTTCAGGTCTGTTCAAAAGTAAGTATCATCCTTGTTTACTAGATTTTGCTTGCAAATTGGCAGCAATTGCAGTTTTCTAAGATTTGATGATGATAATAATTTTGTTAATAATTTTGTTAAATTGATCAATTTTATTAAATTTTATTAAATTAAATCAATCCATTTAGGAAACTAAATTCAGGAGACTCTGAGCAGCATACAATAACCAAATATATTGTTAAAATGGTTTTGAACAGCAAAAAATAAGAGATGGCAGCCCCAAATGAAAACAAGTATATCAATGAAATCATGATAGTTACCCATAGAGACATTATTAGCAGGGGCTTTTGGAACCCCAGGAGAATGGATACTACTGTATACGTATCTCTGGGAGAATGCTGATCCAAAGGACAGGGATAGCAATAGAGAAAACATTCTTATTAGTTTCCTAAGGTGATAACATTTAATGGAGGGAGTTGGAGTGCACCCACCCTGAGGGAACACACTCGATAGTCAGAAATAACTAGAGATAAGCAGTTCTTTAGGTAACCAATACCTTGAAGAACCAACAATGTGAAACAAGAACAAGGAGAGTCCTGCAGTACCCCATAAGTTAGATGGATCACAATAAAACTAGCTAATCAAGAATAATACCCCCAAAATAGTTTACCATCATACTTATTGATGAGTTTGCCATAAAACATACAATATGTAGTACTCCATATTTGCATTAATGATTTCTGAAGAAAGAAAGTTGGAAGAACTACGTACAGCCATTAAACCTTCAGAGTCATCATCAAGAAAGCATTTTTTAAAAAAACCTAAAATAGTATGTGTTATGAACTAATAAAAGCGCTCAAATAAAGTTTTAACAAACCTTAAGAAAAAGCAGGGTTCTAATCCTGCACTTCTGATTGGCCGATAATAGCGATATCGGATTGGTCCATTCTGGGGAATCTGATTGGCTGTTAACGAGCCAATCTCATTGGTTCAAGGGTTTAACACTTCCATGTTCTCATTGGCTAATAGGTCAGCACCCTGCCCTATAAAAGGGCTGCTGCTGCCCTAGGGTTTTTGCTCTGTTCAGGATGATTAATAAAGAATTGAAGTTCACTGTTCACTGCCTCGTCTCCATTCCTTGCACCCATGTGCAGAACTTAACACTGGCGACGAAGGTGGGATGTGGAGACATCAGAGCTAACTGAACAATACAGAGCACCAAACAGAGCACATGGCTGAAGGCGCATTGACAAAGGAAACCATGTCCGGCGGCGCCATAACACCCGCTCCATTTGACCCGGCACAAGAAGACTGGGACTCATACACAGACCAGTTCCAGATGTTTCTGGAGACCAACAACTTGAAGGATGCCACTACGGGAAAAAAGCGAGCAGTGTTCCTGACCCATTGCGGTCCTGCCATCTTTAAGATGGCCAAGGCACTAGCGAAACCAGCTGAGGTGAAAACCATGGACTGGGACGTCCTCGCACCCCTTCTACGGGCCCACTATGCACCCGCCGTATCAACGCTTGTCCAAAGACATGAATTTTACCAGAGGGATCAGCGGAAAGGAGAGAGCGTTGCAGATTTCATCGCGGATATCCGGAACCTGGGAGGCCTCTGTGGGTTTACAGACCTTGAAGAAGCTCTGAGAGACCGAATAATTCTGGGATAAGAAGACCACACGACACAGAGCAAGATCATGGCCAAAGGGGACATTGACCTTGCTGATGTCATCAAGGACACTACTGCAGCAGAAGCAACCAGGAAGTCGGCTGCCCAAATGCGCCGCACCAACACACCGCTCCATCAACTCGCCAGCGATACCTCACCTCACCTAGAGAGGCACACAACAGCAACCTACCACGAGGACCTCGAATCACCATCAGAAAGTGAGGAGGAGGAGGTCAACTGGCTCCAGTCTGAATGTGACCAACGCCACCAGTGGAATCAGACTACCGCACCAATGCGCGAGTTGTGAGACAAACCACCCGCAATCAGACTGCAAATTCCTCGATGCGCTTTGCCATTTCTGTGGGAAAAGAGGCCACAATGGGAAGGTCTGTAGAAGCAAGCAAGGATCCAGGCCACTTCAGAGGGGAAACAACTACCGCCAGACCACAGGGAATCACCCTGTAAGTCAAGAACATTTGAACCACCAATGAAACAACCACTCCTACAGAAATAAAACACTGGCCATTTCAACGAGACGAGAAGAGGCACACCAAACCATTACCATCAGTCACGCCTCATCGCTAGATGCAAAGAAGATCCAAGTGAAGGTCGCCATCGAAAACCAGCCTTGCATGATGAAGTCGATTCAGGATCGTCCCTCTCGATGGTTTCCTGGAAGACTCTTAAAAAATTAATCCCTGCCGTCCGGTGTCAAGACCTCAGAGCCCAAAGAATCATACTCAAAGATTATCAGGGGAACCAAATTCCGGTCGTTGGATCCAGCCAAGTCCAAGTATCATTCAAAAATTGTACTGCATCATTACCACTGACTGTCGTCGACCGTGACCGGCCTAGCTTGTTAGGCCTTCAATGGTTTGCCCCACTCAGGATTGAGGTAGTTGGCATTCACCAAACCAGAAGCGACGACTGGGAGGAGGCCATCGTCCAGGAATTCCAGGACATCTTTGCAGACAAACTAGGCGAGTACAAGGGGACCCCGATATCATTTAACCTTAACCCTGAAGTAGCCCCCATCCACCTTAAGCCTCATTGGGTACCTTTTGCCCTTAAACCAAAAATTGACGAGCAGCTCGATAAATTAATAGCCCAGGATGTTTTAGAACCAACTGACCACGCTCGTTGGGAAATCCCAATCGTAACACCCATCAAACCGGATGGATCGTTAAGGATTTGTGGGGACTACCGGGCCACCCTTAATCACGCCCTTCAACAGAATGCTTACCAAGTGCCGGTGGTACAATACCTTCTCCATTCCCTGGAGGGCGGAAAAGTCTTCGCTAAATTGGATTTAGCACAGGCGCACCAACAACTGCCTGTCGATAAAAAAACCTCAGAGGCACAGACGATTGTCACGCACCGAGGCACCTTTAAGTGCAACCGACTCAAATTTGGAGTGAGCGTAGCCCCAGGGATTTTTCAAAGTCTGATGGAGAGACTATTGCAAGGGATCAAGGGGGTCGTGCCATACTTTGATGACGTTTTAATTGCTGCCCCGAATAGAGAAATACTAGAAAAGCATCTTAAAATGGTTCTCTAGAAATTTAAAGACTCTGGCCTTAAGGTTAAAAAAAGTAAATATCAACTGTGTACAGATAAAGTAGAGTTCCTGGGGTACCTAATTGATCAACAAGGCATTCACCCCACTAATAGCAAACTAAGGGCAATCAAAAACGCCCCAAGACCCAGAAATAGGACTGATCTCCAAGCTTTCCTGGGGCTCATTAACTTTTACAACATCTTCTTGCCCCAGAAAGCGACCGTAGCTGAGCCCCTACATAGACTTCTCGACAAAAAAGCAACCTGGGTCTGGGGACACCGAGAGGAGCACGCATTCCAACAAGTGAAAAACTTACGAACCTCAGATGCTGTTTTAATGCAGTATAACGAGACTCTGCCTTTAACAATTACATGAGACGCGTCACCGTTTGGAGTAGGAGCCATTTTGAGTCATGTGTTACCAAATGGTAGTGAGGCCCCTATTGCCTATTTTTCAAGGACCCTATCAAAGGCTGAACGTAACTATAGCCAGATCGACAAAGAGGCTCTTGCTGTTGTATCTGCTGTGAAACGGTTTCATGAATATGTGTATGGATGAGTTTTTACTATTGTTACCGACCACAAACCTTTGCTGGAGATTATAGCGGGAGACAAGCCAACCCCCTATATATTGTCACCTAGAATGACTCACTGGTTGGAGTTTTTAGCTGCACACAACTACAAATTACAACACCGCCCAGGGAAAGCCATTCCCCACGCTAATGCATTGAGCCGTGCACCACTTCCGGAAACCGTCGATGACCCAGCTCCAAACCTTACGACACTCCAGATTGAAATGCTACATTCACCACCGCTAACAGCCAGAGACATTGCAATCGAAACAAAATGAGATCCTGTCTTGGCGTGAGTTCTTAGCTAGGTCAAACGAGGATGGCCAATAGAACAAACCCCTGACGACTTCACCCCTTTCAGAAACTGGCAAACAGAACTTTTTTCGCAAAAAGGCTGCATCCTATGGGGAGATAGAGTCGTCGTCCCAGAGCGGTTACAATGAGCAGTATTGAAACCATTGCATGCCAGTCACCCCGGCATCGTGCGTATGAAAGCGCTCGCACGAAACTATGCGTGGTGGCCGGGCATCGACAAACAGATTGAAGCCTGGGTAAAGACTGTGTAAAGAAGTGCCAAGCAGTCAGCAGTGCCCCACCTAGAGCAACTCCAACAGAATGGGAACCCCCCGGGGGGGCGTGGTCCCGCATCCACGTTGATTTTGTTGGACCTACTAAAGGACATATGTTCCTCCTAACAATGGATGCCTATTCCAAGTGGCTCGAGATCCACGAAATGAAGAATACTACAACCGAGTCCGACATCCAAAAATTGAATAGGCTATTCACAATGCATGGGCTGCCAGACGTTCTGGTCTCCGACAACGGACCCCAGTTCACTGCGTTTGAACAATACTTAGCAGACCGGGGTATCCACCATGCGCTAACTTTGCCAGCCAACCATGCGGCTAACGGCAGGGCTAAGCGTATGGTACAATTTGTTAAAAAAACTCTCCACAAAATGGACTATGGGGACATTGACAACAAAATAAACAGAATACTCCTACTCCAACACATCACTCCGCACAGCGTCACCAACAAGACCCCAGCTGAACTGTTGATGGGACGCAAGGTCTGTTCCCACCTTGACCGGCTTCACCCATCCTACGAACCAGAGAAACCCTGTGGATCTACCAGAAAATACTGCGAGTTCAAGGTAGGCAACTTAGTTTTCGCCAAAAATCTCTCCGGTGAACCATTATGGGTCGAAGCAACCGTAATTCAAACCACCGGGCCCAGATCGTACCGTGTGCAAACCTGCGACGGAAAAATATGGAAACGCCATATAGATCAGCTTCGCTCTAGGCTACAATCCAGTTCCCATGACTCCTGTGACTCCCAAACTGAGGGGGGAGGGGATGTCAAAGAAACTGAATTCGAGATGGTGGAAAGCAGAAGCGAAGGAAGTCAGCAATCAGGCGCGATAAATGAAGAAGAATCAGGGAGGGGACTCTCCTCGCTGCAGAGGAATACCTCAACGGAGGTGAGCCCGCAAAGATCGGAGGACAACAATAACAGCATTAGCGGCACCGAGTTGTCCAATGAGGATGCGGAACTGCCTGTACCAGATATGTCCAAAAACGTCCCACCAAAACCAGCAACAGACAGGAACCGGTGGGACAGCGCAAATCCAATAGACAGTAAAAACAACCTACATATCTTAGGGATTACGTCACCGCACCCCTCAAACGGAACCCGGGGGGAAAGGGTGTTTAATAAAAACGCTCAAATAAAGTTTTAACAAACCTTAAGAAAAAGCAGGGTTCTAATTCTGCACTTCTGATTGGCTGATAATAGCGATATCGAATTGGTCCATTCTGGGGAATCTGATTGGCTGTTAACGAGGCACTCTCATTGGTTCAAGGGTTTAACACTTCCATGTTCTCATTGGCTAATAGGTCAGCAGCCTGCTCTATAAAAGGGCTGCTGCTGCCCTAGGGTTTTTGCTCTGTTCAGAATGATTAATAAAGAGTTGAAGTTCACTGTTCACTGCCTCGTTTCCGTTCCTTGCACCCATGTGCAGAACTTAACAGTATGTGCAAATGAACAAAAAGAAAAAAAAGATCACAATGTGAATGTACTATTTTACTGGCCATATTGACTATGTTTTTACTTCTCCTGTGGAGACTCCTGAAGTTAAATTTGCAAAAGAAATATCCTAAGCTATTTGGAATGAAACAGCAACAGATTGTTTTCAGATTTCAGAATAGCATGTATAGAGAATCAGGGAGATGACCTTGATACAAATGGTCAAGAGCTGATATGTAAGCAAAGTGGTCTAAAACATTTCTTAAATCCTGGAAATCACAATAGTATCTGGAAGAACTTAAGGCAGATACCATCCACATTTATTAGGATATAAGGCAAGTTGGGGAAAGAAAGCATAATCTATCATCTATCTCAATAAATTTATTTTAGCTCTAATCTTTCTTTGAAGTCATTTTCTGGGCTGGTTTATCTTGTAGTGCTAACAAGCCAGGTTAGAAAGCAGATTCACCACAAATATTAGAATTCTATTTTGAACTCTCAGTCTGGCTTAGCATTCTACAGAGTTTTTTTGAGAGCAAGGTATGCTTCAACATTCTATCCTCAGCAATATTGAATGGAAAATTTCATAAAATCCCATTTAATGAGAGAAATTGTGCCTGCAGGCAGAATGACCTTAGACCTTAGTGCTGTCCCTTCTATGAAAACCTACACATTAGTATAACCATATCATTTGGGCTAGGAGAGATCAAGCTTTCTAGGAATAAGAGGTAATTTCTTTTTATCTAGTCTCAGACTAGAACCCTGTCATGACAACTGAGTAGCCAAGTTCTTACCAATACCTATTGCTAAAAGATGAAATTAACTAATTATTTAAGCTTATTTTTATTTATTTCTTCTTGCTTTGTTTTATTTCCTTTTCTTTGGTTTACTTCCTATACATTTAAATTTTAATTGGTAAGTCTATACTGTACGCTGGCTTTATTGCTCTTAATATATTTGGGCCTAGTTTTATGTGTTGTTTTTTAGTGTGGTAGCTACTGTGCAGGTCATTGAACATGTATAAACCCAATTAAATTTTACTTTGTTGATACAGGCTATGGTACCAGAAATTTGAAAGCCTGACAATGTTTTCTCTCCTCTTTAAGCTGGAGTCAATTTAATTTCTTTTCCCAAATTCCTTTTTTTCCTTGGACTTAAATCATGTTTTTCTAACAGTTGGATTTTTTATTCAAGGTCACCCCCGTCATCTTTCTTTACAGTAGAAAATCTGGGTTTTATGATAGGGGTATAAAAAAATCCATTTTAGATTTCTTTAAAATTGAAATCCATGATCTGCCAAACACAGGATACTGACTACAGCAGTGAAAAGAATCCATTTGTTTGGAATGAAGAAATTCAAACCAGATAGCATACACTAAAATTGCATTTAAAACCAGCTCATTTGGCGGATGGTTACACATTCATGCATTTATTAAAGCTACTTATAATTTAAATCAGGAATGGATAGACCTGGAATTTCTTTAGGGTTTCCTGAGCCTCAATAAATTTTACTCCTTAAATTTGGTAGCTAGTAAATGGAAAGAATAATTTCTTCCTGATTTTCAGCAAAGAACAAATAAACTCCTTTAGCCACCAATCAAATCTAAAACTTCAAACCTGCTCAAAGACCCAAAACCCTGGATATTATAAATCTACCGCCATATACTGCATATTCAGCTTATTGATTTCCTATTGTGAAATGCTCACAACTTAAAATGTAGCTAAATTGGTAGGAAAGAAGCAAAAAAAAAAAGGGGGGGGGGTTATAAAGTTAAGTCTTTATGGATGAAGGACATGATTATAAAGTGGTAGCTAGAATTCATGAAATGTGATCATGCAGTGAGTTAATTAGCCAAACAAATACTGAAAAATAAAAATAATGATTCAGAAATGCAGCTGGTAGATGTCTGAACTGAGCAACAGAATCATTTCCTGAAACACTGGTTTCATCATCATTATAGGTTTAAGCTATATATTAATAAGCTACCACAGACACATCACCTCTTGGACATTCTTTCCCCTTTCAGTCTTATTTCTTTGGTGTAAACAATTAACAAATGCATGGAAAGAGGCTCTGTAAATAATGAGAAGCTTTTAGTGTAACTGCTCTGAGGAAGAAGGGTGGAATAGTGATTGTATTAATGAAGTTGTATTCAGTTTGCAAATAATGTTTACAGGTTTTGAGGGATTTTGTGCATCGCTTGAAAAATAAGAAAATAACAAACTTCAGAAAGGAAAATGATATCTTTATTATTCAGATGCCTGGGAGATTAGCAAAACTTGCTAACACTTAAAAATATGAGAGTATCACATACTGGGATCCAATCTGAATTGGTCACCAGGACCAGATGTTTAATCTTCCACGTTCTGATGAGATAAAAATTATCTGAGTTTAGCATGAATCCAAAAGAAGACTAAATCTCTGGTTCTAGTGACTGACCCAAATTGGATTTTGAAATATTATCCTGGGACATGTATATTTGCCTTCATTCACATCACATAGCTTTAATAATTTAATTCATCAAGGTTCCATTAGTGCAAATAACATATTTTTGATCAATGCTTTATGTACATTTTACTCAAATTCATCTGTCTGCAATTTACTAAGGTTATTTATATATTTATTTCATATCAGTTGATATCCACATTTTACATTTCTTCCAAAATTCAAAATAATACTAATTAGATTAATCTTTGAAATAGATTAAGTTTAGATATAGGATTGGCCCAAGACAAATCAATGACTTTACAGCACAATTTAGAAATGGGATCTTCCTATTCTTTGCCCATCCTGGAGGCAAAAATAACATTGCTGGTTATTTAAAAAGATAACTGGTCAAAACAAGTTACTGGTTAAGACAGAGTGATAGAAAACTACTTTTGCTTTTGCTGTAATTACTAGCGTTTTGGCTGCAAAATACTGGGCCTTAAATGATAGATGCTTCAATAACATTTAAAAGCTAAATAATGAATGCTTTATTGAACTGTTCCTAATAAAAGAAGTTTAAATAGAATTTGTAAATTTAGTTAGCAGTACAGAATATGGAAGCCCTAATTCTTGTTCCTCAGAGGAAAAAGAAAATTTGAATGAGAAAATTTTGACTTATAAAAATGTAACTATACAGACCTTTTATGACATTATGCATTGCTAATCACTTAGAACATTTTAGCTTTCTCTCCAAAAACCACAGGGATTTTATCTGAATAATAATTTTCCCTCTTATTCTAGGTTTTTTTTTTTTTAACTTGGAGAATGAAGGAGTCTTCAACCCACTTTCATCATGCTATAGGAAATATCTGAATTCACAGTTCCAGGATTTCAAAATAACTGACCTATTACTATATACAGCGTTAAAGCACTCCACAATGGGAAAACTTTATCATCTATCTGTTGTAACTATCAGTGCAATTCTGTACCATCCTAGCATTGTATCTTTATGTAAACATCAGACTCTTGTCTGCATTGTATCTTTTTGTAAACATAAAACTCTTATCTCTTCAGTGATCTTTGCCAGGCATGCAAAAGAGAAGAGGAGTTTAAACAGCTGTCAATACAGAATGATGTTTTAATTGACCTGAATTCCTATAAATTACGCTTTCTGATACCCTGTTGTCTTTACTAACCTGAGCTATTATAAATCTTATGTATTTCCTGCTGACCTAAGCTATTATAATTCATGAATGTCTTGTTTACCCTGGGCTTTGAAGAATTTCACCCCCCTGTGAAAAAGCATAATAAAAGAGCCTGTGTCAAGGTATTTGGCGCGCTCATCCAGAGGAAACCTCGTCTCGTGTCGTTTCTCTCTCCCTTGCTCCCTTTCATGAGATGCCCATCTAATGCGGGATGGCAGATACCGCATTTTGGTGACCCCGACGTGATTCCCTAAGGGGGATACGCAGCGGCGCGCCCATACTTATCAGCTCGGTTGGAGCTGTGCATCGCCAGGCGCCTGAGCGAATTGCACCTCATCGGATCTGAAAGATGGTCTCGACTTTAGTAAGTATGGGTGGAGGCTTTTCTCAACAGCAGAAGGAATTGAGAGAGCTAGTCGCTTCTTCTAAATACTCTGCTAATTTAAAGGGCTTTCCCATAAAAAGGAAATCTATTGCTGCATTATTGGCTTATGTGTGGCAACATTGTCCCAATTATTCAGAGGAAGGGTCCTTAAAAATTTTCCAATTGGCAAAAAATTGGTGAATATCTCCATTGTCCTCCTCGTGCACCTATTGGCTTTTTGGTCACTTGGAGGAAAATTATGGAGGCTTTAAAAGTCCATCAAAAAATAGAAGCAGGGAGTGTGTTTGAATCTCCTCTGCCAAGTTATGATAACTTTTTAATTTTCTCTAACTCAGGCAGAAGCTGCTACATTCCATTCCCATAGGAGTAAAATCCTAGAGGATTAAAAGCTTGTGAAATTTGGCAAATGGATGTAACTTAGTATCCACCTTTTGCCCCATGAAAATATTTGCACGTTTCAATAGATACATATTCAGGATTTATTTTGGCTACTCCTCAAAGGGGAGAAGCTGTAAAACAATTATTCAATTCGTACCTTTGCCTCGCTGGGACGTCAAAAAGAAATAAAAAGAAGACAATGGATCTGCCTACACAAGTTCTGCTTTTCAGGACTTCTGTAACAGATGGGATGTAATCCACAAGTTTGGGATTCCCTGCAACAGCCTGGGGACAGGCTATTAGGCTAGCTCACTTATCTCTGAAACGTGCTCTTAATTGGTATTCATTGCGGGAAAAACCCCCGAACCTCCCAGCATTGCAAAACTCTCTTAACATTTGTCTTTTTACTCTAAACTTTCTTAAATCTAAATTCCTCCTACTTCTACTGCTTTTTGTCATTTTTCCTCCCTCCTAACAGACTGTCATTATTCTGCTTGGCAGAGTCCTGCTGAGCTTGGGGGAGAGGAAACGCTGCGATCTTACTGCCAGAAAAAACCACTCTCTGAATCCCTGGTCAGGCAGTAAGACCCTATCATGGGAATTTATCTGCTACATCTGTATCTTAAAAATCTTTCCTGATATTCTTGCCTATATCTTCTTTCAATTTCTACCTTACTTCAACAAAACCTATGCTTCCTGTCAAAAGACTATTCGTGTTAAAATCATTTCATTAACAGAAGGCTATTACACTTGTTCCACGTGGGTATGTCATGAAAATGCTATCCATAAGTTTTCACTCTGTCATTTCTGTTTTATTTTAAAGAACACTCTACCCCTCGCTCTTTTGTTTCTTCTTTACTCTTCCTATGGAAAGGAACCTTAAAATCTTTTCCTCTTTTCAATCTAAACATAGGGGGATCTAAATGTCCTTATATTGTATCAAGGGTTTCCCCACCCCACTTAACGTTCTTAATGAATGATCAAGTTAATCTTCATTGTCATTATTGTAATTATTATCCTTTTTCTATTAATTGTATTCCTTCCTCATCTGGTAAATGTTCTACAACTAATTTGTCCATAAGCCTCTCTCCTGCTTGTCATGTTTTTATATACCCGAGCTCTGATCCTGTCAATAAGCAACGCTTCCAAAGAACTGCCCATGATGATCTGCAGAAGCCTCATAGAAGAGATAATATTGCCTGGACTATAACTGACTCTCAAAAAGTTCGTTTAAGTTCTACAACCAATTTTTCTTGCATAGAAAACTTCTACCCACCACTTCAATTCAATTTGGCAGACGCACCCACACAACCGGGGGATATCCTGCAATCCACAAAACTGCAGGAGGAACTTTTACATCACGCCTGAAAGGAATGTATTTTATCCCTGGCAATAATTTTGTTTGAGTTTGTTACACTGGTTTCATGGCATGTATCCACGGGGATGAAATTGTTAAATCCAAATCATTTTGTATTCAAGTATGGCTTGTACCAAAAATTAATGTGTATAACTCTGATGATTTTATATCCTTGCAGGCACCCATGGAATACCCCCTCAGAGCAAAACGAGAAATTATTAGTACTCTCACTTTAGGTCTACTGCTTGCTCTGGCCGCCACGGGCGCAGCCACGGGCATTGCAGGACTAGCTGTTTCTGACAAAAGAATTACAGCTCTGGGTTCAGCCATTGATGATGATTTATTACGTATTGAAAAATCAATTGTAGCTTTGCAAAACTCCTTGACATCCCTCTCAGAAGTAGTCTTGCAAAATCGTAGAGGTATAGATTTGTTATTTTTAAAACAAGGGGGATTGTGTGCTGCGCTTAAAGAAGAATGTTGTTTCTATGCTGATAGCAGTGGAGTCATGCTGGATTCTATGAATGAATTAGAAAAACGCTTAAAAGATAGAGAATACGAAAGATCACACATGTATAATTGGTATCAAGATTCGTTTTCTATTTCACCATGGCTTACAACTCTTTTAACTGCGTTGGCAGGACCATTAATAATCATTATATTGATATGTATTATAGGACCTTGTTGTTTTAATAGAATATTGCAATTTTTTAAAAATCAATTATCTTCCATGACTACTGATGCTGATGTGTTATTGCAAGCTCATGCTATGTCTTTAACATCGGATGAAGAAATATCATTGCTGAGTTACTGCTCCTTGGACAACCCTGATGCTGACGGGTCGCACGCCTGCCTAGATGACGGGGACGGAGAACATTTCAGAAAAGTAGTTCCTGTTTTCTTGGACAAGGAAGAAGACTCGTCATAAAAAAATAAAAACAGAGGAGATGTTGTAACTATCAGTGCAATTCTGTACCATCCTAGCATTGTATCTTTATGTAAACATCAGACTCTTGTCTGCATTGTATCTTTTTGTAAACATAAAACTCTTATCTCTTCAGTGATCTTTGCCAGGCATGCAAAAGAGAAGAGGAGTTTAAACAGCTGTCAATACAGAATGATGTTTTAATTGACCTGAATTCCTATAAATTACGCTTTCTGATACCCTGTTGTCTTTACTAACCTGAGCTATTATAAATCTTATGTATTTCCTGCTGACCTAAGCTATTATAATTCATGAATGTCTTGTTTACCCTGGGCTTTGAAGAATTTCACCCCCCTGTGAAAAAGCATAATAAAAGAGCCTGTGTCAAGGTATTTGGCGCGCTCATCCAGAGGAAACCTCGTCTCGTGTCGTTTCTCTCTCCCTTGCTCCCTTTCATGAGACGCCCATCTAATGCGGGATGGCAGATACCGCATCTATCATAGCATCACAGCAAGTGTATATAAAACACCGCTGATCCATAAATAATACAACCACCAAAGGCTTTCCAAGTTAAAATCTTGCTGAAATATTTGTGAGAAAGGAGGCCTGTTAAATACAGCAATATCTACAGTATTAAAATCCCATGTGGCAAATTTTGGTTAGCATTATAAATGAAACAAGTGAAACCTTATAAAATCCACTCAACAATACTGAGGTTCCATCAATATTGGGCCCAGATTGGAAACCAGAAGAATATAGAAATAGGGCTGATGGAATGCTGGGTCCATCACCTTTTGTTCCTTTCCTAAGGATCATGCACGTAAAAGCCATACTGTAACTAAATAATTGAGAAGCAGTGATTAAAGGACAGTTGGATCTAGTATTCTCCCAGCCACTTCTATTCCTCTACCCTCAAACAACATGCCACAGTGCATTGGTTTGAGAACATTCCTTCAGAAAAATATATTAGATGAATGAGATCATGAATATTTGCATCAAGCCAAAACCAAATAAAAATTGCTATTTGGGTTATATTGCTATATTATGTTCACTTTTTAAATACTCTTCTGGTGCAACAATTAACTTAAAAGTGGCACACAAGAAAGCAAGGTTGACCACTCACTTCTGCTCCAATTGGTCATTTAGTCCTTCAAGAGTCCTTAATGAAGCATTGGACTATGTAGATGTTCATTGCTGATGCCTTGGAAAGTGACTATCAATAATGAGATGAACTCAGACCAAGATATCTGAATGCCTTTTTCTTTCTTCCATTGAATCGTGTCTGACTCTTGGAGATTGCCTAGATAAATTCCTTGAGTTTTCTTGGCAAGGTTTTTTGAATCTGAATGCCTACTGTTGAGGTATTCCCCATTAGGAGAATGAGTGCACTCAGGGAAACATAGTGGGAGTGGTGATGAATAACACACAACCAGCACACAGATATACTGAATAGTAAAATGTAAGTTTTATTTCCTGTAAATGGGTAAACAAAGTCCAACAAACAGTCCAAATCATACACTGTTAAAGCAATCAGTATTCAAAATAATCAGTCCAGGGATAATCCAAAAATGAAGTCATTTTCTTTACCAGAATCATAAAGTTCAGTAAATGGAGTTTGTGAACAGTTGCAAGACTCACAGCAATCCAAGCAGAATGACGATCAGGCAAAATGGCAAGAAAGGGAATGCAAGAAGATAACAAACCAGGTTTCTGGCTCCATCTTATGGCCTTTGGAGGAACCTCAGCCATTCACAATTACAGCATTCTCTTAAAGATACAACAGTATTAAATGATTATCCTGGTTTATATATTGCCAACCCAACTGTTAGGTGACTATCATTCCTAACACCTACCAGGTCCCAAATTCTTTATTCTTAGAGTGTTTTCCTTAGAGCAAGTATAGATGAAATTGTTCCATGGTGCAAGATAGAAATATCTGGCTACTTACCCACAATACTTCATTCTGAAAAATTTCTTAGGACAAGATATGGAGAGGAAAGCCCCAGGAGAAACACTAGAAGTTACTGCCTTTTTGGATTATTTTGGATTACTGCTTTGCCATTGCTGATGTATTTTATTTAACATTTTTCTAAATTTTATCTTAAACTGATTTCCACAAATAGAATTTAAAAAGCTATTTTCAATGGACCATTTTGATCAATGGCAGTATATAGAAGTTAAGTAGCATTAATCTTAATAAAGCATTTCAGTTGAAAAAGTTTGATAATCAGATGAACATGTGTGTAGCTAATTTGTGGTGAAGACTACACATATGCATTCCAGTTTGTTTTAGCAGAAGGACTTTGGATTATTTCTAGCAAACTAATAAGACATTTGAGATAAGCTATAAAAACTATGATAAAGTGGTTCTAAAGTTCTACAAAAATCAGGATGCAGTTTTGGTGTGGAAAGTAAAGCTAAGAAAGCATGAGTCTGCGGAATCCTCCAATTACATCTATCTATGCCTTTAACTTATTTGTCAACTTTCTTCTTTCTTTGTTTAAACTCTTTTGCTTAAATTCCTAGTCAGAATCCCAACCTACCATGAAAGATTCAACTTGATTGTCCCAGCTTTCATTTATCACCTGAAATAAAATGACAGTTATGACATAAATATAAATCCTTTTCACAATTGTGAACAATAAGAGGATTTCCACTCTAGCAATTTATAGTATCATCATCTATCTCTTTGGTAATATTCTACTAATATGGATAAGCTTGATGTTGCTACTAAAAAGGCTGGATAAAAAAATATAGTGTCATTGCAGACTTTTGAGTTAGATTTTATATGTTTGTTCCAAGAATTGGTACTTTAGAACTTTTAGACATCAGTGTGACTGTAGATGTCCTTTGCACCCATCAGATCCCTATTGTCTATCATCTGTTTGTCTGTCTCTCACAATTAAATAGAAAATTGTGTAGTGGGCAAGTATTAAATTATAGAAATAACTTTATTCCCCAGAATGACCATCACCCCCACAAATTTCCCATTGCTTGATTAATGGGACCTAAGGCAAACTGACTCAGTATGATTACATGGCTTACATCCATCCATGGGAGACCTCAAATATCTTGGGCCAGCTTTCATTCCCACATATTTTTTTTTCTCGAAGAATGCAACCATGTGAAGGACTTTTTTTCCATTTCTTTTAAATAATACTAAATTTCTTTTTTGCCATTTCTGTACTGTTTCTTTACTGCATGTCATGTTATATAAATAGTCCTAGAACAGCAGCAATAGCAAGATGATTTATTGAAGTAATAAGCAAGTATAAAACATATACAAGTGTCCTCTAGAGTAAGATGGGGTGTACTGTAGAAGGAGACACTAGTACCCTAAGAACAACCTTGGCATGATATTATTAGTACAAATTACAACAGGAAATGTTTTGAGAGAGCCCCAAAGAGTTTCAACTGATATGGAGTATGCATGACTCATTGAATTATTTATTCCTTGGAAATAGCTTCTGGTGATAGAATAAATGTGTGTAATCATATGGAATCAATGAAATGTACCTAAAGTGTCTAAGTCAATGGCTTGATGCCCTCTAGGTATGTTGATGCAATAGCTTGCTGAAGTGAGGAAGAATTGTAGGGACAGACAGCAGATACCACTCACCGACTTCAATCTGATTGCCAGAAAGGGAAGAGGACTCACAATAACTTGAATGGTTTCCAACCATCACAATAATTGATTGCAAAGATGGCTGGACAACCTAGAAGCAGAATTTAGTTACATATGTACACTATATTTTTTGCAGGCCTCTAAAATTCCCCAAGAATTTGAGCTCTGAGTACCATTTTTATTTTGAAAAAGAAAATATGTTAGCATGTCTACTTAACTAAAAACCAAAACCCATCTCTTAAAATTGATAGAACATGGTCAAAGATCTGCCCACTCTTGTAAAATCACCATGTTACCTCTTTATCCTTTGTACTCCCAGGTGCTGAAAAAAATATAAAAGAAAATGTGACATCCAGCCCCAAAGGGTTGTTTTCCCATGCTTTGAATAGAAATAACTAAGAGGCATTGTCTTGTAGAAGCCAGGATTTCTTACCTATCATGAAATTCAGACATCAGAGTTTCTGATTTTGCATTAATTGTATGGTAACATGCAGTGCCAACTCAAGGGTATATAGCACCCCTTGGTCACATTGATTGATGGTGATTGCATTTTTAGAATAGTCTTTGTTTTCAGAAGGAACAGTGGTATCTTAGGCTAGTGCCTACTCAACCTTAGCTAGCCTTTCTAACATAGCAAATGGCAACTAATTTTTCAGTTTTATCTGAATGATATGAAGTTTGAATACTAAGAAAATTTCTTCTTACATTTCCTGCTGTACAATAACTAACATCTCCAGTAGCTATAATTTTCTACCACTTCTGTCTTTAGCAAGATATCTGACTTTATCTACAAAACCAGAAACTTATTTGTGCTCTTCCTGGACTACGTTGAAAGCACTACGAAGATGCAAATTGGTTCTAAGATGTTTGCTGGCATTTAACAACCTTTGAAAAATGAAGGTTACTGCAGAGTTCAATTGTTTCCTAAAGAAAGAACTCTGCTGATAACTGAGAAGGTATGCCAATTTCTCTCTGTAAAATATTAATACACATTTAGTCAATCATCTCAGCCTAATGGCCTCAAGCCTTATCCATAAACATAGAGAAGAAGTCAAGCGAAGGAAAAGTTTCAGTTAGTTATGGTATATGTTTGGAGACATAACACTGAAATATGGTAATAACTAGGGCTAGATATACAAATGATGCATTTCCTATCCAGTAGCGCCTGATTTGTTGAATCAGAGGTGCATTGCTCCTTCTTTCTCTTCTTTCTTTTTCTACATATGTGACCCAGTATATATAAATTGAATTGGAAACTTGCAAAAACCTTACAAGCCACTATTCAAATATTTTTATTTTTCATTTGCAAAGCTGATTTTGAGAAGCTCATAATCCATTGTTTCATGATTTGAATTTTATTGTAGATTGTTATTTAAGAAGCTGGGAGTTAAGCAGACATGTAATGGGGAATGAAGAGAATGAATATGACTGCAAACCAAGGGTACAAACCAAGTACCCTGACTGACAGAATTGATAGAATAGAATCACTCATGCACTCAAAAGAAAAATGCTTACCAACACGTTTTGAAACACATACAAAAAAGCCTAATTTATCTTGAAAAAAAAAAAAAACAGCACTGATAAGCAACTCCCTATCAGCTCAAAATCAAATCCCAACCCAACAACCACTACCACAACTACTACCTCAACTACAATCACAACTACAACCAAAAATAATGACCAAACCACAACCACAAATAATTGCTATCCCATCAAATAATTCCACAAATGATATCTCCTTACTTATCAGAGACACTGTAGAACGTGATCAGAAACGTCCAAATGCCATCTTATTTGGTCTTGAAGACACCAACGAATCAGATGACATCACCAAAGTTCATAATATCATAAGCAACTCAAATACAACAAACATCTCTCCTGAACATATCATTGAAATAACCAGAGATGGCTCTGGGTACAAATACAATGAAGGCTCTCTGGCCCCAAAATTTTGTAGAGTTGTTTGCAAAAATGCAAACGCATATTCATTCGTACAATAAATGCCATTACAAAAACCAATCCTACTATATGTATATGCATTCTTGTATGCTAGGTTTCCTAGAGCTGAAGAAGCTTCCTGGATGCAATGCCAAATATCTTCAAAAATAAAACAAGTCCAGTTGCTTCCTGAAAAAACACCTTTGGGACAACCATGACCTGCATGACTGAGAATCTCTACAGACTTTTAGCGATCCAATTTGGGATGAAAACTCTTCGAATGGTGTGGGAATAGGAATGGATTTCCAGAGGGGGGGAAATTGCAAACTACAGGAACCAGGAGCACTACTCAGGTGAACCTGAGGATACAGATAAACCTCCAAGTGCTTCAACGAGCGTCTAAAATGATGCAAGTGACTAGCTGTCTGCAAGGAATAAAAATCCTTCCATTCCCCACCATCCAGTCAGAGCTGAAGAAGCTTCTTTGATGAGAAGGGAAACATCTTCAGAGAAACTACAAGCAGGCCAGTTGCCTCCTGAAAAAGCACCTTTGGAACTAGGTTTTTTCTATTCGTTGTTATACATATATTAATGAAATATATTCATTATTGTGCAATTCTTGGATAATGTTGATATGTGCAGATTTCAACAGGTAGCTTAATTTTTCTTTACAGTGCTGCCAACTCTCACGCAATCAGAGTGAGACTCACGCAATTCAACCAATTTTGACTGTCTCACTCTGATAAACGAAATCTCACGCTAAACCCCCAAAATGGAATGTACAAAAATAAATATATCTCTACATTCTCTGATATTCCGAATATTCCCCTTAGGAGAAGGATGAGCTCCCAGCGCCGCCCCGCCCTGCCCAGCCACCCCACCGCGCCTCTTTTCCCGCCTTAATCCTCGTTCTGCCTCGGCGTCCCGTAACTGTGCATGATGCCGATTAGCAAATTCGATTCAGGAAAGCGAAGAGCAAGAGGCTTTTTCCCGCCCGGGGCACTCGCAGCCACTTTGCCCCGCGCTCTCCCTCTCTGCAATGTCCTCCGGGACAAGCCAGCTGCCCTTTTCAAAGAAGGACACGAGGGGGCTGGCAAAGCCTCTTTTGCAGGCAACAGCCTTGGCCAGTAATAACCCTGGTAAGCAAAGCTGAGAATTGTCCGCTGCCAGAGATGTAACTAGAAGCTGGGGCGTCTCTCTCTCTCTGAAAGACATTTGTTCCAGAGGATCACATCCTGTCAGTCCTCCAACTTTCTATTTTGCACAAAGCTGCCCAGCCCCTTTATAGATCAGCCTGGCGCGCTTCTCGCCTTGCTGGTTTGGGAAGACTCTTTTGGATCAGCTAAAAGAGAGCATAAGGCGTGTAAAGGGGTGGTGGTGGTGGTGGAAGTTTGCTCATACACCCACATGCTAAAAGCATTAGGACAATGTTCTGTTAGGACAATGGGATCAACCAGGATGAAAGGTTATGTATTTCCAAGCGATCGCATGACACTCCAGCATTGACAGTGCAGTTGGGTTCCTTTAATAACTTGGATTTGGTTTAGTAACCTTCCCCCTCTCCCCCTCTGGTTTACTCTGGGCCTTGGTAGCAGGTGAGTTTTCAAGATGGCATTTTTGAAAATACTTTAAAAACAAGGTTAGGGTTTCCCTTTTTCTAATATTGGAAGCAGTCTCCTCCAAATGGTAATTAATTAAACATCTGCTTAATTCTTCAGCCAAATAAAGTTGCTATAATGGCTCTTTAAAAAAAGTAATTTTACGAGCACCACCCTGGGGTTTACACTGTGTAAGATACAAGGAAAGGAGAGGAAGGTGGAAGAAAAGAAGACTGATGCAAAATATAATGTTCACAGAATTTTATTCAGAGTTGTGTTGGATCTCTTTTTTTTTTTGGGGGGGGGGGTTGTCCCATTCTTTCTTGGTGTTCTTTCTGTTCTTTCTGTCCTTTTTGCTTTTTTAAATGGTCTTTCTCCCCTGGGTCAGAAATCCAGCCAGAGAAAATAAAGAAATATCTTTGGTGGTTAAATGGAAGCCACTCCGTAATGGCTTTGTTTCAGAAGAAGGAATCACTTTTTCCTCTTTCTCCTTTGAGTTTAAATCCTAGGTCTCCATGCACCAGATCGACAGGACTGTACTACATTATTATCATATTTTCAAACCCTTAGATAAGGACTCAATAAGGACTTTTTTTGATGCCAGTAGGCTTCTCAGCCCCAAATTGGGATAGCCCTGACTCAACTAGAACATATTCTAATCTTAACACAATTTACCATCCAAAGAGCAGTAAGACCATTAAGTTCAGAATCTAAACTTACCCAGTAAATATTGTATGGCCGCACAGCAGGCCGCCACACCAGAAACCCGCTAAATTATTAGAGTTGACAGTTCATCTGTGATGAAGTGTAGTATTTAACCTGTGGCATTCAACTACTATTCCAGAGTTTCCTTGTGAATCAAGAGCTGCACTTGCTGTATTTTTTAGTCTCTACCAGGGCTTTGTTTTGGTTCTATAGCTTCTATGATGAAAGCTAGGGCCAAGCTTCAGAATACAGTAGATGAGTTTTACAGTTAACAATATGTATATTTATATGAAGCACTCATTATTCGATTAAATGTTTAGTTTATACATGTCTGAAATTATGAACCCCTATTTCAGTCAACAAGTTAGTATATAATTAAAGACTGAGACTATAGCATTTGATATTGGCATGTAGTATGGTATTTGATACAGAAAGAAGAATACCCATTGATGTATTTGCATTATCTCTGTAGTTGTTTTGGGTTTTTTGTCTTTTTGTTGCACATTGAATTCATCCTATAGTGGTCTATAGTACATCACTAAGCTAATAAAGTCAGTTGAGGTAGAATACTGCAGTTACAAGTCAGGAACTTCAATTATTCATAGTCAGTGAACTGCATTATTAATATCTTACAAATCCGGTTCAAGTACATTGGTGCTGCTTGCATGTATGTATGTATGTATATGTCCAAATCATGACTAAAGTATGCATCAGATTGCACCATTTAAAATGTAAAATTGTCAAAGCTCCCTACCGTGGAAGGGGGGACACCCCCCCTTCCACACCATCCCCCCATCGGTCGCTTCGCTCCCTCGGGCTTGGTCTCTCCGCTCCCTCGCAGTGTCTCACTCCGAACTATCACTCAAGGTTGGCAGCCCTGTCTTTAATCTTGCAAAAGTTTTAGTTCATATAATACTGAAAAACTTTCTACTTGTTAACTTGTCTCAAAATATATGTTTTTTCAATGCTTCTAAAAGATCTAAAGATATTGTGCAACTGTTGGAGTAATGTACTATTACTCTTGTTACTATTCTTGTTCTTATTATAGCATTTTGTTGGAATTTCTACCTACATATGCATTGCTAGTGGATAAGATTAGATAGTATAATATAATATAATGGTAAACTATAGAGTCTTTTGTGTATATCCCTTTAAATCAGTTATTCCAACAACTCAGCCATTTGGATTGCATATCCATTCTCGATTTCTTAATTTCAAATAAAGGGTAAATGAAGAAAAAATTAGGTCATGAAAAATTCAGAAGGCTTTATTTTCAGAATAAAATAGAAGCGGTTGCTTGCCTTTGGAATGAACACTATCTATCAAGTGAAAAGGATTTCATGTCAGTAGGAACAGAAGACTAAAAACGGAAATATTGTTGAGAATGATAGCAGCTGACCTGTACTTAATGAAATGAACTAAAATTGTAAAAAAGAAAGAACATTTCTTCATAAAGAAGTTCAGAAATCACATTAAAATGTTATTTCAATTAATATTTGATTATAAGATGAATTCAGCATTGTTGAAAATTAGTGTTTCATTTGACCAAAGTCACTGTAATGCTAGTTTAAAGAGGAAGTTCATATTTACCGTTACAGATAAACAAGTTGGATAGTCAGTGGGTATATAGGTATGTGATTAATTATGCTGATATAATAATGGGAAGGTTATATTTTACCAATTCTTGAAGGCCAAAGTGGTCATTGTTTTAAAACGAGACTTGGTGGCACAGTGCTTAGAGTACAGTATTGCAGGCAAAACTCTGCCCACAACCTGGAATTTGATTCTGACAGGGCTCAAGGTTGATTCAGGCTTCCATTCTTCTGAGGTCAGTAAAATGAGGACCCAGATTGTTGGGGGCAATATGCTTTGTAAACCACCCAGAGTAAAGCACTATAAAGCACCATTGGGTGGTATATAAGTCTAAGTCCTATTGTTATTGCTATTGCTAAGTATTATTGCCAAAAGGACTTTTGCTTGCCTGAAACTGTGAAGTAGACATGTGTACTATAAACGTATTGTTCATGCTAATAAAAGGGAACATAATTGTCCTTCTGGGCAGGTTTCACCCATACAATCTTTGTGTATGTTTCCTAAATAAAGAAATTTTTGAACCATCAGATGTTGTCTGGAATGCATTGACTAATGCAATGAATGAACCATTAGATAAATTCTCTAACACCATAAATGAACACTTAAGAGAAAAGTACTGTGTCCTATAAGTTTTTTTTAAGAGTGTGATAAGTGCATTCAAATACACAAGTATAGAAACACACTGTTATAAATTAATCTTCAGAACAGTTAGAATGGGGAAAATAGGAGGAAAAATGTATTAAATGTTTTCCACCTTGAGCGATTGATAAAAATAATGCAAATAAAATAAATAAAAATATTTTAAAAATAGCCTAATCCTTTTTAAAAGATTAATTGTATAATGTACAGAAATAATTCAGAACTAGATTTTCCATAGTTTGTTCTTTATAAATGTGTCATACAATTGCAGGATATAGGCATGTAAAGAACAAATATCATGGGTTGACTTTGCAGTAATTTTATATCCATGCTTGAATGTATTTAAATAAATTACAATTTTTTTAGTATATTGAAATGCATCTCAGAGAAGACAAAATATCCATGATTATAAAAGAATTCTCCTGCCTTCCACAAGAAAGATTCACTTTCATGTTATCAGGATTGTTTTGATTTAGCCTATTGTTTAGAAGTATTGATCTGCTACATTTCAGTGAAAAAGGCCTTGGCGCTGGGTTATTTTTTACTGAAAAAAAAAACCATGTTCACTAGAGTAATCTACTTTTATCTGTAATACGCTACATTTGATGTGGAAAAATGCAGACTTTCTCCAAAATAAATGATCCAGATCATATAACACGTAAGCAGCTCTACAGTAACATATAGTTGAAAAAATGAGCAATTCCTTCAAATTCATCTTTAATGAGTGAAAAAAAGGGCAGGGAAAATATCAAAATACTTTTAAGTTATTATTTAGCTCCCAATCAAAACAATTCATAAATAAGAACAAATGTTCTGGAACAATGTGGTATACATAAACATAGCAACTCATTTACAAGAGGGCAGCATTTGCATAGTTGTGCTGACATTATCATGATTAAATCTGTTAATTTCTGTGAAACCTAAAGTATTTTGATACAGTTTCTCATCTTCATTTTTCTTCACTACCCAGTTGATTGATTTGGGGAAAAAAGTTCCACAACAGATGATTCTCAGGGCTTAAGTTTTGAATAATCTGCTTTTTGTAGTAAACTAAAGATATCTGCTTTTTTTTATCCTAATGTGTGAATCAAAACTGTAATCCTTGGATGAGATGGTATCTAAATTTGTAAGACAATTTGTAGCCCAGAAGAATCTTCCTTTTAGGACAGTAAAGAATCTATGATGGATTTACAGAGTTCATGAAAAAAAAAAAAAAAGAATTTCTCCTGTTTATAGAAGAGACTAGGTAAATAGTCAAATTTAAAAAGAAATGTGTACTCTACTGTTAGGAGTCTATGGACTTTGCAATTGAAGTGCAAGATTCTGAACAGATTTCTAGTTTGACAATTCTGGATTCTACAGTATCACATTTAGAAATTACATCTTTTTTTTTTTTTCAATTCAAAGGCTACCACTATAAAGTAAACCTAACTTCAAGGCGTTTGATATAAATTTCTTAATTTTATAAGGCCTGAGTTTTCAAGAAATTTTTCAGAGATCAATGTTTGTTCTTGTTGTTTTAAATCTTCATATAATTTAAAACTAGCCTAAGAACATAAAAAGTAATTATCTAAATGAAACTTAAGGCTATTAAAGTTTGCTACCAAACCTTGAAGCTTGCTAGTTCTCACTGTGAATAAATTTGAAATGTTTTACAAGTTTTTTTTACAACTAAAATGAGATTATGTGTTAATGCTCTTTGGAAAATTACTTACCTTTGGGAAAAATTATAATGAATTTTCTGCCTTGGAAAAATCTAATAGCAACAAACATTTCTTTATTTCTATCAAGAAATAAAGGATCAAGAAATACAAAGTATTTCTTGATCCATTTATTATTGCCTATTTCTGAATAATATAGCCCAGCAGGTGGCAACAGGAATTTTATTACAATAACAGGAAGCAATAAGTCTTGGCTCCTATGCAAAATATCAGAGCAGGATAAAATGTAATTAGGAAGTTAGTTAATGGACAAGAGACCATAAGGAAATTTAGACTGGGAAATCCAAAAAAAAAGAAAAAAAAAGCTTTGCTTCCTCCTACCCAGTCGAGATCCAGTTCCTTATTTAAATAAAATTATTTGTAAAACCAGGTATATTCAGCAAACTGACACAAAGATCAACTTCTTAAAAGTATTCATGAATATAAATACTTAATAATGCATTTTTCTGAATTTTAATAAACTAGTAAAAGGAAATTAACTGGATTTAAACTGGAAAAACAAGATTTGAAAAAGTGAAATAGGTTTGTCCCTCTATACCAGTGGCCCCCAACCTTTTTTGTGCCGCAGCCCGATACCGGCATCACAAAATGATCCGCGGCCCGGTACCGGCATCAGCATGCATGACAAGGCAAGGCAGGCTGAGTGACCGGCCAACCAGCCATCCCCCCGCTTCTCCCCACCACCTTCAACTCCTCCTTTGTACCTTTGTCAATGGGCTTTGCTTTGGGACAGCTTTGGGACGGTCGCTCGGCTCGCCTTGCCTTGGATGCTGAAAGAATCCTCGCGCCTTAGTTTTGTTCAAATGAAACTAAGGCACGAGGATTCCTTCAGGACCCAAACGCCGCTTTCCAACTGGAAAAGCTCTCCCGGAAGCACTTTCTCATCAAACAAGATGGCAGCGCCCAGCAAACCGGTGGCCCAGTAGGAAATGTTCCACAGACCGGTACTGGTCCATGGCCCGGTGGTTGGGGACCCCTGCTCTATACTAACAAACCCCCTCCCCACGCAGGATTGCCTTTTACTTGGCATCTAAAAAAAGGGGAATTCATCTGGAATGAGGATGGCTGCCTAGATTTTCTATCTTTGAGGAGTCTATGCTATCATGCATCCATATGATTTTCTGGCTGAATCTTGAATTGTCTTTTCATAGACATTCCCTAAACAGAGATGAAAAGAACAATCTGGTTAAAGCTTCAACTATTAATATTCTTATTACCACATACATAGCAGGGGTAGGTTTTTTAAGGGGGGATTCACATCAATAAGGCCATTTCTCATTTGCCTTTGATATATACTTCACATCATTTAGATTCTGCATGCAAATGTCACCTTGATAGTGAAAAATGTGACATATTTTCTCTGTACAGATCAAACAAATTCTATTCATAGATTACTAAAGAAAATTGGAAAGGCTTTCTATAGAAAAAAAAAATGCACACAACAAGAAAGAAAGATGGATTTTACTAAAATTTATACCACAAGAAGTTAGTTAGGCATTTATGGAATCTTCCAATGAAACGTTCTAAGCATATTTAACAATCGTGCATTATTTCCAAGAAGGATTCTCAATCTTCCAGCTCCTTACATGGAACCAGCATTGGGAATTATTTCAGAAAAACTAAGGGGAAAAAAAAAAACTAAAGAAAAAAGCCCGAATCAATTCTAGCATTTTTATCTAAGCTTTTTTTGGAAATCAACTGTAAAGCATCTTCTTGCACAAAAGCTTATAAACATTGACAGAATGCTGAACTAGTATCTGCCTCCTTGATCAGCAAAAGTACTTTGCATTGTTAGAACAGGAAAATCTTGTTTTCTGTCATTGGATGATAATTTCTAAAACAATCTGTCAGGCCTCCAGACTATCAGTAAATGATTCAAAACGGCCTTATTCAGAAGCAGATGGATTCCTTCCTTTTTTTTTCCTTTTTTTCCTTTTTTCCTTCCTTCCTTCCTTCCTTCCTTCCTTCCTTCCTTCCTTCCTTCCTTCCTTCCTTCCTTCCTTCCTTTCCTTCCTTCCTTCCTTCCTTCCTTCCTTCCTTCCTTCTTCCTTCCTTCCTCCCTCCCTCCCTCCCTCTTTCCCTCCTTCCCTTCCTCTTTCCCTCTCTTGCTTTTTTTGACTACTCTTGCTCACTTGATATCCAATCTCTTGCCAATATCAGGTCTTTAAAATGATGGATAAGAACTTTAAAAAAATATTTCAAACAAAAAAATACCTGGATTTATGATCACAACTGGGACCTGAACTCCTATCATTACATCCTATCAAATATATCCCTTGTGAAGATCTAACCATCCATCATCCATTTATATGAAGCCTCTTACACCAGGCTATTAGCCAAAGGATGGGTACTTTGTTTGTTTGGAATAACAAGGAAGAAAAGAAAGGGTTATATGTGTTCTGTATTTGCAGTCTTGTAATACTGCATTCTGATTGGCTGGGATGCACAGCATTCGGATGGGTTGAGTGTACAGCACTGATTGGCCATTACGGATCAACTGCGATTGACCTAGCCAATAGTGGGAGATTCGAATGGCTGTCATTGGCCGTGGCGCCGGGTATAAGATCCATATAAGCTGCCACCGATTCGAAGCCAAAAAAGCGGATCTACTGCATAATAAAAGAGCTTGAAATTCACTAGTCTCATGTTTCTCATTTGGACCGATCCACCTACTTAACAATATGCTTATTGTGGTAAGTGCTTGTTAAATGAGATCATGTGGGGATAAACTGTGAAATGGGTAGCATACGCATTTAATAAGTGAGTCTGTGTGTACTTGTGAAGTACTGTCAGGTCTGAGAGGAAGTAAGGAAGAGGAAGAAGAAGAAAAATTACACCTGGGGAAGACGAGGTCTTGTATTTATAACAATGATAACTGAATGATAGAACAAAGCAATAGAGGAAATAGCAGAAAAGGACAGGACCAACTTCACTATTGCTTCAGATGGCAGTGGGGAATCCCTTGAACCCCTTGTCATTGTAGAAATGTGACTGAATCAGAAATCTGACTTCTGAATACCAGTTGGATAGGGTACACTATAAGTAACAGCTATATTGGGTGTTGCATGTTTATAAGGTCTAATATTAATGCTGGACTCCAAAAATGCCCACCATTCTTCAATGTTGTGAAAGGAAATTTCCTTTGAAGTTCTTTAAAGGCAAAGAGCATCTGAAAGAATTTCTCATGGCTGAAATGTGGCATTCTTCCATTTGTTCCATTACAAGGTGAATGTAGAAAGCCTATGTCCTGCCTTTCATTGTACCATCATCTTATAATGTTCTGCAGTTTTCTTAGCTTTCTGACTTTAATTAAAACTCAAAGAGGCAACCTTTTACAGTAGGCATTTTTTAGATATAGTGCTGCTATACATTTGAAGGAAGAAGACTCTCCTTAAAAAATATTGGGGAGGAAATTCTTTTCCTGAGTGTGGGGAAAGAAAGGAGGAAATGAGAGAACATTCCCACCATTTTTTTGTGATATAAAGTTGGTGAGAATCTCAACCAGCTATTTGTACTAAGCTTTATATATTACCAGGGTATCAAACTCGATTTCATTTAGGGCCACATCAGAATTGTGTTTGATCTCTAGGGGCTGGGGTGGGCATGGCCAACTTGACATCTCTCATGTTGGGGGTGCTGTGGCAGCTCAAGCACTCTGCTAGCAAAACCGGGCTCCCAAACTCCATTTTTTGGCTGTGACAGCTTCCTGTAACCCTCTTCCAGTAAAAACAGAGTTTGGGAAGACCCTCCGAAGCTCCATTTTTGCTGGCAGAGGCACCGCAGGCCTGTCCTCTGCTGTTTCTATGGCAACCCCACAGGCCAGATCTGGCCCCCTGGCCTTGAGTTTGACACCCCTGTATATTACCACGTCATGGATCCCTGACTGCACTAGAGAAGTTCATGATAGCTAATATCCCTTTTGTATACTACAATATGTTTCTCTAGACTCTCCAGTACAATATGTTCAACATAGCAACAAAAGATTTTAAGTGCAAAGCACAATAATACAGCATGATGACAATATCATGACCTTCCAGAAGCTTCCTTGTATGTGAATATTGATGGGTTCTCTGTAGCAAGAAGGAACAGCATGTTCCAGTGCAAATTCCAGATGGTGTGGAATTTTACAGCTTCACTTAATAGTAAGTTTGTTTTCCTGGGAGGACGCTGTAACAAAAACATATGCATATTGGGATGCTGTGATTTTGCTTTAAGAAAAGAGTGTTTGTGGTTCTCCAATCACCAACAGTTTGATAAGATTAATGTCACCTAACAGGAATGACACAGTAGTATTCATTCTTGAGGATAAGAAAACTGGTCATCAATGTACTGCATGCTGTGGCAAAAAGTGATATTTGCAATGCAAAGTATAGTCAGACTTCTCATTAAATGAAAAATGTAAAACAAACAAGTAAATATCAGAACAGGTTCAACAGTATCAATAAATAATCAAAGAGAAAATCATGATCCTTTGTTAATAAAGGAAAAAGAGACTAAAGTACCATTTTAAAACTGTAGTTTGGTGAATATGGAAAGAACTGTAGATTTTTCCTTCACCAACAATAGTAATTAGAGAAGGAAATGGTCTGTCACTAATTTCCAGCATGGGTTAGCTAAAGCTAAAAAGACCATAACGTTTTTATATTATTTTGCTGGGAGGACAAAAAGTCTTCAGTATTTTAATATATCTGAGGACATAATTTCATAGAGTAGAAAGCCCTTCATTGCACACAGCAGCGTCTGCGATACTTTACTCAGTATATATGAAACTAGGTTTGCTGGCTGGTTTTATGGAAAGTCTGTCTTAGGAGGTGAAAGCACCTGCATTTAGATTGGGACTAGTTCTGCCATTAAGCCTAACAACTAGGAGCACAGTATCTGTGTTGTGAATGCATAAGGTTTAATAAAGAGAACTTGAGCTTGGAGTAAAGTGCAGGGTTCTGGCCCTGCACTTCTGATTGGCTGTTAATGGCAGGATCGGATTGGCCCGTTTCGGGGAATCTGAATGGCCACTAACAGAGAGTTCCTATCAGTTAAAGGAGCTAGAGCTCCTCGATTGTTATTGGTTAATAGTTATTGGGGTTGCCTATATAAGGAGGGTTATAACTGCCATTGAGTTGAGAAGTCACTATGTAAATAAAGAGTTGAAGTTCACCGTTCCAGAGGCTTGTCTCCATTCTTTCTCGCCCATGCTGCAAACTTAACACTGGCGACGAGGATGGAATGTGGAGACATCTGAACTAACGGAACTAAGAAGAAACACTGAGCACATGGCTGAAGACGCTACACAATGGAACCATGTCCGGCGTCGTCGTACCACCCGCTCCGTTCAATCCAGCGCAAGAAGACTGGGAGTCCTACATGGATCGCTTCCAAATGTTCTCAGAAACTAACAACTTAAAGGATGCCACAGCCAGGAAGAAATGGGCGGTATTCCTAACGCATTGCGGTCCAACCATATTTAAGATGGCTAAAGCACTAGCAAAACCTAAAGAAGTGAAGGCGATGGATTGGGACGACCTCGAACCTCTACTATGAGATCACTATGCACCGACCGTGCCTACGCTCATGAGACGGCACGAGTTCTATCAGAGAAGCCAGCGAAAGGGAGAAAGCGTAGCCAACTTCATAGCAGACCTCCAAAATCTGGGAGGCCTCTGCGGATTCGCTGATTTGGAAGAGGCACTGAGAAATCGAATAGTTCTGGGTTTAGATGCACCACGCGTGCAAAGCAAGCTGATGGCGAAAGGCGACATCAGCCTTGCCGACGCCATCGCCGATGCTACTGCAGCAGAAGCAACCAGGAAGTCGGCTGCACAACTACACTGCAACTGCGCTCCAGTACACCAACCGACAAGCGACATCTCACCTAGGTCAGAAGGGCAGCTTTCAACGACACACCACGAGGACCTCTCTTCGTTGTCAGACAGCGATGAAGAAGAGGTCCATTGACTGCAGTCCGACCGGGACCACCACCCGAAGCCCCTATGCCCTTGCGCTGGCTGTGGAGCCAACCATGCCAGGTCCGAATGCAAATTCCGCGACGCGCTCTGCCGTGAGTGTGGGAAGAGAGGCCACATCGGACAGGTCTGCTGAAGTTTACAAGGACCCGGCCAAGCCTCAAAAGGGGCTAACTATCGCCAATTGACAGGAAACCGTCCTGTAAGGCGAGAACCAGTAAGCCACTCCGACAGAAACCGAGCTTTACAGCAAGAAGAGGCTCACCATACTATCACTATCGGTCACGCCTCTGCCTTGGATGCCAAGAAAATCCGAATCACAGTAGCCATCGAGAACCAGCCTTGCCACATGGAAGTCGACTCGGGATCGTCCCTCTCGATGGTGTCCTGGAAGACCCTCAAGCAACTCATCCCCACGATTCAGCGCCAAGACCTCCGTTTCCAAAAACTTATTCTTAAGGACTATCAAGGGAATCGACTCCCCGTCGTTGGTTCCTGCCGAGTCCGGGTCTCCTTCAAGAAGCACACAGCATACTTACCGCTAACTCGATTGTACTTCGCGCTCCTCGATTGTTATTGGTTAATAGTTATTGGGGTTGCCTATATAAGGAGGGTTATAACTGCCATTGAGTTGAGAAGTCACTATGTAAATAAAGAGTTGAAGTTCACCGTTCCAGAGGCTCGTTTCCATTCTTTCTCGCCCATGCTCCAAACATAACAATCTGGATCCACCTAACCCAGAAATAGATGAATGATTTGTTCCTTAGTTTCTGTATTTCTTCAATTAACCAATTTTAGGCAGCTGATAGACTGCTTGCAACTATACCCATCAGACTCTGTAGGGAAAGTGGCTATGCTTAATTTACCAGGCTAGGAAAATAGATGATCCCTGTTTAAATGTATTCTTTGGTCACTTGGATTTTTGCAACCCAGGTATTCCAGGCCTAGAAAACGCTTCAATTAACAATCCAAGTTTCAGTTCATGTTAACTTTTATACAACTCTGGAAGATTCCTATCCTGGGTTAGACTAAATTATTTTGATCTACTTTCACGTCTAGGATTGTGGAATTTTTTAAAAAGCTACTACCATAGTAGTGAAATCCAGATTTTTCTCAGTATAAGAACTGAGGGCAAAG
Organism: Hydrophis major; assembly: GCA_033807585.1. Classification (NCBI taxonomy): domain Eukaryota; kingdom Metazoa; phylum Chordata; class Lepidosauria; order Squamata; family Elapidae; genus Hydrophis; species Hydrophis major. The sequence goes on from CM066331.1 coordinate 133,954,434, forward strand.
CCACAGAATGAAAAAAAAAAGAAGAAAGATCTGTCTTCAACCTAAAGATATTTACCCATATAGTCAGCTGTATTGTTCTTATCCTTCTCATCTTCTCATCTCTCTTTTTTTCTTATTTTATCTTTTCTACTGCTTTCTCCTATTGGTATCTTATGATTATCATTCGCTGTTTGTAACTTATTATTAATGATTGTAAATATAATTTATGATCTATGACCTATCACTTTTGTTGTTTATATGTACATTAAAAGCTTATGTGACAAATTTCTTGTGTGTCCAATCACACTTGGCCATTAAATAATTCTATTCTATTCTATTCTATTCTATTCTATTCTATTCTATTCTATTCTACTCTACTCTATTAAATTATAACTAACCAGAAGTATTTTCCACTTGATGCACCTTGACCATTAGGTGGCAGTAAATAAATTCCCATGTTTTCTATGTGGAAGTCCTGTTCTATTTAAAAGGAACAAGAACTTACCTAAGTATTCCTGAATGAAATGTTTTCCAAGATTACCGATATGGTGACTTCACGTTTCTGCTTGAAGATCATAAAAATATATATTGACATTTGTAAATGAAGAATTAGCCAATGAAGATATATGCCTCTGACATTTGTTTAAAGCAGTAAATGCTATGAATACATCCAGTGCCTCTTTCAGAAAGTCATACAAAGTGACACAAAACACAAGGGTGGAAGGTGACACCCTGTATTACAAATTAATCACCTAAGGAGTTAAACTATGGAGGAGTGTGTTTAAAATTAAGAACCATCTTACAAAATTGGCTCCAGCAAAGTCTTGTGGGAATTATTAAGAAAAGGAAGAGAGCTGATATAAAGGTAGTATCATAATTTATAATAATAAATGTTTTTGCAAACTTGGTATAGAAACAAGAGGAATAATAATACTGAGTTAACTAAAAGATCACTAGTAATTGAGGGGATAAATTGGGAATTTAAACTGGGAAGTAATCAATTGTTTGGTAGAGGACATTTTCTAAAAGAATTAATAGTATCAAAATCTAGCTCACTCAAGTAGAAATATATGCCACTGCAGCAGGCTTAAAGGTCCAAATGCACACAACAACATTGCTGAAGAGAACTACCTATAACTAGAGCAGCAGGTGATAAGGTTATCAATAACAGTGGAAATGAGTATCGATCTATAAACTATCCAAGGATGCCAACGCTCTCCATATTCTGGTTTAAAGCTCTAAATATACTGTATATAATTTGGCATTATATGCAGGTATAGTAGCATGAATAACTAGAATATTTAGAACCCTGGCAGATCTCGAACAAAGAAGCAAATGTAGAAACATTAATGTAAAGTATTACCGCATTACTTCCATGGGAAGAGTCAAAAAAGTTGGTATGACAGCTCTACCCATGTGAAAAATAAATGTAGCTTCTATCCTGACATTTATGAAATCACATCCTCTCTGCAGATCCCTCCTCGAACCCCAGGTTTCAATTGCCTTACTCTTCTCATCCCCAGTATTTTGAATGATCAATGGACTAAACAGGTTTCTGGAAATAAATTTTCTTGTTCAATTTCTGTAATTTCAGTCAAAGTAACATGTAACATTTGATCTAATTTTAACAAAAGAATATTAAAACGTGCTGGCTGGAGAATTCTGGGAATTGAAGTCCATATATTTTAAAGTTGTTAAAGCTGAGAAACAGTGTTCTAGTGCTTGTCATTAAGTCAGAATGAAGAAATATAACAAAATGAGAATGAATGCAGATAAATAATTAATCCTTTATTAAACATATTATAAGTTTAGACTGCATCATCATCAAACAGAATGCATGAAACACGGCTATATGGAAACAAAAAAGTAGAAAGTGAAAGAGAAAGTGGAAGTAACTGAGTAAAAATACTAAATACTAACGTTAAAAGACTGTGAAGTTTTATGTTAATTGGGCTGTGAAACATGCTTGGTGGCAAATACCACAGATGAGGAAAAAAATGCTAGCATAATAAGGAGCAAAACTGAGAAAGGAATTGCATAATATATATGGAGAAAAAATAATAATTAAAAAGAATATTGTCAAAGAGAGCAATGAGGAGTTTATATTGGAAGGAAGAAAGAAACTGCAAAATAGTTTTGATGGAAATTTAAATGTTTTAGAAGTGTATGAAAAGAGAGGCTCCAAGCAGAGAGAATGGCATTAAAAATAAATGGAATGAAATGATTTGGGACAAAATTTATGGGGAATCAAGGAAGAAATATTTTTAGAGGTATGGATCTGGTGTCTAAGGTGAGTGGAACCCTCTGTGACAATAAATTGAATGCATGTGTGTGTGTGTGTGTTTGTGTGTGTGTGTGTGTATGTGGCATGCAGATTATGCTATCTTTTTGGCTGGGAACCTGTATGATTCATATGTTAGATAGGTTATAAAAAGCAGAGTACAAATCTGAAACTTAGTTTAGAGACTATATATAGCTATATATAACAGAGAAAATGAAAGTGAACTATTGCAAGTTATGCATAAAAATATAACTTAAAATTTGCAAATGCTGGTAGAAAGCTATTGATAATTTGTAGCAATATACTGTCTGCTGTAAGGCATGAATATTTCTCAAATGCAGCAAGAGATAGAAATGAAAGGAGAAATGTAACTTGAATGTAATGGGAATAGCATAACACTAAGACATAAGTATGGTTAAACAAGAAGATTGAGCTGGTTTCAGAATGAATGAGAATTGAATACAAAAGTGAAAGACCATTGGTAATAAATAAGCACACCGGATTGTTTCTCCTACAGAGGTACTAGATGGCGATTGAACTTCAAATCTACCAATTTCTTTAGTGTATTGATTCTTACTCCTTTTCTAAGCTTTGTGATAAAATTGTTTACTTGAAGCAATCCCTCATTAAAGTACATTTAAACCAGACACCAAACCCAATTATGCCAAATTATAAATTGATTTAAAAACAATATTGTACAAACGGCCAATGGTAAAACATTGGAGAGGGGTGGGCTTACAAGTTCTTATTGATATCTGCAAATCAATCATTTTCTTTGGTTACAAATATCATCAGCAATAATATAGTAGTTCATTATCATTAATACGGTGTCATATGATTTTCTTTTTTGATGAAGCTGAGTTTATTGATTGATTCTATGATGGCTTGTTTGGATAATATTATGTCCTGAGCATGGGCACAAGGAACGGAGATGAGATATCGAACGGTGACTTCAACTCTTTATTGTGAAATAATAACAGAGCAAATACTTGGGCAGCAGCAGCTCTTTTATAGAGCTGGCTACTGTCAAAACAACCAATGATTTGAGTTTACTGCTCTCACAAGCGTCCAATCAGAGAGGCCTGTTAACAGCCAATCAGACTGGCCAGAAACGACCAATCACGACTCGCTATTCGCGGGCCAATGAGAAGTGCAGGATTACAAGCTTGCTGAAAAGTAAAGCTATTTAGGGTTGTTACTGATGCGTTGGCTTAGTCCATAACACCCCACCCCCCCTAGGTTCGGTCAGAGGGGTGGGGTGGTGTATTCTTGTAAATAGGCAGGTCGCTTCACAAGTCTGCTTGACCTGCGCTGTTCCACCGGTTTCTGTCCTGGCTCTGGTTCCGGTGGGCTGCTAGCTGGGCTGGATGGCGAAAACGGTCCCGCTGTTCCTTCGAATGGCTCTGGGCTGTTCTCTCTGCTTCCGCCAGTGCTGTCTTCCGGGTTACCTGGATCTGTTCCCATCACAGTGCTGTCACGCGGCGAGGCCACTCCCCGGCTCGGTCCTCCTTCTGGCAGTGAGTATCCCCTGGTTGGTTGTGTAGACTGCTGGGTTTCAATTGTTAAGTCATCTGTTATTTCTTTTCCGGCCTCCTCAATGTTCCTTCCCCTCCAGTTAGAGATTCAGGGGCTGATAGGACTAGGTGCTAGTCTGGAACGGAGTTGGTCTATGTGGCGCTTCCACATCTTACCATCTGCAGTTTGTAGGCGATAGTATCGGGGTCCCGTAAGTTGCTTTATGGTAGCGGGGACCCACAATAGGTCACCTGAGAAGTTTTTCGCAAACACGGGGTCGCCTTCCTGGAATGCCCGACACTTGCTGCTGGATCCTGGGGGTTGTTCAGGCGTGTAATTTGGGTGGAGGTGATCGAGATGCGAGCGAAGTTTTCCGGCCCATCAAGAGTTCAGCTGAGGTTCTGTTCATGGTGCTACTTGGGGTTATGTGTTGGCGGAGAAGCATCCGGGTTATTTTGTCGTCAATGTTGCCATGGTCCATTTTGTGTAAAGTCATTTTTACAAATTGAATCATTCACTCAGCCCTACCATTGGCCGCAGGGTGAGCTGGTGATGTTAAGGCATGGCGGATGCCCCGATCTGCCAGGTACTGTTCAAATGCCAGGGCAGTGAATTGGGGGCCATTATCGGAGACCAGGACATCTGGCAATCCGTGGGTAGAGAATAGCTTATTCAGTTTTTTTAGTGACCGTCTCTGTGGTGAAGCTTTTCATCTTGTGGACCTCGAGCCAGTTAGAATAGGCATCTACTGTTAGGAGGAAAGTGTGTCCTCTTGTGGGTCCAGCAAAATCGATGTGGATATGGGACCAAGGACCTCGAGGCGTTTCCCACTGAGTTGGGGGAGGTTTTGGAGGAGGAGAATGAGTCTCCTGGCATTTGCTGCACTTTGCTACCCAGGTCTCTATCTGTTTGTCTAACCCAGGCCACCATGCGTAACTCCTGGCCAATGCTTTCATCCGCACAATGCCTGGATGTCCATCGTGCAACATTTTTAATACCTTATGTTGCAATTTCTCCGGGATTACAACTCTGTCTCCCCACAAGATGCAGCCTTTTTGGGAGAATAGTTCTGTCTGTCGATTTCTCAATGGCTTAAAAGTGTCGTTGGGTGCGCTGACCGGCCAACCCCATTCCACCCAGCTGAGGACTTGTGCCAAAATAGGGTCATTTTTTTTCTGAGGCGATATCTCGAGTGGTCAGCGGTGGCGATTTAAGGGTTTCGATTTACAATACAGCTAAGGTTGGATCTGGTCCTCTATGACATCTGATAGTGGAGAGCAGCTCAAAGCGTCAGCGTGGGGAATGGCTTTCCCCGGGCGGTGTTGCAATCGGTAATTGTAGGTGGCTAAAAATTCTGACCAACGTGTCATTCTTGGTGATAAGATATGGGGAGTTGATTTGTTTCCCGCCAAAATTCCAAGTAGCGGCTTGTGGTCTGTAATTATGGCAAAGAGTCTCCCATACACATATTCATGGCAACATTTAATTGCGGATACAATAGCGAGAGCCTCTTTATCAAGTTGACTATAGTTCCTTTCAGTCTTAGACAAGGTTCTCGAAAAGAACGCAATAGGTGCCTCATTCCCATTGGTAGGACATAGCTTAAAATGGCTCCCACTCCAAATGGTGAGGCGTCACAGGTAACCGTTAAGGGTAGAGTCTTGTTGTATTGTATCAATACAGCATCGGAGGTTAAGAGGTCTTTTACTTGTTGGAATGCCCGTTCTTCATACCGTCCCCAGACCCAGGAAGCCATTTTGTCGAGAAGTCTATGTAGGGGCTTGGCTACGGTCGCCTTCTGGGGCAAGAAGATGTTATAAAAGTTAATGAGTCCCAGGAAGGCTTGGAGTTCTGTCTTATTCCTAGGTCTTGGGGCATTTTTGATTGCGGTTAGTTTTTTTTTGGTGGGGTGGATTCCCTGTCTGTCAAGAAGGTATCCCAAGAACTCCACTCTTTCCATACAAAGTTGACACTTGTCCCTTTTTACTTTCAGGCCAGCGTCTTTAAATTTCTGAAGAACCTTCCTGAGTCATTGTACTAATAACTCTTTAGTGGGGGCAGCTATTAAGACGTCGTCAAAATAAGGCACAACGCCTTTTATGCCTTGTAATAGTCTCTCCATCAAACTTTGGAAAATGCCAGGTGCCACACTTACTCCGAAATGGAGTCTATTGCACTTGAAGGCGCCTCTATGTGTAACTATTGTCTGGGCTTCTGCAGTTGTCGCGTCTACAGGTAGTTGCTGGTAAGCCTGAGCTAAGTCCAATTTCGCAAATATTTTTGCGCCACCCAGGGAGTGAAGAAGGTGTTGGACCATTGGTACTGGGTAAGCGCTCTGTTGAAGAGCATGATTTAGGGTGGCCCGGTAATCCCCACAAATTCTTAATGAGCCATCTGGCTTCATGGGCGTTACTATTGGAGTTTCCCAGCGGGCATGGTCAATCGGTTCCAACACGCCGTGGGCTATCAGTTTATCTAGCTGCTCGTCAATCTTTGGCTTGAGGGCAAAAGGCACCTGATGAGGCTTAAGCTGAATGGGAACTACATCGGGGTTGAGATTAAATGATATAGGGGTCCCCTTGTACTTGCCTAATGTTCCTGTGAAAAACGTCCTGGAATTCCTGGATGAGGGCCTCTTCCCAGTCGTCACTTCCGGTTTGGTGTATGCCAGCTAGTTCAATTCTGAGTGGGGCAAATCACTGTAACCCTAACAAACTGGGCCGGTCACGATCGACGACAGTCAGGGGAAGCGTCGCAGTGCGGTCCTTGAAGAATATTTGGACGTGGCTGGAAGTGACAACTGGAATTCTGTTTCCCTGGTAGTCTTTTAGGATGATTCGTTGAGTGCTGAGATCATGGCGGCAGATGGCAGGGAGCAGCTGTTTGAGGGTTTTCCAGGATACCATCAATAGGGATGACCCCGAATCGACTTCCATCACGCACGGTCGATTCTCAATAGCAACCCTTACGCGGATCTTTCTTGCACCTAACGATGAAGCGTGGCCGATAATAATGGTTTGGTGCACCTCTTATCATCTCGTTGAAGAGGCAGATGCTCGATTTCTGTAGTGGTAGTGGTTGTTCCATTGGTGGTTCAGGCAGTCCCGATTCCCAGGTGGTTTGCCTGTCTCCCGGCGGAGGTTGTTCTCCCTTCGGCTGGGACTGGACTCTCGCTTGCTTCTGCAGACCTTCGCGATGTGGCCTCTTTTCCCGCAGTACGGCAGAGTGCGTCGAGGATTTTGCAGTCTGATCGCGGGTGGTTTGCCCGCAACCAGCACATTGGCATGGGAGTCTCTGGTTCCTTTGCTCTAGTTCCAAGTGGAGCTGGTTGACCTCCTCTTCCTCACTGTCTGAGGATGACTTGAGGTCTTCGTGTTGGGTGGTAATAGCGTGCTTCTCAGTGGCGAGCGGGCTATCGTTAGCGAGTTGGCAATGCGGTGCATTCGCATGGTGCATTCGAGCGGCTGACTACCTGGTTGCTTCTGCGGCAGTAGCGTTGGCGATGACATCTGCAAGGCTGATGTCTCCTTTCGCCGTGAGTTTACTCTGTACTGTGGGGGCATCTAATCCCAGAACTATGTGGTCTCTCAGGGCTTCCTCGAGGTTTGTAAAACCACAAAGGCCTCCTAGGTTCCGGAGGTCGGCTATGAAGTTCCCAACGCTCTCGTTCTTCCATTGGTCCCTCTGGTAAAACTTGTGTCTTCGTATCAGTGTAGGTACTGTGGGTGCGCAATGGGCCCAGAGGATTGGCGCGAGGTTATCCCAATCCATGGTCTTCACTTCCGCCGGTTTGGCAAGTGCTTTAGCCATTTTGAAAACGGCAGGGCCACAGTGAGTCAGGAACACCGCTCGTTTCTTGCCAGGTGTAGCATCTTTTAAATTGTTGGTCTCTAGGAACATCTGGAAACGATTTATATACGAGTCCCAGTCTTCAGTTGCTGGGTCAAATGGAGTGAGTGGTATGGCGCCGCTGGTCATTTTGCCGTTTGTTGTGCGCGCTCTTCAGCCACGTGCTCTGTCTTGTTTGATGAGTACTTAGTCAGCTCTATCGTCTCCGCATCCAACCTTCGTCACCAGTGTTATGTCCTGAGCATGGGCGCAAGGAACGGAGACGAGACATCGAACGGTGACTTCAACTCTTTATTGTGAAATAATAACAGAGCAAATACTTGGGCAGCAGCAGCTCTTTTATAGAGCTGGCTGCTGTCAAAACAACCAATGATTTGAGTTTACCACTCTCACAAGCGTCCAATCAGAGAGGCCCGTTAACAGCCAATCAGACTGGCCAGAAACGACTAATCACGACTCACTATTCGCGGGCCAATGAGAAGTGCAGGATTACGAGCCTGCTGCAAAGTAAAGCTATTTAGGGTTGTTACTGATGCGTTGGCTTAATCCATAACAGATAAGATGCTTTTACAGTAGATCTTTAGTTAAACACTGGACTTTTGAGTCTGCCTTTAAGTTGTTTTTTCCCCTGCTATCTGAAAAACCTGCCACAGATTCTAATGCTCTAAGACATTAATTTGCAATATTATGATCCCCTTTTCAGTTATCAAGTTAATGACTTGTTACTGCAGGCATGACTTTGAATTCCAATCCCCAATTGCCTTTTGCTGAGTTTACAGTGTGGCCTGTTCAATCCTTCCACAAGATAACAAATTTTTTATAGTAAACATATAAAATTGGGGTTTTATAACATCTTTCCTACAGTTGATCTATTCCCTCTGTTTTTGATATAAGGTGTGTTAAGCCTGTGTTCCCCAACCAGGGTTAAGGAGACAAGCTAAACAGAATGTGCAGCGTTAGTCAGATAGGCACACAGATAAATGAGTGAGATAAGCTTGTATGTTTGTTAACATACAGTAAAAATAACAGATACGCTTGTGCTATCAAAAATATAGTTTATTCCATTTAGAGTTTATAGCATAGTCAAAATAACAGTCCATTAGTCATGTATCGTTTTAGTCAGTCCATTCAAGGATATTCAGTTAGCAAAGTCCGTGTAGAATATCCAATGTCAGTTCACTTACAATAAATCAGTCCTTTAACTCTCTCCCGTACCAGTAGGGAAAAACGCAATATTCATCCAGTAATTAGGGATCATCAAGTCAGAGAGAGCAAACTGCAGTGCCTTGCTTCTTTTATGGTGTTTTTTTACAACCACTCCCTATATTACATTCCTATATTTAAAGTTGCAGACACTTTAACTTATAAACCATGATAACATATTTATTATTTTACCTAAACCAGTTAGGGTAAACAATGTTATCCCTAACATTCTCCCCTTTTAGTTAAATATAATAATATAACTATTTACATCTTTATCATATTTGTTACAACTCTCTTTAAACTTAATTACTCCTTGAGCTTTTGTAAATTGGTCTGCAATGTTTTCTTCTGTCATGCAGTATTCCAATTTAATTAGCCCATTCTTTACAGATTCTCTAACATTTAAGTATCTTAAATCAGTATGCTTTGATCTAGTTTTTACAGCTATATCAGCAGCCAACTTTATGGCTGCCTGGTTGTCCTCGTACACAATAATGGAATCTTTAACAGTTACACCCATGTCAAATAATAACTGTTTATACAAAATTAAGTCAGTGCATAGTAATGACAGACATGAAAATTCCGCTTCCATCGTGGAGAAGCTGATATGCTGTTGTCTGATTGCCCTCCGCCCTATTAGTGTCTTACCAAATAATATAACCATCCCAGATGTTGATTTTCTAGTGTTTATGTCAGTTGCAAAACTTGCATTTGCATAGGCACGAAGACTCAAATCACCCTTTGGTTCTATATACAAAGCATGGTTCATTGTTCCTTTAAGATATCTTAAAATTCTCTTTAATGATTGCCAATGACATTGATGTGGATCTCAATTAAAACGTGCCAGCTGATTAACACTATAAGCTATATCAGGCCTTGACCAATTGCTTATATATGATAAGCTGCCAATCAAAGATTGATATATGGACTTATCAAATTTGGGACTTTGCACATCAGTTTGGCAAACTTCCTGACTCATTGGAGTCTTTGCTGGTTTACAAAGTTCCATTTTATACATTTTAATTAATTGGCAAATTTTATCTTCTTGAGATATCTTAAAACCATTTTTTGTTTTGGGAGAAGGCGGAGCTTCGTTCCGGCGATACAGCTGCGATCTCAGGGCTCTGAGATCGCAGCCGATATTTTCGCCCCTGGTCGGTCCTAACGGACCTAAACCGTCCCGTAGAGACGGTGATCGTGAAGGGCATTGTTCCAGGATCCCAGAGATATTGCAAAATCTCTGGTTAGATCCGGAAGAAGCCCTTTTGCTGGTGGCGGAGAGGCAGCCTCCATAGCTGCTGAAGTCGGGACAGCTCCGGAAGGAAAGTGATTGAAGTGAAGTGTGTCGGCTGGGTGAGAAAAACTCTTTTGTGCTGTAAATTCGCTAAGGTTGGAAAGTTCATTCGATATAAAGAAGAAAGCTGTGAGATTTTTTTTTTGACTGAAATTGTTTTGAGCGGCGTTTTTTAAAGTGATGTCAAATTGAGGCTTGGTTTTTTTTTTTCTTTTCTTTATACTTTTTGGGAAAGATTTTACTGTGACTTTGTAGATAACCGGATTGAATTTTCTTTTATATATAGTTTTATGCTTCCTTTGATTTTTTAACTTTTTTTAGGATAGAGGCTCCCTTTGGCTATTTTTTCCTTTTGTTTCTGCATATATTATTCCTTTTCTCTGGCGGGGGGGAGAAAGAGCATTAAGAAACTTTGTAACACTGCCAACTAGAGGCTTGAAAGTATCTTTATTTGAATTGGAGAGAATTGCAAAAAGACCTCATCTCAAGGACTTTTTAACCTGATAAGATAGAGGGAGAGCACAGTAAAATATTATTGCAGGTGCTTTCCTGGACTGTTATCAACACTTGAGGTTTGGCTTTGAAGCTGCTGGAGAAGAGAGTCATAACAAGAGACTTGGATAAATAACAAAGTGCAGTGTGTCTTCTTATATATACCCCATTCGCCAGCCTTTTTCTAAATCTTAATTTTAGTAATATTTTTATTTTTGCCTTTTACTTTAAAGGGAAAGCCTCAGAGTTTTTTCTCTTTTCTTCTTTATTTTTCTTTTCTTTTCTATTGGGACTTTTTTGCTTTTCATATTTATCTTTTTGGACTATTTTGTTGTTGTAGTTGAATTTTTTTTTTTTTTTTTTTTTGGATTATTGAGATTTTTTAATTGGATTAAGGTGTGAAGAATCTGAAGGAACTTTTTGTTTTTTGTTTTTGTTTTTTCTCTTTTTGCTTTTTCCTTTTTCTTTGCTCTTAATCAATATTATTATTTTTGGATTTGTTTGTTTTTTCCTTTCTATTTTTTCCTTTTTTATGGTGGACTATCTCGTAATTGGATTAGGGTCTAGAAGAACCTGAAGATCTTTCTTCTTCCTTTTTTTTTTGTTTCTTCTTTGGTCTCGTGTTTTTTACTATTGGAGTTCTCCATTTTGGATTATAATTGGCTGCTCTACCAGTTGGATTAAAAGTTAAGAAGAACTTGAAGTTTTGGAAATATTGAAATGAGCAAGAAACCAATACCATCTGGCATTTCTGCTTCTACCTCTGCTTCCCCACCAGCTGGAGGACAACGTTTAATTCAGACAATGTTGAAGCAAGATAAGGAACAAGAAAAAATAACTTTACAGTTACAGATGATTATGCAAGGAATCCAAGAACTCAAGACAAAATCAGATATCATTGAACAAAGAACAGGAAATATTGAACAAAGAACAGAAAATATTGAACAAAGAATAGAGAAGACTGATGAAAAAGTTGAAAATATTAAACAAATGATGGTGAAGTATGAGGAGAGATTCCAAAAAATTGAGGAAGAAGGAAAACAAAGAGAGAAGAAGATTGGAAATATTGACAGCAGATTAACAGTGGTTGAACAAGAAAAAGGTGGGATGTTGAGGTGGGAGATGGAAAGGTCAGAATTTTACCTCAGATTTCAAAATATAGAGGAGGAAAAAGGAGAAAATTTGGCAGCAGTAATGATAGAAATTTTGGCAGAGGCTTTGGAAATTACAGAGGAAAAGATAATGGATGGAATAGATGAGATATACCGAGTCTATACAAGATATGCGATGAGAAATAAATTACCCAAGGAAGTCCATATTAGATTTACCAAAAAATCCATTAAAACGCAAATATTACAAGTAGCAAGAGAGAAAATACTGAAATACAAGGATAAAGAGGTTGTGGTTTTAAAACAAATACCTAGAAGAGTGAGAGAGATGAGAAGAGAATATCGATTTCTGACCAAAATACTATTGGAAAATGAAGTGAATTATAGATGGCTGATTCCAGAAGGATTAATGTTTACGTGGCAAGAGCAGAGACATAGAATTGACTCAATTGAGAAAGCAGAACTTTTTCATGCAGAATTTTTCGGAGGAAGAAGAGAGGAAGCAGAGAAAGAGGGTTCATTAATTGAGTTTCAAGATGAACAACTGGAGACTGAAAAAGAGAAAGGAGCAATAGGGGGACAGATTGATAACAAAGAACAGCGTGAAGTGAGATCCACGAGAGCTGTTAGACCTAAATATAAAGCATAATCATGGAGGAAAAAAAACTGATTACAATGAATATAAACGGACTTAATTCAGCAGTTAAAAGAAGGAAAACTTTTCATAAACTAGAGAAATTAAAATTTGATATAATTTGTTTACAAGAAGTTCACATTAAAAAACAACATGAACAATTGTTATTACAACCAAAATTAGGGAAAATATTTACCTCTTTGACTCAATGTAAGAAAAGAGGTGTGGTTTTATACATTAAAGAGGCTATTCCAGCAAAATTGATTTACTCGGATGAAGATGGAAGAGTATTAATGGTAGAAATAATGGACAATAATATAAAAATACTCTTGATTGCAATTTATGCTCCGAATGATAAACAAGAAGAATTTTATAAAAAGCTGCACATGAAAATAATTGGACTGGACTATGTTAATATAATTATGATGGGAGATTTTAATGGAATTGTGGACAATAAACTGGACTATATAGCAACAACAATAAAGCAAAATAGAAAGGCTCTCCCAAGGTCCTTTTTTAAAATGACAGATGAATTAACTTTAAAAGATATTTGGAGAGAAAGAAACGCTAAAGCTAAACAATATACTTTTTATTCAAATAGACATTTATCATGGTCCAGATTAGATATGATTTGGATCTCAACAGAACTAATATCTAATATTAAAGAAACAAGCATTGAAACAAGTACCTGGGCAGATCATAGCCCAATGACAATTAAATGGAAGGGACAAAAAAAAAGATCGAGATGGACATTAAATAATACTATTTTAAAGGAGAAAGATTTTACACAATGGATGGAGAAGGAATTGGCTTTTTTCTTCAGAGAAAATAAAAAATAAGATACTTCAACGCAAAATGTGTGGGACACTATGAAGGCATACGCTAGAGGTTTGATAATAGATTATACAAGAAAAAAGAATATTAGGAAAAGGCAAGCTTCTAAGGCCTTGGAAAATGAGTATAAAACTCTTGAAAAAGAATTACAGAAAATGCCACAGAAAAAGGATATTAAATTGAAGCTGGATGTAATCAAACATAAAATGGAATTAATAGAGAAAGAAGAACTGGCACAGAAAATTAGAAACTCTAAACAGAATTATTTTGAAGATGCAAATAAACCAGGTAGATGGCTAGCATATAAATTGAGAAAAGAGAAGGAATCAAGAAAAATATTGAAGTTAATAGATGAACAAGGCCAAGTTTGTTATGGGAATAAGGAGAAAAAAGAAATTATTCGAGATTTTTATGGGCAACTATATAAACAAGAGAATATTGATGAAGAAAAAGTCAAACAGTATTTACAGGAAGCTAATTTACCAAAGATACCTAAAGAGACTGAAGAAATGCTAGAAAGCAATATAACAATGATGGAACTAAATGAAGCATTCAAGAGACAAAATAATGGGAAAGCTCCGGGCCCAGATGGGCTTCCAGTAGAATTTTATAAAACATTTCAAGAATTATTGAGCATCCCATTGTTAGAAGTTATGAATGAAGTTATGTTAAAAAAGATGATACCTAAAACATGGTCAGAGGCTTATATTACACTTATACCAAAGGAAGAGACTGACCCATCGCAAATTAAGAATTATAGACCTATTTCTTTATTGAATGCAGACTATAAAATCTTTGCTTCAATCTTAGCAGAAAGACTTAAAAAATATTTAAATAATTTTATTCACTCAGATCAAAATGGATTTCTGCCAAAGAGACAAATTAGAGACAATATGAGAGTAATTTTGGACACTTTGGAATATTATGAGGCTCATCCTGAAAAGCAAATGGCTTTGATATTCCTAGATGCTCAAAAAGCATTTGATAATGTGAATTGGAGATTTATGTTATTATTATTGGAGCAGATGGGTTTTGCTAAAAAATTTATTCAAGCAATAGAAGCTATATATAATAAACAGACAGCAAGGGTAATGATGGAGGGGGAACTTACAGATTTTATTAATATAAGGAAAGGCACAAGACAAGGATGCCCCCTATCTCCTTTGCTATTTGTGTTGACCTTGGAAGTGTTGAATAGAAATATTAGGGATGATAAAAGCATAAAAGGAATGAAAATTAAGAAGGAAGAATTTAAGCTACAAGCTTTTGCTGATGATTTAGCTTTTATTTTGGAAGATCCGATTGAAACAGCTCCAAAGTTACTGGAAAGGATAGAGTCATATGGAGAGGTGGCTGGTTTGAAAATAAATAAAGATAAAACAAAGATTTTGACAAAGAATATGTTATTGAGACAGAGAGAAGAATTGGCAGATCTTTTGAAAATTTAAGTTACAAATAAGGTTAAGTATTTGGGGATATATTTGACAACAAGATGTAGCACATTAAAGGAGAATAATTATATTAAACTTAAACAACAGATAACTACAGATTTGAAGAAGTGGGAAAACTTGCAATTGTCATTAATAGGGAGAATTTCAACAATTAAGATGAATATTTTACCTAGAATTTTATTTTTGTTTCAAACAATACCAATTAGGCTTGGAAAAGACTATTTTGAAGATTTAAATAAAATTATGTTGAAGTTTATATGGCAAGGTAAAAAAGCGAGAATAAAGCTAAAGCTTTTGCAAGATGCTAGAATTAGAGGAGGTTTTGGTCTGCCTAATTGGGAATTGTATTATCAAGCTGCAAGTTTGATGTGGGTCAAAGAATGGATAACATTAAGGAAACATAGGTTGTTGACATTAGAAGGACATGACTTGCTGTTGGGTTGGCATGCTTTTTTATGGTATAAGGGAACTAAAACACAGGGTTATTTTAGAAGACATTATGTACGGGAGTCTTTGTGGTTAAATTGGGAGAAGATAAAAAGACAATGTTATTTGAAAATTCCAGTCTGGTTATCTACCATTGAAGCATTTTCCTATCCTATAATTTACAAGAAGGAACAAACAGTTAGATATGGGGAACTTTTGGATGAAAAGGGTGAACTTAAATCGATCCAAAACTTAGAAGAACAAGGTATAAGGATGAATTGGTTTTCATATGCACAAATACACTCAAGGTATGATGAAGATTCTAAAACGGAGGGATTTTATGATAAACAGACTGATTTAGATAAGATCTTGATGGGTACTGATGAGAAGGTGATTAAAAAAATATATGGTTATTTACTGGGAATGAAATTAGAGGAAGAACAAGTCAAAGAAACTATGATTGTTTGGGGGAAGAATTTTGGATATGGGATTGATTTAGAGAAATGGCAGAAATTGTGGTCTCAAAATTATAAAATGACAATGTCAACAGCATATAAAGAAAACTTGTATAAGATGTTTTACAGGTGGCACTTTCCTCCGACAAGAATAGCAAGAATGTTTAAGAACAAATCTGAAAAATGCTGGAAATGTCATCAGATACCCGGCTCGTATTACCATATGTGGTGGACTTGTGAGGATGCTAGAAAATATTGGACTATAATTCGCATGTGGTTGGAAAAAATGACAAAGAAACATATAGATTTGAAACCAGAGATCTTCTTATTAGGAATTTTACCTGATATATATAGTAAAGATTTGAAATACCTGATTGTAAATGTATTAACAGCGGCCAGGATTGTATTTGCTAAAAATTGGAAGAATGAGAAAATACCATTACAGGAAGAAATTATTAAGAAAATATTGGAATGTGCTGAGATGAGCAGATTGACATTTGAAATTAGAGAGCAAGAGGATAAACAATTTTACGAAATTTGGGATCTTTTTTATAAATGGTTAGATGATAAAACACGATAATAGAATATTCAGAATGCTAGATAGTAAGGAATATCTTTATTTTGCTATTATTTTGCTATTTGCTATTATATTTATAAAGGATTTCTTAGGATTGATTTGATATGATCAGATGATTTGTTCTAGAGTAAACTGGTTTAAAGTATTGTTAGCTCATTAAGCATGAATGATTAAAAATATAGTCAAAATCTTCTTTTTTTAGTGATATTAGGATATATAAGTTTGGACTGACAATATGAGTTGTTATGTAACATAATTGTAATTGAGACTACAGAATGAATGCACAAAAATGATGAACCAACTGACACACTGGATGTATATATAAGAGTTGATGTTTTTATGTTTTGTCTGTCTTGTTTGTTTGTAGAAAATTAATAAAAACTTTAAAAAAAAACAAACCATTTTTTGTTTTGTTAATTGTCAATCCTAGATATTTTTAATTTCACCTAAATGCTTTAATTTTATCTTTTTAGCTAATAATGATATAATCTCATTAGCTTCATTATTAGTCTTAGTTATCAAAGCAATATCATCTGTAAATAATAACAATAATGACACTGTTCCATTATTTTCTCTTTTAAACACACATGGATCTGCTAAACCAGATTTAAAACCTATATTGTTTAACTCTTTCACAATATATTGGTTCTACTCAAAGCCAGATTGTTTCAACCTGTAAAGA
Organism: Hydrophis major; assembly: GCA_033807585.1. Taxonomy (NCBI): domain Eukaryota; kingdom Metazoa; phylum Chordata; class Lepidosauria; order Squamata; family Elapidae; genus Hydrophis; species Hydrophis major. The sequence continues at coordinate 133,971,215 of CM066331.1, forward strand.
CTCTTTTTGAGTTTCCAACAATCATTACTATTTACTTTATTGTCTTTTATAATAACTGGCTTTTTCAAATATATAGTGTGCTGCAATGGTGCATGCAAATAAGCAGTTTTTACCTCTAAATGGTTAATGACATAGTTTTTCTTAGCTGCCCACACTAAAGCTGCTCTCAAAGATGTTGCTTTAAGACTTGGTGCAAAAACTTCATCGTAATCAGATGCAGTTTGTTTAAATCCTTGAGCTACCAACCTAGCTTTATGGGTAACAGTTCCATCATTTCCAGTTTTTACTTTAAATATCCATTTGCACCCAATGGATTTTTCTCCTGGAGGTAATTTAGCATCTTCATATACTTTCATTACCTTTCATGAATTTAGTTCTTTTTCCATTGCCTTTTGCCAATTCTCCTGATCCTTAGCAGGATACATCCTAAGTTCATCTATATTAGTTGGAACTTTAGTTACTTGGCAAACTATACTTGCTTGATACCTATCAGGTGGTCTAGTTATACGTGTAGTACGTCTAGGTATTACAGGACTTACAGGTGGACTTTCATTAACTAACTCTTCTTGATTATCTAACTCTTCCTGATCAACTGTTTTCTCTAGTTCTGGTCCTATTTGCTCTTCATGGACTTCTTTAATTGGACTCTTCTTATAACTAGTCTGTTCTTTCTGCCTTTTGTAGGGTTCAATAATTACTTCATTATTTAAATCTTGCTCTAATCTATTCCATCCTACATGTTCTAGGAATTTAGCACTAGCACTGGTGTAAACTCTAGATGTACCTGGTTCCCAGAATCTATCAGATCTATGATTAAATTCATATCCTACAAAAAATAATCTTTTAGCTCTATGCTGTCCTTTTTGTCTGAGTTGTGAAGGGATATGCACCCATGCTGGTGCTCCAAATGTGTGCATGTAACTTAAATCAGGTTTTGTACCATGCCACAGTGTGAATGGTAATTCACCTGTTGTTGAATTAACAACATTATTTAATATATGATTACCACACGTTATTGTTTCTCCCCATAAATTGTCAGGTAATCCTGAATCAGACAACATTGTATGTGCCATTGACTGTAGTGTTTGGCCTCGTCTCTCTATAAAGGCATTATGTTGTGGCCTATATGGTGCAGACTTTTTACGTTGAATACCTAACATTCTAAGTCTATTCTGGAATTTATTATTTGTAAATTCTGTACCATTATCTGTTATAAGAGTTACTAATTTCTTTTTAGTTTTCCTTTCAGCAAATTTTATCCAATTAAAGAGATTTAGATACGTTTCAGTTTTGCTCTTCATTAAATAGCAAAACCCATATCTAGAATAGTGGTCCATTACACTTAGTATGTATCGAGTTCCTCCTACACTTGGTTTTTTCGGACTTATTAAATCTGCAAATACTACTTCTAAAGGCTCTTTGGTAGTAAATCCATCAACTCTATTAGCCGGTATGACCTTGGCTTTGCTTTGATTACAAATAGAACATTGCAAATACTTATTACAAGGTTTTAAACTTTTTCCTTTAGATAATTCAACAGTTTTCTTAAGCATTTTAAAATTTAAATGCCCTAGCCTTCGATGTAACAAGTGAATACATTCATCATGAGGTTTCTTATTATCATAAACTGTGTTAGCCACCTTTAAACCATTATCATTTAAAACATATAATTCACCTTTAAAGATGCAGTAATTTTCTTATCTTCTTTTTCAATTATGCAGTTATCTCCTTTAAAGGTAACTGCATATCCTAGTTTAACCAAAATTCTAACTGAAATTAAATTAAACTTAAGTTGTGGTACATATAACATTTTTACATTCTCTTTTATGAAAGAACAATATGCTATACCTTGACCTTTAGTTTTCAGTTTCCAGCCATTGGCTAACGATATCTGCTGTGTACTCTTGGACATTTTAATAAAATTTTTGTTATCATTTGTTATACAGTGGGATGCTCCACTGTCAACCACCCATAAATTATTTTTTACAACTCCGTTAATATACATGGCTAACTCTAAATTTTTATTTATCTTTTGATGACTTTTTGTATTCTGGCCAGCGTTCTGGCACTTTGCTTTTTTACAAAATCTTGCCAAATGTCCTCTTCCTCCACAATTAAAACACTTTTTAATTGCGTATGCAGTAGGAGATTCATTATCTTCTTTTTGAGGTTGCTCCCTCCTTAACTGATCTCTTTCAATTCTTCTTCTTGCCTCTTCAATCAATCTGCCAGTTATATCAGTTAAAGTTAGCCTTTCCTTAGGCAATATTTCAAGGGAAGTGATGTAGTTATCATAACTTTCATTTAGTGATGATAGAATTATGTAGACTTAGTGTAGTTCAGAGAAAATAAGCTCTTTCTCATGCAGTTCTTGAAAAATGCTTTTTATAGAATTCAAATGACTAAGCATATTACCATTCGTCTGGAGATGTGTCCTGAAAAGCTTCCGTGTAAGATTTATGTAAGCACCAACATTATCTCGGACATAAATCCTCTTCAGCTTCTGCCAACACCCAACAGCTGTTTGCTCTCCACGGATATGAACAAGTTGCTGGTCAGTTAATGTTAATCCTATTATGCAAATAGCTTGTTCATTTTTTCTGCATAAAATCTTTTATCTTTAGTCTATCTTCCTCAATCTCTGGATCCCATTCCTCTACGTTTGGTGGATTTTCAATTATATTCCACAGACCTTCTCTTCGTAGAAGTAGACTACATTTCATAGACCATGATACATAGTTTGTTCCATCCAGCTTGGATATAAGGGACAAACTTTGTAGATTGACTTGTGCCATGTTTTCTTCATATGGATATAAAACTATAATTAATAAAACACAGCTGTCTGTTTACTGTAATGTATAACAACACAAACTCTCACTTTTACATAAATCTGTTTTATCCTAGTTAAACTGACTTTGCAGCCTCTGGGCCCATAACCAGTGTTAAGCCTGTGTTCCCCAACCAGGGTTAAGGAGACAAGCTCAACAGAATGTGCAGCGTTAGTCAGATAGGCACACAGATAAATGAGTGAGATAAGCTTGTATGTTTGTTAACATACAGTAAAAATAACAGATACGCTTGTGCTATCAAAAATATAGTTTATTCCATTTAGAGTTTAACGCATAGTCAAAATAACAGTCCATTAGTCATGTATCGTTTTAGTCAGTCCATTCAAGGATATTCAGTTAGCAAAGTCCGTGTAGAATATCCAATGTCAGTTCACTTACAATAAATCAGTCCTTTAACTCTCTCCCGTTCCAGTAGGGAAAAACACAGTATTCATCCAGTAATTAGGGATCATCAAGTCAGAGAGAGCAAGCTGCAGTGCCTTGCTTCTTTTATGGTGTTTTTTACAACCACTCCCTTAATTACATTCCTATATTTAAAGTTGCAGACACTTTAACTTATAAACCATGATAACATATTTATTATTTTACCTAAACCAGTTAGGGTAAACAATGTTATCCCTAACAAGGTTTACAAAATTTAAAAATAAATGTTTAATTTTCAAAACAATTGTTAAGTTACAAAATTCTATCCTCCATACCTACATTCATCTGATTCAAGCTACCTTTGACATTTGTAGATTGATTGAAATCTTGAAGGACAAAGATCTTTCTGGGTTATGATTAAATTGGATTTTTATCAAGTTTGGAGCTGTAGCAATAATAGATTTCTTTCTAGCATTTGAAAACACTATTACTATTATTGTGCTGTAATAGCTTTACAGTGTCACATTTAACACAAGAATTTATCAGGATTCTAGTTGATGTTATTTTGTATCTGAGTACTTTAATATTGTCAAGGATACTTCTCAAGGCAGTGCTAATTGCGGATTTTAAAATGTGACTTTTTAAAAATCATGAAATAATAACAGTCAACATAAGTGACCCATATAAGAGAATGTAACCTTTGCAAGACATTTTTGTTGTTGTTTCATTAAACAGTCAGTATTCCACTGAAAGACATCACCTAATGCTAGTGTAGTAAGGCAAAAAAATCAAGTGCTAGAAATTCTTAACATGAATATGTATGAATTAGTCCATTTAATTGGGGAAATTAAAATTATTCCACCCTCCTTATGGACTACATATGTGGTATTTCATATACATAAATATTTAAAATGATGACATTCGTTTTTTATTATAGAATCCATTATCAAGTTCATTCCTTATCTGAATTTTAATGAGCCATAAATATGTTCCTGTTCTAAAAGTATATATTATGTTCTAAAAGCTATATATTATGAATGTAACTCTGTGGCTTTCAGGATCGTATGGCCCAGCTATAATTAAGAATAATTAATTTGGTACATGGATATGTTAAAACAAATTTAACGATCAAATACTAAATAACACAGAATGGTTACAAATGTTATCAGCTGTGTTTCACTCATTTGTAATGTATTGGTATTATTGTTACTATAATTGAATATGGATTGCATTAAATTTGCTTTCCTTCTCTTATTCCTCCACTTCCTTATAAATATTTTCATTAGATATGTCAGAGGCTTTCCATTTGTATAGTTTTTAAAGACCAATTACCTTATTATTTTTAAGCAATTCCTTTTTATTAAGAAATGCTTTAAAATTGTGCTGGCAAGCTGAATTACCTGCATGCAAATTAGACATATCCTCCCTTGTCAGTCTGCATGACATATAAGAGAAGATTATTGAAACTAGGAGAAGTACAAATGAGGACTTGCATAGCTCCAGAATATGATGAACATTAATTGTAGAATCCAATTCAAAATTACTACTCTCTTGTGTTTTATATAACTTAAAACCATTCACTTGAAAACATTGGAATTTCTGATTTCTTCAACAATCTCTATCAACTTTAGGGAAGCCAATCATTTGGAAAAGATGAGATTAAAACCTCCTCTGAAAAATCTTGATGTGATTTACTCAGATTCATGTCTTAAAGTAAAAGGTTAATGCCCTTCATGAATTGACTAGGTAGGGGTATCTGACCAGTATTATTCATGTGTACAGTTTGTACTTTGGTAATGGTAAGAATAGCAATTAATATTTAGCTGAATTTAATAAATTATGAAGAACATGATGGTCTGCATACATTTATTTTACTTGACCCAGAGACAACTTATTCTCCAACACTTTGCAAGTAAAAATAGGAAATCTTTTGAGATCATGCTTAATTTTTTTCACTGGTTGACTTGCTCCAAAATTACTTATTGCCAAAGATTCTTCCTTGATTGCTGCTTGTTGATTTTTTTGTTTTATAATAACTTGTGTCGTGTTGTTCTTTTTATAAATGGATTTGATTCCTTTAGTATACATATTACAAAAACACAACATCCTTTCTGCTATTAAGTATCAGCTATTTTTACAGTTCAATATTATGCAGAGATAGGTATGTCTAGGCTCATTGATTTCTATCCTGGATAGGATTAGAATGTTATTTTCATTGGTTTAGACATACATTTTACTGGCTGTGCTGTAAGAAGGGAAGGACAGGCACCTATCTACATAAACATCTTAATTTGTTGCATGTTCCTAAGGGAAGTCAGTAAGGAATTTTAATTATGTTAGAGAGCTCATGTTTTGTCCATAGGAGATCACAGATTCAGTGTTCTACATTTTTTTTTAAAAAAAGGAGAGTGGGGTTGTTAAAGACTCTGAGGCTGTCAACTGGAAAATTGACAGCCCAGGTTTGCTACCTTAGTGCTGCATAATGGGGTGAGCTCCTGTTTACTTTACATTTAAAAGTTCGAAAGCATGCAAAGGCAAACAGATAAATAGGTGGGAAGGTAACTGAATTCCTTATGACTTGGTACATAATCATGCCATATGACCCTGGAAATGTTTTTGGACAAGATTGGCTCCCTAGGCTAAAATTAAGATGAGTACCACCCCCTACAGTTGCATATGATTGGACATGGAAAACCTTTATCTTTTGTGTGTGTGTGTGTGTGTGTGTGTGTGTGTGTTATATTGATCTAGGTGGGAAATGGTATAAAACAACCTACTCTTTCCTTAAATACCCCTGCCCTGTTTTTGTGATCTCCAGAGCTCTACCAGATTGAATAGTAAAGCCACCCATTTTGCAAGAATGAAAAACCACCCATTTTGCATTTATGTGTATCTCTATCTCTATCTCTATCTCTATCTCTATCTCTATCTCTATCTCTATCTCTATCTCTATCTCTATCTCTATCTATCTATCTATCTATCTATCTATCTATCTATGTTGAGTTATTGTTTATAACATCTTTTATATGCTGGATTAGAACTATAATTGTCTAAATATCATGTAGAGCAAAGGTTTTGGAATTCATGAAGAAAAATATAAGATTGCCTCATTTATAATATTCAAAAGAAACATTGAAATAAGATTGTGCAATTATTCAAATATGTTTGCCCAATTAATTATGACAAAACCTATCAAAAATGTAACTCAGCCTTTGAAAAACGTTAACAATAGAGCTGGGTTAAATATCAAAAGCCAGCAGTCAAACCAAAAATCAAATGCCAAAGGGGAAAATTATATGGGAAAATAAAAATCAGTTTTGAAAAGACATTAGCTACTAATAATATTTAAACCAATGAGAATGAAAAAATAAAACAAGATTGCAAAAGCAATACATACTGTACAACAAAATAATTGCACGAATCATGGAAGAATTAAAACAAAGAGTTGTGGAAATTTGTAAGAAAACTGAAACATGAAAATAGGCAATTTCATATAAATTAACATTGTTCAAGTTTAACTAGACAAACCAACCAACTATATTCCTCCCAAAATAAAGAAAAAAAATTAGAAATTTGGAAAAAAAACATTTAAAACAACCAAATAAGATAAAATGAAATGGCCACATTGATATGGATAGAGAAGAACAAGGCTAAAGAAATAAAAAAAAATGTATAAAAGCAAAAACAAACGAACAAAGAAGGTGAAAAATTACAGTGTATAGCAAAAGATGAGCTTCTTTTCATTGTATTTTCTCAATCATTTCAAAAATTAATAGATTATTGGCTCATTGCAGGCAAAATGTTTCTGATCATAAAAGACAAAAGGGACACATCCAACAATTACTACCCAATCACTTGTCTGCCGACAGCATTCAAGCAGTGAACAAGAATAATTTTCATTCACATCTACAAACATCTTGACACCTGATCTCAGAATCACTCAGAACAACACAAGGGAGATTTCAAAAATTTTGCAGTTAAAAATATGAACTTTTGATTGATGAAACAACTTCTAAAAGTCATTAAGCAAACATCTGTGAGACTTGTATAAACTACTAAACAGCATTTGATTAACTATCCTACAGTTAGATTTTTTTTAAAAAGGTTTGGAAATACTTGAAGGGAAAAATGGAAAATACTGGTGGCAAATCCAGAACTTGGTAGTAGTCCAAATATGTAGTTCTAATACTGGTGGCAAATCCAGAACTTGGTAGTCATCCAAATATGTAGTTCTAATATGGCAGTGGTTTTGAATAAAATATAATCAGATTATGAATTACCTAAGCAAAGGATGAAAGATGTTCTATGTGGACAGTTTGAAACTATATGAAAATCATAATGTTATGGTTATCCGGCACCAGGTACAGATGCCTGAGGAGAATGAGGACTCACTTGAGGGGTGTTAGGAATGATCGTCATCTAACAGTTGGGTTTGCGATATATAAACCAGGATAGTAATTTAATGTTGTATCTTTAAGAGAATGCTGTAAGTGTGATTGGCTGAGGTTCCTCCAATGGCCACAAGATGGAGCCAGAAACATGGTTTCTCTCTCCTTGCATTTCCTGTTTTGCAGTTTTGCCTGATTTTCATTATGCTCAGATTACTGTGAGTTTTGCAACTATTAGCAAATTCCATTTACTGAACTTTGTTCATGATATTTGACTTCGTTTTTGGATTATCCCTGGACTGATTGTATTGAATACTACTGCTTTAACCGTATATGATTTGGACTGTTTGTTGGACTTTGTTTACCCGTTTACTGGAAGTAAAACCTACATTTTACTATTGAGCGTATCTGTATGCTGGTTGTGTGTTATTCAATACCACTCTCACTACGTTTCCCTGAGTGCACTCATTCTCCTAACAGGGAATACCTCAACAAGGGGCCAGGACCATTAGGATGTGGACTGCTGCCTTCAGAGATTGTGGGGGCTTGCAGTAGTGATGAGGAGGTTCTCGAGGAGCCAAGTGTGCATGCACACAGGATTGCTCAGAGGAAAGAACAGCTACAATAGCACGGGCAACTCGGGAATAAGGCTGCAAGGTAATGACTGTGAATGAACATACTTTGTAGAAAGCAAAGATGTTTTGAACTCAGCCTCGTGGACATTAGAGATGGTATTTAAAGACTCTTGTAAACTATTTCTAATTTGTTGTTTTTTGGCAGTCTTGAAAAAACTTGGCAAGGCTCTTTCTTGTCAGAGATAATTAGTTGGAAGCAGCCTTTTATCTGTGAAGAAACAGGATTCTTAGCTGAAACTTAAAAAGATTATACTGCTGCCTTTGTCTTGTGTCTGCTCTCTTGGAACCAGGTTCGGGTCAAAACACATAATTAGAAATTCAGTCACTTTTATATACAGTTTAGTGATGACATAAAATGTAATTTGGACAGGATAAGTTTGTAACACTGATGATAAAAGGAGGGGAAAAAAGAATACTTAGATGAAATTGAATCATGCAACAGCACTAAAATCAAAGCATTGACAATGGAGAAAGTTGAATCCCTTGTGTCCGAATAAAATATATGGAATATGCCTTTAGGAGTCAGATTACTAGTAACAATTATCAATATTGGATGCAATGTTCAAATATCCAAACCAGGGCACATGGTTGGAGTAACAAATGGAAGAGAAGGGGAGGCTATAATTTACTTTTTCCTTTTGTCACTATTTTATGTATTCAAATGTAATTGAGTTTTTTTCATTAGTATTTTTTATTTTCTTCATATTTTAATATTTGCTTTTTTCCTATTTTTATAATTAAGGGGTAAATAAAATAGAAAGATAACTCTATGGAAAAAATGTGAAGTTCTGAATGTTTTGGAAACAATATTTTGCACACCCAAGAAAACAAAACAAACAGAACTCAAATGCCAAATATGTAAAATAAGTTACACAACTTTTAAAATTGAAGCTGACTGGTGGTAGTTCAATCAAATCCATTAATAATAATCTGTGCCAATAATAAGCAATAGAATAGGTATTGTTGCATGGACACAAGTGGAAATAAATGCTTTCAACCACAAGACTATCTCTTTCTCTGTTGCTTTTTGGGTGTAGTGCATGGCAGTATTATCCAAGGAAAATTGGTGGATTTAAATGGTCACAAGGGAAGCAGACAATGGAGGATGAACTCAGAGGTCTAAATGATTATATAAAAACAAGCAAGGGGAGCATGTTAAGAAATATCTGCAAGGAAAACATCCAACAAGGATAAACTTTCTGACAGGGAGAACAATCAACCAATGGAACAGCTTGCTCTCAGAAGTTGTGGGAGCGCCATCACTTGAGACTTTCAAGCAGAGATTGGACTGCCATTTGTCAGAAAGGTTGTAGGGTCTCCTCTTTGGGTGGGGGGGTTGGACTAGATGACCTACAAGGTCCCTTCCAACTCTGATTATCTGTACCTGTATCTGTATCCTGAATCTGACAGAACCACAAATGGAATGAACAGTTGCAACAGCATATGTAAAAAGGTGGGGAATAAGCCTCTAAACATAGTCAATACTAGAAAGAAATTGAAGGACAAGGGAGTAATAATGAAACTTGGCAATAGATTAGATTAGATCCATCAAGACAAAAAAAGAAGGTTTTATATTTGCAGCACAAGAACAAGTTCATACAATAAAACCTAAAAAAAACTTGGAAACAACAGCAAATGTAGATAATGGAAAGAGAAAGATCATCAGCTGAAACAAAGTCGCCTAGAGAAATTATAACACAAGAGAAGTCAAATCTTGGGGAGAAGGCGGAGCTTCGTTTCGGCGATACAGCTGCGATCTCGGGGCTCTGAGATCGCAGCCGATATTTTCGCCCCTGGTCGGTCCCAACGGACCTAAACTGTCCCGTAGAGACGGGGATTGAGAAGGGTACTATTCCAGGATCCCAGAGATATTGCAAAATCTCTGGTATGATCCAGAAGAAGCCCTTTTGCTGGTGGCGGAGAGGCAGCCTCTATAGCTGCTGAAGTCAGGACAGCTCCGGAAAGAAAGTGGCTGGAGTGAAAGTGTGTCGGCTGGGTGAGAAAAACTCTTTTGTGTTGTAAATTCGCTGAGGTTGGAAAGGGCTCCTGAACAAAGAAGAAATCTGTGAGACTTTTTTTTTTGACTGAAACTGTCTGAGCGGCGTTTTTCAAAGTGATGTCAAATTGAGGCTTGGGGTTTTTTTTTCTTTTCTCTATATTTTTTGGGGGGGACTTTAGTGTGACCTTGTAGGTAACCGGATTGAATTTTCTCTTATATATATTTTTATGCTCCCTTTGATTTTTTAACTTTCTTTAGGATAGAGGCTCCCTTTGGCTATTTTTTTTTTTGTCTCTGTATATATTACTCCTTTTTGCTGGCTGGGGGGGAGGAAGAGCATTAAGAAACTTTGCAACACTGCCAACTAGAGGCTTGAAAGTATTTTATTTGAATTGGAGAGAATTGCAAAAAGACCTCTTCTCAAGGACATTTTAACGTGATAAGATAGAGGGAGAGCACAGCAAAATATTATTGCAGGTGCTTTCCTGGACTGTTATCAATAACACTTGAGGTTTGGCTTTGAAGCTGCTGGAGAAGAGAGTCATAACAAGAGCCTGGGATAAATAAATAAGGTGCAGTGTGCCTATATATATATATATATATATATATATATATCCTATACCCCAGCCTTTTTCTAAATTTCAATTCTAGTAATATTCTTATTTCTGCCTTTTATTTTAAAGGGAAAGCCTCAGAGTTTTTTCTTTATTTTTCTTTTCTTTTTTATTGGGACTTTTTTGCTTTTCCTATCTATGTTTTTGGACCATTTTGTTTTTCTTTTTTGATTATTGAGACTTTTCAACTGGATTAAGGTGTGAAGAACCTGAAGGAACTTTCTGTTTTTTCTGTTTTTTCTCTTTTTGCTTTTTTTTTTTTTTTTGCTCTTAATCAATATTATTATTTTTGGATTTGTTTGTTTTTCTCCTTTCGATTTTTTCTTTTTTATGGTGGACTACTTCATAATTGGATTAGGGTCTAGAAGAACCTGAAGATCTTTCTTCTTCCTTTTTTCCTGTTTCTTTTTTGGTTTCGTGCCTTTTACTATTGGAGTTTTCCATTTTGGATTATAATTGGCTGCTCTACCAGTTGGATTAAAAGTCAAGAAGAATTTGAAGCTTTGGAAGCATTGAAATGAGCAGGAAACCAATACCATCTGGAATTTCTACTTCTACCTCTGCTTCCCCACCAGTTGGAGGACAACGTTTAATTCAGACAATGTTGAAGCAAGATAAGGAACAAGAAAGAGTAACTTTACAGATGATTATGCAAGGAATCCAAGATCTCAAGACAAAATCAGACATCATTGAACAAAGAACAGAAAATATTGAACAAAGAACAGAAAATATTGAACAAAGAATAGAGAAGACTGATGAAAAAGTGGAAAACATTAAACAAATGATGGTCAAGTATGAGGAGAGATTCCAAAAAATTGAGGAAGAAGGAAAACAAAGAGAGAAGAAGATTGGAAATATTGACAGTAGATTAACAGCGGTTGAACAAGAAAAAAGTGGGATGTTGAGGTGGGAGATGGAAAGGTCAGAATTTTACCTCAGATTTCAAAATATAGAAGAGGAAAAAGGAGAAAATTTGGCAGCGGTAATGATAGAAATTTTGGCAGATGCTTTGGAAATTACAGAGGAAAAGATGATGGATGGAATAGATGAGATATATCGAGTCTATACAAGGTATGCGATGAGAAATAAATTACCCAAGGAAGTCCATATTAGAGTTACCAAAAAATCAATTAAAACGCAAATATTACAAGTAGTAAGAGAGAAAACATTGAAATACAAAGGTAAAGAGGTTGTGGTTTTAAAACAAATACCCAGAAGAGTGAGAGAGATGAGAAGAGAATATCGATTTCTGACCAAAATGCTACTGGAAAACGAAATGAATTATAGATGGCTGATTCCAGAAGGACTAATGTTTAGGTGGCAAGAGCAGAGATATAGAATTGATTCAATTGAGAAAGCAGAACTTTTCCATGCAGAATTTTTTGGAGGAAGAAGAGAGGAGGCAGAGAAAGAGGTCTCATTAATTGAGTTTCAAGAGGAACAACTGGAGACTGAAAAAGAGAAAGGAGCAGTAGGGGGACAGATGGATAACAAAGAACAGCGTGAAGTGAGATCCACGAGAGCGGTTCGACCTAAATATAAAGCATAATCATGGAAGAAAAAAAACTGATTACAATGAATATAAATGGACTTAATTCAGCTGTTAAAAGAAGGAAAACTTTTCATAAATTAGAGAAATTAAAATTTGATATAATTTGTCTACAAGAAGTTCATATTAAAAAACAACATGAACAATTGTTAGTACAGCCAAAATTGGGGAAAATATTTACTTCTTTGACTCAATGTAAGAAAAGAGGAGTGGTTCTATACATTAAAGAGGCTATCCCAGCAAAATTGATCTACATGGATGAAGACGGAAGAGTATTAATGGTGGAAATAATGGACAATAATATAAAAATACTCTTGATTGCAATTTATGCTCCGAATGATAAACAAGAAGAGTTTTATAAAAAGCTACACATGAAAATAATTGGACTGGACTATGTTAATATAATTATGATGGGAGATTTTAATGGAATTGTGGACAATAAATTGGACTATATAGCAACAACAACAAAGCAAAATAGAAAGGCTCTCCCAAGGTCTTTTTTTAAAATGACAGATGAATTAACTTTAAAAGATATTTGGAGAGAAAGAAATGTTAAAGCTAAACAATATACTTTTTATTCAAATAGACATCTATCATGGTCCAGATTAGATATGATTTGGATCTCAACAGAATTAATATCCAATATTCAAGAAACAAATATTGAAACAAGTACTTGGGCAGATCATAGCCCAATGACAATTAAATGGAAGGGACAAAAAAAAAAGATCGAGATGGACATTAAATAATACTATTTTAAAGGAGAAAGATTTTATACAATGGATGGAGAAGGAATTGGCTTTTTTCTTCAGAGAAAATAAAAAAGAAGATACTTCAACGCAGAATGTGTGGGATACAATGAAGGCATACGCTAGAGGTTTGATAATAGATTATACAAGAAAAAAGAATATTAGGAAAAGGCAAGCTTCTAAGGCCTTGGAAGATGAGTATAAAATTCTTGAAAAAGAAAATGCCACAGAAAAAGGATATTAAATTGAAGCTGGATGTAATCAAACATAAAATGGAATTAATAGAGAAAGAAGAATTGGCACAGAAAATCAGAAACTCTAAACAGAATTATTTTATTTTTTTTTGAAACAATTTTTTATTAATTTTAAAGATAAAACAACACATCATTAACCATTAAATACATAAACACATAAAACCTCTTAACATTGTAAATCCTTACAAGTCAAACAAAACATTATTTTTATACAGCATAATTCCAATTTATCCCATCTCCATATGGACACACAAATATCTTTCAGCAAATTTCTCATTATTTCTCTTTACTCCTATTTAGTTTCATTTCTCTTCCATATTTATCCATTTTATAGTCATCATATTCTTTTCTTTCTGGCTTGTTTAAATTATTCTCGTCTAACATTCCTCCAAGGTTTTATTGATTCTTTTTTCCTTTTTTTTTTTTTTATAAAAAACAAATTTTGTTAGTTTTACCATAAACACAATACACAAACATACAAACACAAAACATAAACAAAACTAAAAGATCTTTTCTGAAGGTTGTCTGTTCCCGGGTTAAAACTCTTTACACAGACACAAATTCAAACATCATATTCAACCCATATCTCCTTCCATATCTTATTATCATTTTCTTTTTTATATATATATATAAAAACCATTTTTATCAGTTTTATAAAAACAATGCACAAAGAATCAAGGCATAGCAGCTTATAAATTCTTTTCTAAGAAAAAATAATAATAAAAAACCAATAAGGCATAACATTTCCAGATTATAATATCAATATTTCATATAATATTAACTTCATATCTTGTCCCTACTTCTCTTTTCCATCCAAATTATTTATTAATTAAAATTTTATTGCCTTTTATCAATATACAAAATCCAAAAAAAAGCATATATATCCTTCCATATCTTATTACCATTTTCAACAACATTCTTTGTCTGTTCTATTTCCAATTATCCATTCATCTTTTTTTTTCTTTTACTATACTTCTCCTGTACACCAATTGGAGTAATATCTATAACTCATTACCCTAACTTAGAAATACTACATATAGCAATCTTTCTTGGGATTCTGTTTAAAAGATTCTAAAATTACATAATAAATTTTATATTCTAAATATACATATAAAAACACACTCTTATATACCCTCCAGAATCCCTCTTTTAATCCAAATTAAATTCACCCATTGTCTCTAAATAAACTTTTTTTCTTTAGGTCTTGCTTCCCCCCATTAAGGCTTCTCCTCCCCCCTTTTCTCTCTTGCTTATTCTTCTCCTTGCCTTTTCTACCGCTTTGCTTTTTCCCTTCATTTTCTTACTCCTTTTCCTTTGCTTTCTAACCTTGCCTCCATCTTTTCGCTCATTTTTCTCTCTTTTGGTTGTTTTTATAATTCTTAAAATCCCCTTTTTCTTATCCTTTTTCTCCTCCTCTCCGGGATGGACCCATTGTTCATCAAAAATGGCTTCTTCTTCCTCTTCTTCCTTGTCCCAGTCCTTCTGCTGCGTAATCAACTTTTCAACAGAACATAACGCCATTTCTAAGAATTGAAACAAAGCGCCCAAAGTATCTTCTTTTTTATATTTTTGATATTCAATCTCTAGTTCATCCACAAACAATGCCATTATAAAAAGGGAAACTTTTTCCAAAACAACCACAAGTATTTTTAATCAAAGACAATCAAAAGCAATTAAAAAAAAAAAAAAGTCCAAAAGTTAATACTTTTCTTCCTTCTTCTCTTTCTTTTTCTGGATTAATTTTTAATCAAAGAGGTCCAATTACCATATATCTTCTTTTGGGATCCACAAAGACGTTCTAGACAGTCTCCTCCTTTTTCAGCTTCTGCTCCAATTTTTTTTCTCCCTTCCCACTTGCAATGACAATTTTAAATAATCAAAAATCCATACCTCCAGCAGAGATTTTCCAATTTCTTAAATTTTTCAATGTCCAAAAATCCCTTTATCTCTTAGCTTCAGCTTTCAAAGCAATCCACTTTCAATGTCTAATATATCGAAATATTTCTGCTTTTTCCGTGGGGTGGGAGAGTAAAAAAAAAAAAGTTCCCTTTAACAGCTTCTCCGCCGCTTTTCGCTCCTCTTAGGGATACAATATATCCTCCAGCAATTCAAGCAGCTCAATTCCAGGCAATTTAAAAGGTGTTACTTGACCCGGCTCAGACAGAACTTTCACTCTTCACACTTCCTCCAGCACAGTTCTTACCCGGTTGCTGGCTTCTTCGTGGCGGCCATTGCTGACCGCCGCTCCACCGCCTTGGGAAAAAGGGGTTTTCCCGGAGAAGGGGGGGGTCTGCGACACCCCCACCTCCCTATCCGACTCCCCTCTCTCTTCAGCTGTCCCTACAGGGCAGCCATATCCCCCTGACCCATCTGGATCGGGGGTACCTCGACGGCTAGCACAGCAGGAATCGCGAGCTGTCGCGAATTCCTGCTGCCCCGAAGCCACGCAAACCGGAAGTTCCTCTAAACAGAATTATTTTGAAGATGCAAATAAACCAGGTAGATGGCTAGCATATAAATTGAGAAAAGAGAAGGAATCAAGAAAAATATTGAAGTTAATAGATGAACAAGGCCAAGTTTTTTATGGGAATAAGGAGAAAAAAGAAATTATTCGAGATTTTTATGGGCAACTATATAAACAAGAGAATATTGATGAGGAAAAAGTCAAATAGTATTTACAGGAAGCTAATTTACCGAAGATACCTAAAGAGACTGAAGAAATGCTAGAAAGCAATATAACAATGATGGAACTAAATGAAGCATTTAAGAGACAAAATAATGGGAAAGCACCGGGTCCAGATGGGCTTCCAGCAGAATTCTATAAAACATTTCAAGAATCATTGAGCATCCCATTGTTAGAAGTTATGAATGAAGTTATGTTAAAAAAGATGATACCCAAAACATGGTCAGAGGCTTATATTACACTTATACCGAAGGAAGAGACTGACCCACTGCAAATTAAGAATTATAGACCTATTTCTTTATTGAATGCAGACTATAAAATCTTTGCTTCAATTTTAGCAGAAAGACTTTAAAAATATTTAAATAATTTTATTCACCCAGATCAAAATGGATTTCTGCCAAAGAGACAAATTAGAGACAATATGAGAGTAATCTTGGACACTTTGGAATACTATGAGGCTCATCCTGAAAAGCAAATGGTTTTGATATTCCTAGATGCTCAAAAAGCATTTGACAACGTGAACTGGAGATTTATGTTATTATTATTGGAGCAGATGGGTTTTGCTAAAAAATTTATTCAAGCAATAGAAGCCATATATTATAAACAGACAGCAAGGGTAATGATGGAGGGGGAACTTACAGATTTTATTAATATAAGGAAAGGCACAAGACCAGGATGCCCCCTATCTCCTTTGCTATTTGTGTTGACCTTGGAAGTGTTGAATAGAAATATTAGGGATGATAAAAGCATAAAAGGAATGAAAATTAAGAAGGAAGAATTTAAGCTACAAGCTTTTGCTGATGATTTAGCTTTTATTTTGGAAGACCTGCTAGAAACAGCTCCAAAGTTATTGGAAAGGATAGAGACATATGGAGAGGTGGCTGGTTTGAAAATAAATAAAGATAAAACAAAGATTTTGACAAAGAATATGCTATTGAGACAGAGAGAAGAACTGGCAGATCTTTTGAAAATTCAAGTTACAAATAAGGTTAAGTATCTGGGGATATATTTGACAACAAGATGTAGCACATTAAAGGAGAATCGTTTATTAAACTTAAACAACAGATAACTACAGATTTGAAGAAGTGGGAAAACTTGCAATTGTCATTAATAGGGAGAATTTCAACAAGAAAAGTCAAATCTTTATTATGATCAAAGACCAGCCATAAGGAGCACAGGGATAATTGGTTAAAAAGCATAAAACTACATCAACATCGAAATAATAATAAAATTAATTAGAAAAAAATATAAAATACAAGCAGAACATCCCATAATGATAAAAGAAAATACTTTAACTACCCAGAGATAAATCTGTAGATTGTATGTACTTGTTATATAGCATCTTTTAGTATTTGTATTTATCTCTTTTTGAAAATGATGCTATTGTGCTAAATCATTAGCGGGAGGAAGTACTTGGACTTATAGTATAATTTAATCACCACGAATAAAAATTAAATGCCAAAAATATGTTGGAGGATATCTATAGAAAGTAGCCAAGTTTCCTTTCTCCAGAACATAGGAGATCTGGAAATTAAACAAAAAACATTTGAGAAAAGAATAACCAATACTTCTGTAGGAAAAAGATTGTTAGCATTCTTAAAAATTTTATATTATCTAATTTCCCATAATATTCTGTTTCTAAATAAGAGAATTAAGAAGAGCAATCAATGTACATACTAATTTAATGTAGCAAGCAATTGTTCCTATTGAAAAATATCCAATGCCCATCAGGATGAATTGAAAATTTTAATTATAACTTAAACAACTTATCACCTGGTCTTTTTCTTGAATAAAATGTTTTAATGCTATAATCAAAGAATTATATCTATGCATATACAATTTTTCAGTTTAATTAAATGGGGGTTATTATGTTCATGAGTGTTAATTATTATGAGCCATTATGGTTAGACTGCAGTATTGCAGGCTACTTCTGCTGGCTTCCAGGTGCCAGCAGTTTGCCAGTTTGATTCTCCCCAACTCAAGATTGACTCAGTCTTCTATTCATCCAAGGTTGGTAAAACATAATCACTGAACCGGTAGTAACGCCGGTTGAATCCCACCCCTGGAAGAACTCTAGATTGGTTAATTGAAATATTTTGAAAGATTTTACTTTCTGTGCCCTGTCAATCTAACAGTAAAATTTAAACAAATGAAAGAAACAGGAATGTTCTCTAAATGCAAAGGTCAGCATTGTGTGGATTGCTGCAAAGAACAATGCTATTTTTTGATTGGTGGAAAGAGAACTAGTAAAACTTGTGAAACAGGATCAACCAAACAAATCCATCTTGTTATTTGAAATAAATAAATAAACAAATAAACAAACAAACAAATAAATAAACAAGGAAGGAAGGAAGGAAGGAAGATAAAAACTACTTGAATCTTGGATAGGAGAAATAGGTTGTTAGCCAGTGGAAGCAAAATTAAGTTCATGGGAATATGTAATCCCAATAACATTTCAGGGCATCCTCAATGTTCCCAGAATTGTGTTTTGAAGCAATGTACTCATATTTCTTTTTTGTATGCCTCTTGTCTGGGCTATTTGCAAATTTCCACATATATATCTCTCCCTTTCCCACTGGCTTTACAGCCCAAAAAACTAGGATGGATCTCACTTGAGATGTTTTTCACACTCACATTTCTTTTGCAGACTCAGCTGCCTTCTCTCTGACCATTTGTCTGGTCTGTTTTTTGTTTTTCTGCCTTTTAAATACATCCTCATGTGTAGTATCATCACACCTCTAGCCTTTTTTTTTTTTTATCATCATTCCAGTCAATCCTGGAAGAACAGAACATCAATAATTAACCACCTAGCTTGATGTTTCACTACTGTATTGACTATATATAAAAAAAAATTACAGTAGATCAGATCTGGTCACCTACATTGTGAATAAAACTGCAGTTGAAATAAAACTGGAATCCATTATCCATAATGAGTCTGTCTCATTCTAAAGTAACGTGGAAATAAATGTCTCTGAATTGTTCCCAGCAGATGTCAAATGATATCTTCCCACTCAGAAGGTACCCAAAATCTTAATGATACAGTATGCACTTGTGTTTATTACTAATATACATTACTACTACAAGAGCGATTTCAGTGTTTAATTCTCTGACAAGAGCACCTTTCGTAACCAAGATATCTTGATGATATAATGAACATTTAGCAGCTTGATAATAGAAAGAAATCAATGATCAGTAATAATTTCCTACAGATTGGCAAATCATAAACACTTGGAAAGACTATAGAATAGAATAGAATAGAATAGAATAGAATAGAATAGAATAGAATTCTTTTATTGGCCAAGTGTGATTAGACAGACAAGGAATTTGTCTCGGTGCAAATGCTGTCTATATGCATAAAAGAAAATATACATTTGTCAAGAGTCGACAATCATAAGGTACAACACTTAATAATAGTCATAGGGTACAATAAGCAATCAAATCATGCTAGGAAACAGTCCATATAAATCGTAAGGATATGAGCAACAAAGTTATAGTCCTACAGTCACAAGTGGGAGGGAATGGATGATAAGGAGTGATGAGAAGATTAATAGTAATAGTCGTATTTACAAAGTAGTGGTTGTAAATAGTTGGACAGAGTTGAGGAAATTATTTGTTTAGCAGAGTGATGGTGTTTGGGAAAAAAACTGTTCTTGTGTCTAGTTGTTCTGGTGTGCAGTGCTCTATAGCAGTGGCCCCCAACCTTTTTGTGCCACAGCCCGGTACCAGCATCACAAAATGATCCACGGCCTGGTACCGGCATCAGCACGCATGGCAAGGTGAGCCAAGCGACCGGCCAGCCAGCCGTCCCCCACTTCTCCCCGCCATCTTCAACTCTTCCTTTGTACCTTTGTCGATGGGCTTCAGGACAGCTTCGGGACAGTCGCTCGGCTCACCTTGCTGAAAGAATCCTTGCGCCTTAGTTTTGTTTGAAGCCGCCCCCCCCCTTCAATGAAACTAAGGCGCGAGGATTCCTTCAGGACCCAAACGCCACTTTCCAACCGGAAAAGCTCACTGGAAGCACTTTCTCATCAAAGAAGATGGCGGTACCCAGCAAACCGGTGGCCCAGTAGAAAATGTTCTTGTTGGGTTGCAGAACCAAACCAGACAGTTATAGAGGTGAAGATGTCAGATTCAATCATTCCTCTGTAGTCCTGTATCAGCGGCTCCTTGGGCAGTTTGGGCTTTCTGAGTTGGTGCAGAAAGAACATTCTTTGTTGTGCTTTTTTGATGACATTTTTAATGTTAGGTGTGCTTTGAGCCATGTATTAAGTAATGTAACAGTGTGTTGGCTGTTGACTGTGATATTATCATTTATGTTTTCTGTGTGGTTACACATATATTTTATGGATATTGAAGTTCAAAGAAAGCAACCCATTGATATCAAAAGGAAAGACTCTTGCCTATTAAGCTTTGAAATATTATATTCACAAAGAGGTTTTCATTTTTGTTTTGGCTGTAAAACAAACACTATTTATTCACTTAAAATTTGGAGGGGGGGAAATCCCACCCTAATACTGTACCAAAATCGTTCTAGGAAACAGAGATATTGATAAAATTCTCAAGTTTGGAATGTTGGGGTCTTGCATTTATCTTAATTATAGTATGGACATAAATGTCTCTATTTTTATATAGTGCTAATTGGGACTGGAAATTACATTGTGAAGTGACATAGTATAAGTCTAAAAATCATATGATGATGTTGTTTACTGATAGCAGTTTCAGTTCAGGTTGTTAAATGGGAGTTGCAAGATCATTAAGTGAGGACCTTGTATGATCATGTTTTCCAACTTCCTACCAGCTTCTCCTTGACTTTGTTTATTGGAAGCCAGAAGGGAACATTACAAATCATGATTCTGCGACTGTGGGGATACCTCAATGGCTTGGTCCAGTTATAATGATCACTTGTTCAACACTGTTGAAAGTTCAGACAATTGCTGAATGAGTGATCATTCAACAAGGACCATTTCTATTGTAGTTGCTTCCTTGTCTCATGATTTCCTACACTTCCATTAAATCCCAAGGGAAGATTGCAGCTCAATTCTAAAATATACTACCATCATTTTTTTTTATGCAGCAGCTATAGAATAGAATAATAAATTTGGAAGGGACCTTTTTCAAATAACAATTTGCATGGAGACCTGATCAGTGAATAACCTTGCATGCACTGAATTCAATTTTTAAAAAACATCTTTCCTAAGCTTCTGCCTGATTCTTCAGTAAAATAAATACCTTCAGCAAACATCATCTACAGGTTTATTTAGAGTTCGTTTGAGGTTTCAACCTTCTTCTTTTTCACGTTTAGTATACCCAGACTATTATGGATCAGTTTTCCCTTATATGACCTATAATTAGTGAATTACTAAAGTCTCTCATTCTTTTCCTGAAGTTCAAATTTACCAATGTTATAGCCTTTCTTCTTTCTTCCACTGTCTTCCCCAACAATAGCTATATTCCACCAGTTGTCCTGGCATCCTGCACAAAATAAGTTTGGAAATATAAACTGTAGTATATATTTTGTCTGCAGGAAAGGGTCACAAAGTCAAAGTTGCAAGTATGACTATGTGATTGAAGTCTTTCCCATTATGTGCATGTGTGTGTGTGTGTGTGTGTGTTGTCTATGTCTGTGTCTGTGTATGAGTGATGTTGATACATGCACAAAAAGAACATGCTTTCCACTGTGTGGTTAAAGCTGCATAATTTTTGCTTCCTTTCTTCTTTGACCTTTTCTGGAAATGTCCCTATGAAACTCAATCAATGGCCATGGTTTAATATTCTCTCTTAAGATATTTTTTTTTAATTTACATTTTTTAAAAATTAAATAATTACATAATACTTGAGTGCTAGCATTTTACTAGTGGATGTTTAAGTTTGATGTTGCCAATAGCAATATAGTTTGAAATGATTATAATGTGTATGCTACTATACGTTCATCTTGGCATGATTAGTTTTAGTTACACCCGTTATAAGTGTCCTATTACCAAGAATAATATGGGAGAGTTTAAATATAATTTGGATAAAATGTTTTTTTTTATTGTAAAAGATGTATGTATGTTCTTTTATTGTACAATAATCATCAGTATTATTCTTATCACTATTTGTTAAAACCTAGTCATCTCAACACAAGGGTTTAATTAAAAAAGAAACATTAGAAGCAACATTCCTTCTAATATTGATGAGAGAAGAAAGCTTCTAATTGAAAGGACAATGCTATTTTGTCGATTCACAGTGGAAAGATAGACACAATAAATGCACTTGAAAAAAATTACAAGCCAGTTTCAAAGAGTTGGAAAGACATAGCAAGCAGCAGTCCTCTGTTTTTTATATAAAACTTAACAACAGTAATTTAAGGTTAATGAAGCCTACCACCTGGTAACAACTCCTTTCCTTATGTTTGTATGGTGGGCCTTTCATGCCTGAAATGTCAATATGGTATCATTTATGTTTATACAGGGAAAAAAGCTTTCACAACATGATAGACATTGGAGAACATTCAACGGTACTACAGGGTGATGCTTATGAAGAATCCTTTTTCTTACTTTTCACTTTTCACTGGCAGATATGACCTTTTGCTTAGATTTAATGCCAATGGTTCTTGTAAGAAAATAGTGTCATGTGAAGAGATAGAATAAGTATATGGCCATCCTGTTAATTGTATAACAAATTTTATTCCGACATCGATTTCTTCTTCTTCTTCTTCTTCTTCTTCTTCTTCTTCTTCTTCTTCTTCTTCTTCTTCTTCTTCTTCTTCTTCTTCTTCTTCTTCTTCTTCTTCTTCTTCTTCTTCTTCTTCTTCTTCTTCTTCTCCTCCTCCTCCTCCTCCTCCTCCTCCTCCTCCTCCTCCTCCTCCTCCTCCTCCTCCTCCTCCTCCTCCTCCTCCACCATATGGCTTTCCATAACTACTGTCTTTGCTATAGCTTACACACCTTTTCGTTTCATGAGTAGCGAACACTATGATCTTGATCCAGTTTTAGCTCACTTCAAGTGTGCCAAAGATATCAATTGTAGTCATTTCATCTCTCACAGGGTTGAACATCCCCATGCTCATACTTCTCAGGTTCCATATTCCCAATAGAATTTTTTCTTTGAAACTGGAATTAAATAGTGACTGGCTATCCCAAAAACTTCAATCTAACAATTTCAGAAATAACATCTCTGTTCTGAAAGATCATCAGCAATTTCTCAGTAGCATGTTGATGACATTCAAACTAAGGGATCCCTATCCAGCATATACAATATGTAGTCTATTCATGACTTGATAAAATACAGGAGTATTTTACTATTGCCTTATCCTATCTACCATGAAATTATGCTTTTGCCATAGTCAATGTATCATCTATCTCTGGCCTCTTCCTATAATGCTGCTGACCAATGATGTTTACCTTAGCTGAGGTGACCTTCACACATAGTCCTCTCAGAATCCTTTACTCTGTCAGCTTTGAAAGCCATATTTTACTTAGAAGCTTCCACCCTGCCACATCCTAGTGCCTGGGAATTTGGGAAGGGGGATTTCATGAGAGAAGGAAGTTTAGACATAACAACATTGTTCTTATAAAGTCAAGGACAAGTTACCCTGCATTTGTAAAGGAGTGTTTGGAGGAATGTCTCCAGTTGGAACAATGGGTTATTGGGCCATGTGATGGACTGGTGGATTTAGGGGATGGGTTTTGATTTTCAATTACAGGGGGGAAAACCAGAACTCTCAGATTCATGTTCCTTCAAATGTGCCAGTATGACTTCTTTAATAATTTTTTACTTGGATGAACTTTGTTTCTGAGTGCTGAATGAAATGAAGTCTCATTGGAACATTGACGTTACTTCCCTCTCTCATGAAACCCTCCTCCCAAATTTATCTCCCTCCTTCTCTCTCTCCCTCCCTCTCTTTTATTTGAACACTTTGAAAAAAAAGATACAAGCAAGCATAAGAAAGAACATGAAAAAGGAATAAATGAGTATAATAAAGATAAATAAACTGACATTTTAAAATGTCATAAAGACTGTAGCTTTCTTTCATTCATTAGTTAAGGCCAGAGTTTACCCCCTCAGGAGTATGCACACACACAACACACACACAAAGTGAGACAGCAGAGCATAATTTAATAATTTCAGTGTATGAAAAAGTACACTGAAGAGTACTTCAATGCGTCCATTGTTCTTAATCTTTTGTTTGTTTTCTTCTAAAAATAATTTAGATTTTTCTTACTTTTTCTAATTAGGTCTATTTTGTTTGTATTTGCAACGATTCAATAAAACAATGTACATATGCATGTATGGCTGTTAATAAACAAGCATAAAACAAGGTTAAACTTCCATGGAGATATTAAAGTGGAAATATCTATGTTTTTTTTTTAAATAGGTCATAAGTAATATATATTACACTGAATATTTATGTAACATTTTTATTAAATACTAGAAGTATATAAATCCACATATTTAATTTTTTTTTTAAAAAAAAAATAATAGGGAAAATTAAAAAAACAATTCAAAGATACAAAATATCAGCAAATGGACAAGGAAGTGGGAAAAGCTGTACCCTTGGTGCTCACTATTTCATTACATTTTTAATCTAAATACTTCGCTATTAGCTTTTAGTGTAATATTTACCTATTGGCTTATAGTTTTCCCAGTATATTCCTGTTCTAATAACGTGTAGTCACTGAGAATACTTAGGAGGATGTCTTTTTATTGTTTTTATTTTATTTTAGATTGTTAAGAACACAAGCATAATTATTTCCAGCCTAATTTCAGTAAAAAAAAAAAATAGTTATAGGATTGCTGTCGGAAATTAGGATCTGCTAATTAGGATTCAACCATCTTAAAAATTGTTTTCCTTATCAACCAGCTTGATCCAGGCACCCCAGAAATGTGAAACAGAATTCTAATTATTCCCTTTATGTAGAAAATGGAAGCAAAATTAATTAAGTAGTTGAATTTGTGGTCTACAGCAACTGTTATGAACTAATAAAACGCAATCTCTAGTTTCAAAATGGTGGGCATTCACAGGCAAAAAAAAATCCTTGCTCCTTTTTAACGTGCATTGCCTGCATTTAAAAGGAGCCACAGCTTCACTCACCCTTCCCCAACATACACTTTGAAGCCATTGCTGCTAATGCTCCTTTAAAATTTATTTGACATTTATTTTTAATTGCCTTTTCAGGGAAATTATGTTTACGCTAATATATACGAGAAATTTTGTGTATATTTATTTGCACCTGGTTTCAATATTTTTTATTCTCCCACTGAGTCAATAATTTATAGTGGGCCTGGATAATACTGTTAAAATTTCAACAGTCTTGTTGCAAATCAGTTGTTCTCACAATAGATTGAAGAAAGCATTAATAGGGATATCCAAATAAGTTTATAATGCAGACTGGTTCCCCCCCCCCCGATTCCTGGTATTCTCCTCAAAATTCAGTATGATCCTTATTAAAATATTTACATCCCCTTTGTCCATTTTGAGGGTGACTCTCACACAACACATAAAATATTTTTAGGTAGAAACATCAATGCTAGTGGGGTTTGCTCCCTGTTTATATACTGTCGTGTCCGCGAAATGACGCCAGGAGTCGGTGACTTAGTGCAAAGCTCTTTATTTGATTTGCTGGAACCGAACTGCCGAAAGGAAAAAAGCCCGCGGCTTTTATTCCTTTCGCTGCGGCGGCCGCGGCCAATGGCAGCACTTCGAATCTCCTGCGTTCTGAACGGACCAATCGCGGGAGATTCTTAACGAGCCAATCGGCGCGGCTCGCCTGACCAATTGGAAAGCCCCGCGCTTTGGCCAATCAAAGCGCGGGGATTTCAAGTATGCTAATGAAGGACAGAACACCCCTCCCCTCTTGGTTCAGTCCTTACGTTGCGTAGTCACGTAGGTAGGCGGGGCTCCGTCTGGTCCTACTTGACCTGCGCAACTCAGTTGTAGGCTGGATCTCGACCGGTTCGGTCGGGATCTTCGTTGCTCCTGCTGCTGCTGTGGGAACCGGCTGGTCAATCGGGCCGGTCCTTTCTCCGTAGCTCCCTCCTGGGCCTTCCGGGTTGGTTGAGCTACGGGTTTCGCCGCTTCCACTCGGTCTTTCCGGGTCGGTCAAGCTGGCTTGGCTGTTCTTTTCTGACGAGGGGTCGTGATGGCTGCGTTCCGGTGAATACCGCTGGTTTATTTTTCCTTGGATTCGGTCCCCTGGGTATTCCCTCCCCCCTTGGCTTGCGTTACGGGGGTTGGGTTCGCTTGCGGTCCGCGACCTAAGTTGGTCGATGTGGCGTTTCCACGCTCGTTCGTCTGCTGTTTGTAGCCGGTACGAGTGTGGGCCTGTTGTTTGGGTGATGACGGCTGGGATCCATAGAGGGTCTCCCGTCAGGTTTTTTGCATATACGGGGTCCCCGGGTGCGAACGTTCGGTTTTTGGTGCTTGAGTCTGGGGGCCTCTCCGGGTTATACGTAGGGTGTAACCTGTCGAGTGGGGACCTTAGCTTTCTACCCATTAGTAGTTCGGCTGGGCTTTTGTTGGTTGTGGTATTCGGGGTTATGTGTTGGGTAAAGAGTAGTCTGTTGATTTTCTCTTGGATCTCCCCGTGGTCTATTTTCCGGATGGTCTTTTTAGTGAATTGGACCATCCGTTCCGCCCTACGGTTCGCCGCCGGGTGTGCCGGTGCTGTTAGTGCGTGGCGGATGCCCCTTTCCGCTAGGAATTTTTCGAATTCCAGCGAGGTAAACTGGGGCCCGTTGTCGGAGACGACGACGTCTGGGAGGCCGTGTGTTGCAAAGAGTTTGCAGAGTTCTTTGGTTACGGCCTCCGTGGTTGTTGTCTTCATGTTGCTTACCTCCAGCCAGTTGGAGTAAGCGTCATCTGCTATGAGGAAGGTGTGTCCATTTGTGGGCCCGGCGAAGTCTATATGGATTCTGGACCAAGGTCCCGTTGGGGTTTCCCACTCTAGGACGGGTGCTGTGGGTGGGCTGGGCCTTGTTTCCTGGCATTGTTGGCACCTAGCTACCCAGGCCTCTATTTGTTTGTCCATCCCTGGCCACCAAGCGTAACTTCTGGCCAGGGCTTTAGTCCTTACGATGCCAGGGTGCCCCTCGTGCAGCATTTCTAAAACCTTCCCCTGTAGCTTTTCCGGAATGACCACCCTGTCTCCCCATAGTATGCACCCTTTTAACAACGAGAGTTCCGTTTGGCGGTTTCGAAACGTTTTGATGGACTCGTCGTTGTCCCTTTCCGGCCACCCTTTCTCCACCCAATGCAACACCCGCGCCAGACGCCTGTCTTTATTAGTCTCTCGGGCAATGTCTGACGCGGTTATGGGCAGGTTGGGTAGAGTCTCTATGCTGAGGGTGGTCGTCGTGGGTGCTGGGTCGGTGTCGGGTTCCGGTAGCGGCGAGCGGCTTAAGGCGTCTGCATGGGAGATCGTCTTACCCGGTCTGTGTATGAGTTCGTAGTTGTAGGCCGCCAGGAACTCGGACCACCTTGTCATTCGGGGAGACAGAATGTTCGGGGTGGCCCGGTTCCCTGCAAGGATTCCCAGCAACGGCTTGTGGTCCGTTATGATGGTGAAGGTCCGGCCGTAGAGGTATTCGTGGAATCGTTTTATGGCGGCAACTATAGCCAGAGCCTCTTTGTCCAGTTGGCTATAGTTCCGCTCTGGTTTGGTGAGGGTCCTTGAAAAGAACGCGATGGGTGCTTCTTTTCTGTCAGGAAGGGTATGGCTGAGGACAGCGCCGACGCCAAAGGGTGATGCGTCGCATGTGACGGCCAGAGGCAGGGTCTCGTTGAATTGTATGAGGACGGCATCGGAGGTGAGGAGGTCCTTTGTTTTTTGGAAGGCGGCTTGCTCCCGTTTCCCCCAAGTCCAGGTCGCCGCCTTGTCCAGGAGCCTATGCAAGGGCTCCGCCGCCGTTGCCTTTTGGGGTAGGAAAACATTGTAAAAGTTCAGTAACCCCAAGAATGCTTGTAGTTCAGTCTTTGATTTAGGGGTGGGGGCTTCTTTGATGGCCTTGATTTTTTTTGGTTGTGGGGTGAATGCCGTGCCGTTCTTGGAGGTAGCCCAAGAATTCCACTCGTTCCGTGCAAAGCTGGCATTTTTCCCTCTTTACTTTTAGTCCCGTCTCTTTAAATTTAGTTAGGACCTCTCTTAGTTGACCTTCTAGTTCGGCTTGGTTGGGTGCCGACACTAGGACGTCATCAAAATAAGGTACCACCCCCTTGATACCTTGCAATAGCCTCTCCATTAGGCTCTGAAATATGCCCGGTGCCACGCTGACTCCGAATTGGAGTCGGTTGCATTTGAATGCTCCCCGGTGGGTGACAATGGTTTGTGCTTCTGCCGTTTGCTCGTCGACCGGCAACTGTTGGTATGCCTGGGCGAGATCGAGCTTGGCGAAAACCTTGCCCCCTCCCAGTGAGTGCAGTAGGTGTTGCACTATTGGGACGGGGTAGGTACTTTGTTGCAACGCGCCATTTAGGGTGGCCTTATAGTCCCCACAGATTCTCACCAACCCGTCGGGCTTGATCGGGGTGACTATGGGGGTCTCCCACCGGGCGTGGTCTATGGGCTGCAGTACCCCCTGTTTGACGAGCTTATCAATTTGTTCGTCTATTTTGGGTTTCAGTGCGAATGGCACCCGCCTTGGTTTCAGGCGTTTGGGGGGGACGTTAGGGTCTAGGTCGAATGAGATAAGGGGCCCTCGGTACTTGCCCAGGTTTCCATCGAAGACCTCTTGGAACTCCTGGGCTAGTTGCTGTTCCCAGCCGTCGTCGGTGACGTGGTTGACTCCCGTGAGGGTGATGTCGAGCGGGGCGAACCATTGCAGTCCCAGTAGGCTTGGGCGGTCGCGGTCGACGATCGTTAGGGGGAGTCGTTCGGTGCGCCCCTTATACGTTATGTCAAAACTTTTGGTGCCGACTACCGGGATGCGGTTTTCCTGGTAGTCCTTCACAATGAGTCTCTGGTTGTCTACGTTCCTCCTTTGGAGGGTAGGCACCAACCGCATTATCTCGTGCCATGCAATCATGGAGAGGTAGGACCCGGAATCCACCTCCATTTTGCATGGCTGGCCCTCGATGCGTACCTCGACGTGGATTTTCCGGGCGTCGTTGGTGATGGCGTGGCCGATGGTGACCGTCTGGTGGGTCTCCTCTCTCCGCCGGTTGTCGCCGCCTCGCGAGGGTCGTCCGTTCCGGTCCCATCGGCTGTCCGAGTGGCGATCTCTGGTCCGGGGTGGTGTGCTCTCCCTCCTCCGGTCGCTTTGGTCCCATCGAGCCGGACTGCGGTTTTTCTTCAGGCGGCAAACCTGGGCGATGTGCCCCTTTTTATCGCAATGCCGGCAGATGGAATTGAAAAACCGGCATTCCGACCTGGGGTGGTCGCCGCCGCAACCGGCACAGTTGGTCCTTGACTTACGACCTCTCCGGTTCCGTTGGTCGCGCCCTGTCTGGAGTCGATGGATGTCCTCCTCGTCTTCGGACGTGCTGGATGCCGAGTGGAAATCGCCCTGGTGTGTTGTCGTCTCGGTTTTTGGTTCGGTCGACCTTGCCGGGTTGTTGTTTCCACCGCGGTCCCTCGTGTCCGGTCTGCGCATGCTATCGGCGGAAGTTCGGGTTGCTTCTGCGGCTGCGGCTGCGGTGAGGGTGTCTGCTAAGCTGATGTCGCCCTTAGCCATCAGCCGGCTCTGGAGGGCGGGGTCCCACAGACCGAGCACGATTCGGTCTCTCAGGGCGTTGTTTAGGTTATCAAATTCGCAGAGCCCCCCTAGGCGCCGCAGCTCGGCGACGAAGTCGCTGACTCTCTCACCCGATCTCTGGTCCCGCCGGTAGAACTCGTTGCGCCGGATCAGGATGGGTACCTCTGGAGCGTAGTGTCGCCGAAGGATGGGTTCAAGGACGTCCCAGTCCATGGCGGTCGCATCGGCGGGCTTGGCCAACGCTTTGGCCATCTGGAGGACCTCGGTCCCGCAGTGGGTGAGGAAGACGGCGCGTTTCAGCGGGCCCGAGGCGTCCTTCATGCCGGTGCACTCGAGGTACATGCGGAATCGGTCGGAGAACAATTCCCAGTCCTCGGTGACGGGGTTGAAGGGGGCGGGCGGTGTGATTTTCGCCATCTCGGTGCTTCGTCTGGCTTCCGTCGGACACGTGGTTCGGTTCAGGGTCTGGATCCCATCCTCGTCGCCAGTGTCGTGTCCGCGAAATGACGCCAGGAGTCGGTGACTTAATGCAAAGCTCTTTATTTGATTTGCTGGAACCGAACTGGCGAAAGGAAAAAAGCCCGCGGCTTTTATTCCTTTCGCTGCGGCGGCTGCGGCCAATGGCAGCGCTTCGAATCTCCCGCGTTCTGAACGGACCAATCACGGGAGATTCTTAACGAGCCAATCGGCGCGGCTCGCCTGACCAATTGGAAAGCCCCGCGCTTTGGCCAATCAAAGCGCGGGGATTTCAAGTATGCTAATGAAGGACAGAACATATACAGTAGCTTGCTTTGTCAGTGTTGGTTTGGGTGTGTTTTTCTCCTTGGTAATTCCTTGACTATGCTATTGTTTCCTCCTTGGATGTTAGTTGGATATTAATACATGCTTATCTGAATATTGGCTGCTGGTGAGGATGTATTCTGGTTGTGGCTGTCCATGTGTTGCAAAATTAAAGAGTTTTCATTAAGTCTTCTTATCGCTATTTGGTGTTCATGGGTGCGCTCTGCTAATCTTCTCCCTATTTGTACTACATAGTGGCTATTACAGTGCTTACACTGAAATGTTGTAGATTCTGTTTTTTTCTTCTTCTGCTGGGATTTTGGTTTACTTAAGTTGGTTTACTTTAGCTGTTTGCAGGGCTTTGAGTGCTATGGGATAGTAATAATATTTTTCCCTAGATATTTTTGATGTATGGCAGTATTTTCATAGCTTGGGTTGGTTATATTGCAGTGGGTTGAGTGGTCAGGCAGTTTTTGGTAAAGTTGGGTGAGTATCCATTTTGTTTCAAGATGTTGTAAAGGTGGTCTGTTTCCTTTTTTGGTATTATGAGATGCTGCAGTGTATTTGTATTCACCTGAGTAATGATTTTTCACAGCTCCTCTTTTGGGAGGATATTTTTGGGTAGGGTTCTTACTTTGGTAATGGATTATTTGGTTAGTGTGGGATTTTGGTATAATATATGTATAAACTTATGTTTCTATGGATGAAGATATCAAGGAAAGATAGGACATTGTTCTTATCTTATTTCTTTTGAATTTTATTCCTTTGAATTTTATTCCATTGAATGTTTCAAAACTCTCCCCTAGTTGTTCTTTTTTTTAGAATATAAAGGTGTCATCCAAATACTGGATCCATATTTTTGGTTGTATGTATGGGAGTTTTAAGATGCAGAATTACAGTATTTTGTATGAATTCTGAGAGTGGTGCTCTTGTGGGTTTGCTGTGATTTGTTGGTGTATTTCTCTATCATATTGAAAACAGGCAGTGAGAAGTTTAAGTCTATAATACTCATTTTTTCAATCTTTCAGTTTAGTTTAGTTTAGTTTATTGTCATTGCACCTCGTACAACGAAATCAAACACCATCTTCAGTGCACATCATGATCATGAAAATAAACACAAACACACAACCTTCACACTCCATACATTGAATTGAAAACCCCTGACACTGCACCTATACAGTAGAATTCAACAGAGCGACTGCCCTGGGATAGAAGCTGTTTTTCAGTCTATTTATCCTTGTTTTTATTATCCTGTACTGTCTGCTAGATGGTAATGGTTCAAAAAAAGGGTGTCCAGGATGAGATGGTTCTTTGAGAATGATTTGAATGTTCTTAAGGCAGCAGAACCTATAAAGCCAAAGAGGGGAGAGGGCAACCAATGATCTTCTGGGCAATGACATTAATCCTCTGGAGTGCTGTTCTATCTGTCACTGTGCAATTGGCAAACCATACAGAGGTGCAGTAAGTTAAGATGGTGCTCTCTATGGTGCAGCAGTAGAAGGTCACCATCAATTTTTCATTTAGTTGTTTTCTGAGAAGTCTCAGGTAGTATGATCTCTGCTGAGTCCTTTTGACCAGTGTTGCAATGTGAGTACCCCATGTCAGGTCCTCTTTTATGGTAACACCCAGAAACTTAAACTGGCCACTTGCTCCACTCAGTCTCTATTGATAAGCATGGGATGGATGTCTGATCTATTCCTTCTATAGTCTGCTATAAGCTCCTTGGTGTTATTGATCTTGAGGACCAAGTTGTTGTCTCCACACCACGAAAGCAACCAGTCCACATTTGATTATGCAAAGTATTTTGTTTAATTTTTTTTTCTGCCATGTATTCTTTTACTAGCTCTGGATCTATTGATGTAAATAGTGATGTGGTGTTGAATTAAACCATAATCTCATTTTCTATTGCCTAATATTAGGTCTTTGATTGTATGGAGGCATTGTATTGGTGAGTTGATAGAATATTTATCCCCTCTGCAATATATTGAGGATTTTTCTTTGCTATGTTCTTGTTGGTATTTGGGTCTTAGGTATTTTGAAGCATCCATAGAAGTATGGCTGGGAAGGGCTGGGCTAAAAGACAGCACTGATGTACCAGTCATAGCATAACAAGAACAGCACCAGAACCATAGAAATAAGGGCCTACCATAGTAGATAGGTGCAGACTATACAGAGAGGCCTCAAAGACATTCCAACATATAGCAGGATGTAAGATGCAGACAGGAAAGCATTGAACACTGAACAGTAGCAATCATTGTGTATGAAAAATCTACTTGGTGTCTGAGGTAGACCTTGCCAAGTCTAGGTGGAGCATTCCACAGAAAGTCATGATGAATAACCACATAAGATTCTATATAAGAGCTACAGATCCAGATAGACAGGCCGTTGCTGCCCAGTCAACTAGACATTGCAATAGTAGACAAAGACCAGAAGACAGTGATAGTGATAGAATTCAGTAGTGATAGTGCCTACATAATAGTAGACAAAGGCCAGAAGAAAGAGGTAGTGACAGCAACATTTAAAAGAATCCAGAGTAGGACCCAAATCTGAAGGAAGAACTAGAGAGAATGTGAAAAGTAAAGGCCAAAGTTGCCCCAGGAGTGGTAAGAGCACCCAGTACTAAGCCTAGAGAGTGCCTCCAACAGATCCCAGAGACAAAGCTCTCTGTCCAGGAGACTACATTGCTAAGAACAGCTAAGAACACTCAAATTCCTATTCCTTTGATAGAAGATCAAAAATTGAAAAAAATAAATACCAGCCATAAGGGTGAGAAATTTTTAAGTGCGAAGAGTGTTTTTATACAAACACTGGACAAACTGGGCTAGATTTCCCCATAATGTATCTAGTGTAATTTATTTTTCTGCGAATTATTATTTTCCCATCTCTCATTTTAGCATATTTTGCATAGTAAACCAGGACGTGGCCCAAGACAACATTAAAATTTGATTGCTATGTAAATAGAACTGCTAATTGCTTCTCCAGGCACCAACGTAAACTTGCTCACTTGTAAAGCCATAGCCAGGTTTGTCAATAAAGGCTTAGTATGAGAGAGAAGTATTTTCTATATGTATACCAAGTGTTCTGGAAATTATATATGTTTAATGTAATCTCTTGTTTATTTATTTGTAATCATCCTAACATATTTAACTTTTGGAAAAAAAAACTAGCATATTATTTTTCTACACTAAAAATTTCAATGATGCACATAAAGTTGGAATTCAATAAAGATTCTAGAAGAAATAAGATGATTGATTGATTGATTGATTGATTGATCAATTAATGAAACTTGTATGTCACCGATCACATCAAAGGCCAGATTTAGCATGTAACATTTTGGCTATGTGCAAATTGCTAGGAAGGGGCTAGGTGATGGGAGATAGATTGCTTGGATTTTGTATGCGAAAAAGACTCTTAACAATTAAATGGCTACTTCTTTTGTTCACCTTTATTCAACTGCATTCCAAGCCACCATGGTAGATTTCCTTTGCATTTCATCAGAAGTGAAACAGAATGCCTAAGATTGTTGATTTCAAAGTGACAATACTAAGATTCCTTTTTTACTGTCAGCTCCTCCATTCATAAAAAATGATATTTTTAAGTTTAAGGCAAAAATAGAGTCCCTGCCAACTAATACAACATTTCTTATAAAGCAGGACAAGTTACAAATTATCTTAACAAAATGCCAGCATCCACCTGGGCAGGACTACAGATATGGTACAGCAGTTCCTACATCCTGTAATGTTCTCATAACTAACAGAGTAACAGCTATTTAAACCCCCTTTTTAATATATTTACCCTTACCCTATCCCTCCAGGAAGTCTATGTCACTCCTCTAACAACTGAAAGGAAAAGCATTCAAGATGAGACCAGATTGGATTGGATTAATGATGGGATACCATATGTAGCCCAATGTTAGTATCTGTATACATTGCTACCTGGAGTTTCTTTCCCACGATGAATCTTTGTGGTTGTTAGTATTGTTAGAGGCATAATTTATTAGGCAACAGCAAATAATCCAGGTTTGGTCACAATGGATTATATCTGACTAAATCAGTAGGGGATAGGAGTATGTACCAGATGTCATGGATCGTCTCCCCCATCTCCCATTCTTGACTATTCTCAAAGCTAACCGAGGCTCACTAAAATAGAACTCAATAATGTCCAGAAGACTTTTTGACCTAGATTCCCATCTTCTCAATTCAAAGTTTTAAAACAATGGAGCATTTCTTTGTGAAATGCTCATTCATTTCACTGTATAAGCTGGAGAGAATTTATGATAGGCATTAACATTTTCTTAGCTAAGGTATTGGCTTTCAGGAGTGATTTCCTATAGCAGATGATCTAAAAGTCAAGTCATAGCTAATCAGCTGTTCTATGAAATAACCTACTTAATGATCTCTTCTTTTTTTAAAGTTTCCATGAAATTATTTAGATGTTTTCATCTGTCTGCTCTACTATTTTCTCCTGAGTGCCTTGTCCCAGAAATGCGTTGCATTGCATAAGTTTAATAAAGCAGAAGGTCTAGTGGTGCAGATTTCTGAGGGTGAAGAAAGCTCAAGAAAATCAGCTCCAAGAAGTTCCTTTGCAAAACACATCTTGCTTGTGAGAGTGAAGCAAAGAAGCTGTGAGGTTTTGCTTTGCTTGCATTGAACAGGGCTGTCCAGACCTCTTCCTCTTCCAATCAAAGCAGACAATATGATATGAAACTCTTCATCAATGCAAATTGTGCTGCCTCTCCCCCATGAGGAAAAAAATCATGTTGATTCCATGACAGGAAGTTGTTTTTGGAGGTGAATCAAAGTTACCTTACCTAAGCTTAATAAATGGTCCTCAGCTAACTATATTCCGTTTATGGTGTTAGATTATTCTTCTCTTGGTATCTTAGCAACCTGACTTTGTAAGAAAGAGGAGGAATTTTTCTCAAATATAATATTACTTTCACTTCTGGGAATATTTAAGCAAGAAAATTCACATTTGTTTAAACCAACAACTCTGCTCTGAAGCTCAGACATAATAGCCAACAAATTACTCCAAGGTAGATGAGTTTCTACAAGTTGACAAAGAAAGATCACCCAGATGGATTAAGTCATCTTTAATAATAAGATCAGAAATATTTATCCATTTTATTAAGACCAGAACTATCGATCTGTGTCACAAACCAGTAACTTTGTTTCTTGTGACTGATGCTGTGGCTTTCAAATACAAAATATTTACTTCTTGAAAAATGTTCTTCCTGTCTCCAAAAAAGAACATTAATCTGAAGCAGGTTTGGTGTGTGCAATATTAGAAGCAAGTGGAGTTTTTAAGAAGAAACCCTAACCTAATATGTCATTATTATCTTTTTTCTTCTTTGTAGTTGATGAACTGTCACCAAACAAGCTGATGATTTACTTTTAGGTCAATTTGTCAGGAAGACAGTGAGTGAGATGTGATGAGACAAAACAGAGCATGTTTGCTTTGTTAACAAAAGTTAATCCTGAGGGTGTTTCTGAGCAGATGAATTACATCAAGAAGGAAAAGGCAAATAGCAAGCAGAAATGTTAGCTGATTCTCACAGCTTTATCAGGCTACTGTGTAATGACCTATATTTCTAAATACATTTATGCTACAAGGGTATGCATTAATGTCTTTCAACCTGAATCTCATAGTTTTGGACTTATGTAGAAAACCAAACAGTGGTGCTTGTGTGTGTGTATATGTATACATGTGTATGTATATCCGTGTGTATACTCATACAAACTCACCCACCCTAAGCTACTTTGTGATAATCAAGCACACTATTATTATTTTATGACAGAGTGCCAGATGAGTTAGTGGATGTACTAAATGGTGCCCAACATTAGTTAATGGATTGAATTTGCACTGTACTCAATTTTCAGAAGTTGAGTTCACCTGAATAGAGTGACACTACCTCTCAAAGAAGGAAGTTTGAAATCATCCCTTATCCCGAACGTAGCCATTTAGCTTTAAATTTTGTGTGGCTTGAATTTAGATAATCAAAAGTAGTAGTTATTCCAACATTTCCCTGAGATAAATCACATATATGCACCATTTCTATTTTATTGGATATTTTCTCTTAATGTTATTAGATTAAATCTGTCTCTTGAAATGTAAAAGACCCCATTTGAAAATCCAGATTTTAGCTTTATTCAGATAGACAGACAGCTTTTCTGCCAGAAAAGAGTGTCTGCTCTAACAGTTCAGTTCCTTCCTTTTAATTTTTAGCAACATCCCTTCCCCAAACTTATTAATATAAAATATAATTATAGGAGAAAAATGTAAACTGATTTTTTTTAAAAAAAAAGTTTCCATAAAAAAACCCTCTCCATTTACACAGTTTTAAAGATTCAATTTTACAGAAATTGTATACACTATAATAGCATGTTCTGCTTCTTACAAGGTAAACAAAAGTAATCCTTTTTTTAAAAAAATCTCCGACTACTTTTTTTTTCATAAAAAGGTCAATTTGCTGTTCTATCCTTTGTCTTCCAGTAACTGGGTTTACAGTACCTTATTCTAAAATCCAAAGTTCATGTGAATAAACAGTTGATAGAAAAGTATCTTAGATCCAATTAGCACAGTAGTATAACCTTATATAAAGTTTGTTCTTTCATCCTTTTTAAGATATCATGAGAGAGATTATTTCAATTAGTTTGCTTCTGTTTCTGCCTGAGGCGACATTGTCAATTAGCCTATCTCCTTGGCAAACTGAAGCTTGTAACAATCCATTTATGGAATCCCTTCAATCAGGAACTTTTGAGAAGACTATACTAATCGCTTTTTAGCATTAGGCAAAGATGTTGTTTTCCCAATTTTTATCATTTTAATCTGTGATGTAATTGGTCTAATTCTTGTTTTCATTCCATTCTTATTTATGTCAAAGCTAATCATACAGAGCCTACTTAACATGATCAAAGAATAGAGTGCTATCTTTATTTCTACGGATCATTCTGATCAATAGTAACTCAATCCTTGAAGTCAGTACTGAATACTTGCAAGATAGTATTGGACAAGAAGGAGTACTAGCTCTATATTTATTGTAAGGTTACAGTAATCAAATCTTGCAAGATCAAAAGTACATCTTTCCCCTTTCATCTTTAAAATCCTCGCAGCCAGGGATAATTCCCTAGTCTTCTTGCAGGTTCTCTTACCTGACCATTGCTTAGTCTGTCATTAGCAGTATGAAACTTTGTCCTTTGCCATCATTTGCAAAGAATAATGTGCACTTCAAACATTAACAGGTTGTCTAATCTTGACACAATCCCATTGTTAAGTTTGGAGCATGGGTGCGAATGATGGAGACGAGCCGGTAGAAACAGTGAACTTCAAAGTCTTTATTTACATATTGTGACAGCTCAGCTCAAGGGCTGCTATATCCTTACTTATATAGGCAACTCATTAACTATTCAACCAATAGCAAACCTGGAGCGCTAGCTCCGTTAACCAATGGGAATGGCCTGTTAATGGCCAATCGGATGCTCCTGAACAGGCCAATCCGATCCTGCCATTAATAGCCAATCAGAAGTGCAGGGCCAGAACCCTGCACTTGACTTCAAGCTCAATGATAACTTTATTGGTATTATTCATTCACAACACCCCTTTCCCCCGGCTTCTGCCCACGGGGCACGGTTACATAGTCCTTAAGGTAGGACGGTTGTTTTACTAGTCTTTTCGATTTTCGCAAAGTGCCTGGCGATTGGCTGCACTTTTGCTGAGGTAGATCGTTGTTTAGCAGTAGGGGTGCCTCTGGTTCTGAGTTCACGTTCACGTTGTCATCAATATCACTGGCCATTTCCTGAGGTGCATTCACTCCGGTCCCTGGTTCCTGTTCCTGCGTTTCAGTTCCATTATCAGTCTCTTCGAAAAGGTTTCCCTCTAATAATAATTCACTTTCCTCTGTATCTCCCCCCCCCTCAGTTCGGTCAAAGGGGAGTTCGAAAGTGCGAGATGGTAGCCACGATCGTAGCTGATCTATGTGGCACTTCCAAAGTCTATCATCAGGGCACTGAACGAGGTATGATCTTGGGCCGGTTACGCGGATTACGGTCACCTCTACCCACAGCAGATCGCCCGATAAGTTTTTAGCGAATACTAAATCGCCTACCTGGAAGGTACGGCATCGGCTGCTGGATCCGAATGGCTTTTCTGGTTTGTAGGCTGGGTGTAACCGATCGAGGTAGGAGCGGAGCTTCCGTCCCATCAGCATTCGGCGGGAGTTTTGTTGGTGACGCTGTGAGGTGTGATGTGCTGCAGAAAAAGGATCCAGTTGATTTTCTCATCGATGTTGTCGTAGTCGATCTTTTGGAGAGTCTTTTTGACAAATTGAACCATGCGCTCAGCCCTACTGTTGGCAGCAGGGTGCGCAGGCGAAGTGAGCGCATGTCGAATACCACGGTCAGCCAAGTACTGCTCAAAAGGTAGCGCGGTAAATTGGGGCACGTTGTCAGATACCAGAACGTCTGGTAATCTGTGGGTTGCAAAAAGTCTTTCCAGCCTTTTGACGACCACATCAGTGGTCGTGCTGCTCATTCGGTGAATCTCGAGCCAATTCGAGTAGGCATCGATAGTTAGCAGAAACGTGTGGGCATCGATGGTTAATTCAATTCGAGTAGGCATCGATAGTTAGCAGAAACGTGTGGCCTTTGGTCAGCCCAGCAAAGTCCAGATGGATGAGGGACCAGGGTCCCCGCGGCATCTCCCATTTGGTTGGAGTTGCCTTTGGTGGAGCGTTGCTTACTTCTTGGCATCTCTTGCAAGTTTTAACCCAGGATTCGATTTGTCTATTGATGCCTAGCCACCACGCATAGCTTTGTGTGAGGCCCTTCATGCGCACGATGCCAGGGTGGCCATCGTGCAAGGTTCTTAGCAGTGTCTGTTGGAGTTGTTCTGGGATAACGACTCTATCACCCCAGATGACCCAGCCCTTCTGCGAGAACAACTCTGTTTGACGACTTTTGAATGGTGTGAAGTCGTCTGGTACTTGGTCCAATGGCCATCCACGTTCCACCCACGTGAGGACTCGCGCCAAGATGGGGTCGCATTTTGTTTCTCTCACGATGTCATGGGCAGTCAATGGCAGCATATGGAGTGTCTCGATCTGCAACGCTGTCATTGTTGGTGCAGGATCGTTGATAGTTTCATGGAGCGGTGTACGGCTTAGCGCGTCGGCGTGGGAAATGGCTTTACCGGGACGATATTGTAGCCGATAATTGTAGGCAGCCAAGAATTCTGACCAGCGGGTCATTCTGGGAGAAAGTATGTAGGGAGTTGGCTTGTCCCCAGCGATGATCCCCAGCGATGGTTTGTGGTCAGTTACAATGGTGAAAACCCGGCCGTACATGTACTCATGAAATCTTTTAACTGCTGATACAATCGCCAGGGCTACCTTATTGATTTGACTGTAATTTCGCTCGGTTTTCGAGAGCGTCTTTGCGAAGTAAGCAACAGGGGCTTCGTTACCGTTAGGTGACACATGGCTCAAAATGGCGCCCATTCCAAAAGGCGATGCATCACATGTTATGTTTATTGGCAAAGTCTCATTGTACTGCATTAGCACGGCATCCGAAGTCAGTAGTTTTTTTACATTACGGAACGCCTGCTCTTCTTTATGACCTCATACCCAGATTGCTTTTTTATCTAAAAGACAATGTAACGGTTCAGCAACAGTCGCCTTGTGCAGCAAGAATACATTATAGAAATTGATGAGGCCTAAGAACGCCTGGAGGTCGGTCTTGTTCTGGGGCCTGGGAGCGTTTTTTATTGCTCTCAATTTACTATCAGTAGGGTGAATACCCTGACTGTCAATTAGGTACCCTAAGAATTCAACATGATCGGTACACATTTTGCATTTATTTTTTTTGACTTTCAGGCCTGCTTCCTGAAATTTTCGTAATACTAGTCTTAAACGCTCCCGCAAGATTTTTTGAGTGGGGGCCGCAATAAGCACATCGTCGAAATAGGGGACAACGCCCTTGATCCCCTGCAATAGTCTCTCCATTAGGCTCTGAAAGATCCCTGGGGCTACACTGACTCCGAATTGAAGCCGCGTACACTTAAAGGCACCTTGGTGTGTTACAATAGTCTGTGCCTGTGCCATTTTTTCATCTGATAAGCTGATAAGCCTGAGCTAAGTCTAGTTTAGCGAAGACTTTTCCGCCCCCCAGGGAATGGAGGAGGTGCTGTACCATCGGCACCGGATATGGGTTCTGTTGCAGGACGTGGTTTAGGGTGGCTCGGTAGTCCCCGCAAATTCTAATGGAGCCGTCCGGCTTAATGGGTGCCACAATTGGCGTTTCCCAAGGGGAGTGATCCGTTGGTTTTAAAACTCCCTGGGCAATCAATTTATCAGGCTGCTTGTCGATTTTCGGTTTTAGAGCGAACGGAACTCGACGAGGCTTAAGGTGGATGGGAGCTATCTTTGGATTAAGGCTAAAGGATATCGGGGTCCTCTTGTACTCACCTAGCTTTTCCTCAAAGACGTCCCTGAATTCGTGGGCGAGGTCTTCCTCCCAGTCACTGCCGCCGATTCAATTAATGCCTGCCACTTCGATGCCGAGTGGTGCGAACCAATGTAGGCCCAACAGGCTAGGCCAGTCCTTATCGATCACCGTCAGGGGTAAGTACGCCGTGAGGTTCTTGAATGCAACCCGGACTCGACTGGATCCTGCAACTGGAATTCGGTTCCTCTGGTTGTCTTTTAGTACGAGCCATTGAAATTGAAGGTCTTGGCGCTGGATAGTGGGGATGAGTTGCTTAAGGGTCTTCCATGAGACCATTGAAAGAGACGATCCCGAATCAACTTCCATCTGGCAGGGCTGATTTTCAATGTTCACATTGACCCGAATTTTCTGAGCGTCTCATGAAGAGGCATGGCCAATAGTGAGTGTTTGGTGGGCCTCTTCTTGTCTCGCTAGGAGATTCACGGGTTGGTTTCCATTGGAGTGGTTTACTGGTTCTTGCCTTACAGGG
Organism: Hydrophis major; assembly: GCA_033807585.1. Lineage (NCBI taxonomy): Eukaryota > Metazoa > Chordata > Lepidosauria > Squamata > Elapidae > Hydrophis > Hydrophis major. The sequence goes on from CM066331.1 coordinate 134,012,711, forward strand.
CGATTCCCTGTCGATTGGCGGAGATTGGTTCCTTTCAAGGTCTGGCTGGGTCCGAGGAGGCTTCTGCAGACCCGTCCGATGTGGCCTCGTTTCCCGCACTCGTGGCAGAGTGCGTCGCGGAATTTGCAATCGGAGCAAAAATGGTTGGTCCCGCAGCCCGCGCACGATTGCTGGGACTTCGGGTGTCATTCCCGATCGGACCGCAGGCGATGGACCTCTTCTTCGTCGCTGTCTGATGACGAAGAGAGGTCCTCATGGTGGGCCATGGAAAGCTGCCCTTCTGCGTTAGGTGAAATTTCGCCGGCTGGTTGGTGTGTTGGAGTGCGATTTCGGCGTAGTTGGGCAGCTGACTTCTTGGTTGCCTCCGCTGTTGTAGCTTCAGCTATGGAGTCTTTAAGGGTGATGTCGCCCTTTGCCATTATTTTACTCTGTACGTTTAGAGCATCTAGCCCAAGGACTACTCTCTCTCTCAAGGCCTCTTCCAGGTCGGTGAAATCGCAAAGGCCTCCCAAGTTCCGGAAGTCTGCAACGAAATTGGCGACGCTTTCTCTTTTCCGCTGGTTCCGTTGATAGAACTCATGTCATCTTACGAGCGTTGGAACGGTGGGTGCATAGTGAGCCCTTAGCAGCGGTTTGAGGACGTCCCAGTCCATGGCCTTCACTTCAGCCGGTTTCGCTAATGCCTTAGCCATCTTGAATACCGTTGGCCCACAGTGCGTCAGGAATACTGCCTGTTTCTTCCTGGTCGTGGCATCCTTCAGATTATTCGTTTCCAAAAACATTTGGAAATGATCCATGTAAGACTCCCAGTCCTCTTGAGCTGGATCGAATGGAGAGGGTGGTATTACGCCGCCGGACATAGTTTCGCCGTTGTGCGCTTCAGTCACGTGCTTAGTTGGCTCTGATGTCATCCAATCCCATCCTTGTCGCCAGTGTTAAGTTTGGAGCATGGGTGCGAATGATGGAGACGAGCCGGTAGAAACAGTGAACTTCAAAGTCTTTACTTACATATTGTGACAGCTCAGCTCAAGGGCTGCAATATCCTTACTTATATAGGCAACTCATTAACTATTCAACCAATAGCAAACCTGGAGCGCTAGCTCCGTTAATCAATGGGAATGGCCTGTTAATGGCCAATCGGATGCTCCTGAATAGGCCAATCCGATCCTGCCATTAACAGCCAATCAGAAGTGCAGGGCCAGAACCCTGCACTTGACTTCAAGCTCAATGATATTGGTATTATTCATTCACAACACCCATCTACAGTGAGAGCAGAGTTTAGGAACCTTTTATCAAGAATTCTGCTATGGATGTCTTATCATGAAAGAGTAGGCCCCTCCAAGCACGAAATATTTTGGGTTTCAATTATGCCAGGCCAACTGCAAGGGGATTGTGGGAATAACACATTAACATATGGGGAGTGCCCCAGATTACCTTCTCCTACTTTAATACAATCCACATGGAATGTTCCTGGACTATAAATGTTTAAATTCTGCCCTCAATTTCGTGCCTCTGTTCAATGTGTTTTATCTTTTAAGATATCTTCAATGAGAATGGGGGATTAGTCCATTGATCAAACCTAGTATTCCTCTTCTTTTTCCCTAATGTAAAATATCGCTCCAAAACTTTGTACTTTTAAAGAGTACAGAGCACTTGAATGGGACACTCATAATGGGAAATCTTTTGATCATTTATAATGCAAAAACTTAACTAAATATGAGGTATAGATAAAAGGGCAATAATGTTTTCTTAAAAATAAAGATGTTTCTTTTTTTTTTTTTGAAACAAATTTTATTAATTTTAAAGACAAACAACACATCATTAACCATTAAGTACATAAAACCTCTTAACATTATAAATTTTTACAAGTCAGATAAAACATTATTTTTATACAACATAATTCTAATTTATCCCATTTCCATATGGACACATAAATATCTTTCAGCAAATTTCTCATTATTTCTCTTTACTCTTATTCAATTTCATTTCTTTTCTATATTTATCCATTTTATAGTCATCATATTCATTTCTCTCTGACTTGTTTACAATTACATTCCTCCAAGGTTTTATTAATTCTTTTAAAAAAAAAAAAAAAAGATTTTTAACAATTTTACAGAAGACACAATACACAAACATACAAAACACAAAACATAAACAAAACTAAAAGATTTTTTCTGAAGATTGTCTGATCCCGGGTTAAAACTCTTCACACAGACACAAATTCAAATATCATATTCACCCCATATATCCTTCCATATCTTATTTATCATTTTCTTTTTATATATATATATATATATAAACCATTTTTATAAAAACAATGCACAAAGAATCAAGGCATAACAGCTTATAAATTCTTTTCTAGGAAAAAATAATAGTAAAAAACCAATAGAGCATAACAATTCCAAATTATAGTATCAATACTTTATCTATTTAACTTCATATCTTATCCCTACTTCTCCTTTTCATCCATATTATTTCTTGTTAATTAAAATTTTATTGCCTTTTATCAATATACAAAATCCAAAAAAAACCATAACAAAGCCTTTATATATCCTTCCATATCTTATTACCATTTTCAATAACATTCTTTGTCTGTTCTATTTCCAACTATCCATTCATCTTTTTTCTTTTACTATACTTCTCCTATACACCAATTGGAGTAACATCTATAACTCATTACCCTAACTTAAGAGTACCTCGTGTAACAATTTTTCTTGGGATTCTGTTTAAAAGATTCTAAAATTACATAATGAATTTTATACTCTAAATACACATATAAAAACACAAACCTATGTACCCTCCAGAATCCCTCTCTTATCCTAAATTAAATTCACCCATTGTCTCTAAATAAACTTTTTTTCTTTAGATCTTGCTTCCCCCCACCAAGTCCTCTCCTCCCCCCTTTTCTCTCCTGCTTATTCTTCTCCTTGCCCTTTTTACCCCTTTGTTTTTTCTCCTCTCTTTTTCCACTCCTTTTCCTTTGCTTTCTAACATTGCCTCCACCTTTTCGCTCATTTTTCTCTCCTTTGGTTGTTTTTACAATTCTTAAAATCCCCTTTTTCTTATCCTTTTTCTCCTCCTCTCCGGAAGGGACCCATTGTTCATCAAAGATGGCTTCTTCTTCCTCTTCTTCCTTGTCCCAGTCCTTCTGCTGCGTAATCAACTTTTCATAAGTACATAATGCCATTTCCAAGAATTGAAACAAAGCGCCCAAAGAATCTTCCTTTTTATATTTTTGATATTCAGTCTTTAGTTCATCCACAAACAATGCCATTATGAAAAGAGAAACTTTTCCCAAAACAACCACCAGTATTTTTAATCAAAAACAATTAAAAAAAAATTCCAAAAGTTAATACTTTTCTTCCTTCTTCTCTTTCTCTTTCTGGGGTTAATGTTTAGTCAAAGAGGTCCAATTACCATGTATCTTTCTTTGGGATTCTAGGCAATCTCCTCCTTTTTCAGCTTCTGCTCCAATTCTTTTTTCCTCTCCCTTCCCACTTAAAGTGTCAATTTTAAATAATCAGAAATCCATACCTCCAACAAGGGTTTCCAATTTCTTAAATTTTTCAATGTCCAAAAATCCTTTTGTTCCTTAGCTTCAACTCTCAAAACAATTCACTTTCGATGTCCAATATATCCAAACATTTCTGCTGTTTCCATGGGGTGGGAGAGTGAAGAAAAAACGAAAGTTCCCTTTAACAGCTTCTCCGCCGCTTTCGCTCTTCTTAGGGATACAATGTATCCTCCAGCAATTCAAACAGCTCAGTTCCAGGCAATTTAAAGGATGTTACTTGACCCGGCTCAGACAAAACTTTCACTCTTCACATTTCCTCCAGCGCAATCTTACCCGGTTGCTGGCTTCTTCGTGGCGGCCATTGCTGACCGCCGCTCCACCTCCTTGGGAAAAGGGGTTTTTCTGGAGAAGGGGGGGTCTGCGACACCCCCACCTCCCTGTCCGACTCCCCTCTCTCTTCAGCTGTCCCTACAGGGCAGCCATATCCCCCTGACCCATCTGGGTCGGGGGTACCTCAACGGCTAGCACAGCAGGAATCACGAGCTGTCGCGAATTCCTGCTGCCCCGAAGCCACGCGAAACCCGAAACCGAAAAAATAAAGATGTTTCTTAATGTATCTAGCCAAGTTAAATATTGTTCACTGGGGAGATCTCTAGACCTTAGAGTTCTTTTTTTATTCTAGCATTTGCTTTGATTTCCATATTGTGAAGGGAAGTGATAATGAAAGTATAAATGTAGAAAAAAGTATTCAAGGAAAGGAGAGACCAGAGGAAGAAGGGAACTTTCATGACACCAAGAATATTCAAGCTTAATAGTTTTTCAATGCATTTATTTATTGCATGGTTAATAATCTACAGTATGTAGGGAACTTCCGGTTTGCGTGGCTTCGGGGCAGCAGGAATTCGCGACAGCTCGCGATTCCTGCTGTGCTAGCCGTCGAGGTACCCCCGATCCAGATGGGTCAGGGGGATATGGCTGCCCTGTAGGGACAGCTGAAGATAGAGGGGAGTCGGAAAGGGAGGTGGGGGCATCGCAGACCCCCCCTTTCTCCGGGAAAACCCCTTTTTCCCAAGGCGGTGGAGCGGCGGTCAGCAATGGCCGCCACGAAGAAGCCAGCAACCGGGTAAGAACTGTGCTGGAGGAAGTGTGAAGAGTGAAAGTTCTGTCTGAGCCGGGTCAAGTAACACCTTTTAAATTGCCTGGAATTGAGCTGTTTGTTGCTGGAGGATACATTGTATCCCTAAGAAGAGCGAAAAGCGGCGGAGAAGCTGTTAAAGGGAATTTTTTTTTTTTTTTTTTACTCTCCCACCCCACGGAAAAAGCAGAAATATTTGGATATATTAGACATTGAAAGTGGATTGTTTTGAAAGCTAAGATAAAAGACAAAGGGATTTTTGGACATTGAAAAATGTGAGAAATTGGAAAATCTCTGCTGGAGGTATGGATTTTTGATTATTAAAATTCTCATTGCAAGTGGGAAGGGAGAAAAAAAAAATTGGAGCAGAAGCTGAAAAAGGAGGAGATTGATTAGAAGTCTTTGTGGATCCCAAAAGAAGATATATGGTAATTGGACCTCTTTGATTAAAAATTAATTCAGAAAGAGAAAGAGAAGAAGGAAGAAAAGTATTAACTTTTGGAATTTTTTTTCTTTTTTTAATTGCTTTTGATTGTCTTTGATTAAAAATTCTTGTGGTTGTTTTGGAAAAAGTTTCCCTTTTCATAATGGCATCGTCTGTGGATGAACTAGAGATTGAATATCAAAAATATAAAAAAGAAGATACTTTGGGCGCTTTGTTTCAATTCTTAGAAATGGCGTTATGTTCCTTTGAAAAGTTGATTACGCAGCAGAAGGACTGGGACAAGGAAGAAGAGGAAGAAGAAGCCATCTTTGATGAACAATGGGTCCCTTCTGGAGAGGAGGACAAAAAGGATAAGAAAAAGGGGATTTTAAGAATTATAAAAACAACCAAAAGAGAGAAAAATGAGCGAAAAGATGGAGGCAAGGTTAGAAAGCAAAGGAAAAGGAGCAAGAAAAGCGAAGAGAAAAAACAAAGGGGTAGAAAGGGCAAGGAGAAGAATAAGCAAGAGAGAAAGGGGGGGAGGAGAAGCCTTAATGTGGGGAAGCAAGACCTAAGGAAAAAAAGTTTATTTAGAGATAATGGGTGAATTTAATTTAGATTAAAAGAGGGATTCTGGAGGGTATATAAGAGTGTGTTTTTATATGTATATTTAGAATATAAAATTTATTATGTAATTTTAGAATTTTTTTTAAACAGAATCCCAAGAAAGATTGCTATATGTAGTATTTCTAAGTTAGGGTAATGAGTTATAGATGTTACTCCAATTGGTGTACAGGAGAAGTATAGTAAAAGAAAAAAAAGATGAATGGATAATTGGAAATAGAACAGACAAAGAATGTTATTGAAAATGGTAATAAGATATGGAAGGATATATATGCTTTTTTTTTTGGATTTTGTGTATTGATAAAAGGCAATAAAATTTTAATTAATAAATAATTTGGATGGAAAAGAGAAGTAGGGACAAGATATGAAGTTAATATTATATGAAATATTGATATTATAATCTGGAAATGTTATGCTTTATTGGTCTATTATTATTATTTTTTCTTAGAAAAGAATTTATAAGCTGCTATGCCTTGATTTTTTGTGCATTGTTTTTATAAAACTGATAAAAATGGTTTTTATATATATATATAAAAAAGAAAATGATAATAAGATTTGGAAGGAGATATGGGTTGAATATGATGTTTGAATTTGTGTCTGTGTAAAGAGTTTTAACCCGGGAACAGACAACCTTCAGAAAAGATCTTTTAGTTTTGTTTATGTTTTGTGTTTGTATGTTTGTGTATTGTGCTTATGGTAAAACTAACAAAATTTGTTTTTTATAAAAAAAAAAAAAAGGAAAGAATCAATAAAACCTTGGAGGAATGCTAGACGAGAATAATTTATACAAACCAGAAAGAAAAGAATATGATGACTATAAAATGGATAAATATGGAAGAGAAATGAAATTGAATAGGAGTAAAGAGAAATAATGAGAAACTTGCTGAAAGATGTTTGTGTGTCCATATGGAGATGGGATAAATTGGAATTATGCTGTATAAAAATAATGTTTTGTTTGACTTGTAAGGATATACAATGTTAAGAGGTTTTATGTGTTCATGTATTTAATGGTTAATGATGTGTTGTTTTATCTTTAAAATTAATAAAAATTTGTTTCAAAAAAATAATAATCTACAGTATGTAGTTATTAAGGTTTTACACCACATCAGTTGAAGATAACGTGCAACCATTTTACCATTCTTACTTGATATTGAATCTTGTCATTTTGATCATTTTTCAGATCAATTGTTCATGATAGGCATGAAGGGAAGATAACACTAAAGTTGTTGACCTTTCATATAGAAGTTTTTGCTTCTTTTGTCTTCTTTTGTTGATATAATATCCATGTAAGTGAAGTAGAAGAAGTATTGCATGCATATCCAGATAATTTATTTCAGGGTAAGAAGAATTAAAATAGCTCAGTCTTGTTTGTATCAACTCTACTCATATTATCACTCCATATTTTTCTGTTTTTCAAACTCTTCATTTCCACCATGCCCATATACTGCTTCAAATGTTCCTTTTTGTTCTCTTACTTTTTATCTATTTTTCTTTTTCTGAATCTCAACAACAGCATCCAACTATGATTTTCTTGGAATTTCTGTTCTTCTCATCCCATTCACTCTTTTTTCACACATTTTTTGGGAGGAGATTTGATTTTCATTTATTCTGTTCAAACAAGCTAAAAGTATTTTTTTCATATTGGTCATACTTTTATATTGAATTAAGGTACGAGTTTATGTAGGAGTTCTGTTCCCAAAGCCTATCGTAAGTTGAATGAGCCAGAACATTTTTTATTATATAATATTGTAAAAGTCGTATTGTGTAATGAACTTAAATCACTGTGTATTTCACTTGAATCATTGTGTATTTAACTCAAATTTTGCTACAATAGGCTCCATTCTTAACTATGAGTCATTCTTAAAGTGGGTCATTCTTAACCTGGGGACTTGATATACACAGTCACATAGCACCCATTCATTTTTATCTTTTCCAGTTTGTCTTGCATTCAGCTTACATTTATGTTTGTCCTGGTATATCCTACTCTTATTTCCATGTAACTTAATGGGAGGTAACATGCTTTTTCTTACAATTATTTTCAACAAGCATTCATCCTCACCTCAGACTACATGCTGCTCATTATCCTTCTATCAACATTAGCATGTCTTAAAATTTCTTCAATCATTTCCCCATTTCTAGTAAATACTTTATTGGGAAATATAAATACATTTATTTGCTTTAGCTTTTTTGCCATGTGCGTATAATTTACAATTTTTCAATTCAGTTTTTCCTCCTAAATACAGCCTTTGATAAACTAATTTTGAGATCCATGTTCATCACTGCATCATATAATCTAACATTTGCCATAGATCGTTTCCATTCTCAGTCAACAACCATCAGTCAATAAACACTGATATCCCCTGTCGCTTCATCTACTTATATTCTCTCTTGCTATGTTTTAACATTTCTATATTAGGTAAAGGTTCCCCTCACACATACGTGCTCGTCATTTCCGGCTCTAGGGGGCCGGTGCTCATCTCCGTTACAAAGCCAAAAAGCCAGCACTGTCTGAAGACATCTACGTAGTCATGTGGCCAGCATGACTAAATGCTGAAGGCGCACGGAATGCTGTTACCTTCCCACCAAAGTGGTCCCTATTTTTCTACTTGCATTTTAATTGCTTTCAAACTGCTAGGTTGGCAGAAGCTGGGAAAAATAACGGGAGCTCACTCCATTACCCGCTGCTAGGCATTTCAACCGTCGAACTGCCGACCTTTTTGATTGACAAGCTCAGTGTTACAATATATTACTTCCTTTTCATCAAGTTTCCCTTGGGTGCTAAAATTGACATCATTCATTTTTATCATGAAACTCTTCAACATAACATCCCCACGCTTATATAGATATCTGTATGGGGTATTTAGGCTCAATCCTTTTATCCACTTAAAAAAAAAGATTTTGCTTCCATTGAAATTGCACTGAATTTTCTCATTTCTGCCCCTTTTAGGCTTTCTAGGGTCTGCTACTTTTTTTTACAACTAACTTTTTTCTTTATTTACATGTTATGATAATACATTGCTTTTATTTTTATTGATTCATTTATTTAGCTTTTATTCTTTTATCTCATGGCACTTTATCCTGTGTCCATTATTATTACCTAATGGAATAATTATTTCCCTGTGTTGTATTTATTCAATTTTTTTTCAAAAGTTTTCCTCCTCAGTCTTCATATACTGTATATCTCCACACAATGGAAAGGAACATGCAAATATCAGCATCCATATTTGCCTACAACAGTCTAGATGGCACCAATTTATATATTCTGGTGCACATTTTAGCCTTTTCATCATAGCAAAACCTATTCTTCCCTGAAAAAGATCAGATCACATTAATCCAGGTGTAGTACATTTCCTCTAATTCTTAGTTTATTTTTTATCATTTTTAATATCTGCATACATCTAGTTATATTTATTTTTATAGAAAATTACCTTGCAACCAAAGGAAAAGTATGAAAATGCTAATGTAAATTGCATTCTGCCTCACATATTACTTTGGAAAGTGTGAATTAGGTCAGTTCATATTAAAATGCATTGAATTGTTAGAACCAATAGAGTAACAGAACTGGCCTTGGTTTTATTTTGCAATGCCTCAGCTGAAGGCAATTAGTGATTTTATGTTTCTTAATTAAAAATTATGGCACATACCTTGCATGCCTGCCAGACTGTCAGTCTGTGCTCCCTTTAGAACCCAAGAAAGAAATACTCAGACTCCATGGTGTAGAGCAAAGTTATCCTTTTACTGGAAAATAAAGTGGAAACTACAGATCCAATTCCGAAACTGAGAAATTGGTGGGTAGAACACACATACAAAGGAATAGAATTGCTCCCACCCCCCTAAGTTCAAATGATTCTTCCAATTAAAATTTCTGAATATGATCATGTGGTCATCTCCAGGTGGTGATGAGGCTTCTTGTCAATTGACCTTGACATATTTTAATAAAAGTTTGCAGTTGCGCAAAAAAGGACAGAGGCTAGCCAAGAAATGCAAAGTTAAAGAAAAGAGTCCCCCCTCCCTTTTCTAACCCAGCAAAGGAATGCAAAACACCTCCAGCCTTCTTCCCCTCCAAGGTCCCCCCTCCCACCATTGTCATGACAGCTGAAAGAAGTAAAATTTGCATAGCAGCAGAGAAGCAACAGTGGAAGATATCTTGAGGCTGACACAGACTGGCTGAATTAGGAATAATGTATTAATGTCCTAACAATGTATAATAGTTGTTACGAAACTAATACACAATGTATGAAATGAACATGTTGATAAACTTTCTGCTCAGTGCTCCCTTCGATTATTTGTCTTTATGGCATCAGTCTCTCATTCATTATAGGTGGGCACTGAGTTTTCCTCAATGTCTCATTTTTCTATCCTTAAAACAAAATGGTGCATAAATAGTCATTATAGTAATAAAATAAAATAATAATTTGTCTTTCATAAACAACTTTAGTAGGTAAGCTCGTGCTTTTTATCCTGCTTTCATAGAGATAATATTCTGTACCCTTTATTTCAAAAAACACACTTTTTCTTGCAAAACTGTCCACAAACATTGAAAATGTATCCCTTGCAAAGTACAATTGCATTTCAGATCATGTATTGGTTCAGGAGAATCAAATACAAGTCAAAAAAAATTCTCATCTATATTTGAATAACAGTAATTCCTTTGTTCTTGTTGTGGTTCGCTGGCAACCAATAGATGGCAGACGACAGCGGAAACAGGCAGTGGGAAAAAAAGGGGATCAGTCTGGGTGTCTTGGAGAGGACTCGGACGAGGGTCCTGCGTCTGATGCAGAGATGGGGCCAGGACCATCTGGGAGTGAGGTGCTGCCTCCGGAGTCTTTGGAGTCTGGCAGCAGTGAGGCAGAGGATCCAGGGAGCCTGTTCCCAGTGAGCATATGCGTAGAGCTGCTAGAAGGTGAGAGCAGCTGAAACAAAAGGGGCAACTCGAGAGTAAGGCTGGGAGGTGATTCCCATAAGGTATAAAGGAAAGGAAAAGATGATAAAACCTTTGCAGGAAGCAAAGTAGTTTGTTCAATTCAGATTTATTCTTGAAGCTCTTTGTACTTCGGTTGGGTTCTTTTCTAGTTCATTTGACACTTTTGTTATTGGCAGCACTTCACAGGAAAGAAAGGTGGGTGCTTATCTCGAGGGACTGTTTGAGCTTCATTACCAGCTGGGAATAAAAATAATTCCCAGCATTGCAATAAAACAAGACTTGTTTTTAAAATAAGTATGTGTGTAATTACGGTCTCGGAAGCCTTGGTCAGAACAGTTCTATTAGTTTAACAGCTTACCATGGTAAGTGGTCTGAACATAGACTAAAACAAAAAGGAAAGATGGGATAGGATTAGAGGTCTTTACTTGCATTTGGATACATGTTATTTTAGCAAACTAAGAGAAATAATGAGCCAAGATAGATAACGGTAACAAGGTTAGCAACCAGGAGACCATACATTTTGGTCAAGTTTTGGGGTTCTATCATTCTTTGTGTGGCTAGTTACACTTGGCCAAATAAAGTATTTGATTCAATTCAGTTCAAAGCAATGAAGCCAGCTATCACTTTGGGCTAGTCAATCTCTTCCAGCCCTAAGAATAAGAAGTCAATGGCAAACCACTTCTGAAAAACTTTGCTAAGAAAACTGTATGGAACTGTAAGGAAATGCCCAGGCAGTCACCAGGAATCAACACTGACTTGAAGGCAAGTATAATACATATACATACATACATACATACATACATACATACATACATTGTATTTGATTCTCTAATGCAGGTTTCTCATAAGGTCTTGCATAGTATGTTTTAATAACTCTGTATGTTTTAAGTAACATTTTCAAAAGCATCATTTTACATATTATTTTAGAGTCAAATTCAGACGTTCTGTTCTCACCTTACTTTGCAATGGGACAGAGATACCAAATAAAGTCCACTCATTCTAATTTAATTTACAAAATTGTTTACAGAAAGTTGTGTGGAAACAATGCTATTTATGGTGAAGAAGCTTAAAAATTACACGAGGTTAAGCCAAATAGTTATAATTAGATAACTGTTTCCCAGACAACTGACATTTAGTTTTGAAAATGGAAAAGGAAGAAAAGAAGATAAGAAGAAAGGAAGTGATCTCAGTCTGTATAAAAAGATGGTGGATTAACATATGGCCCATATAACATATAGCAAAACAACCAGCAATTTTCACCTAGTTTTAACAGGAATATTTAATAAAAAGTGTTTACCTGTCAATAATAATAATAGTTGTTAGTCCTAAATAATAGTCCTAAATCATACATCATAAATAATGTATTCCTAATTTACATACAATCCTATTTTTAATGTCAGTCAAAGTCTACATTTTTCTAGTTCAATAACACATGACTGATTTGTGTTTTCCCTAGGACTTATTATCTTTATTTAACTGGATTAATTTGTATGATTCTAGTGGCCTCGTAGCATGGAATCAGAAGGAAGCAGCTTCAGGCAGGAAATAACCCAAAGAGTAAATATTTAATGTCATAATACCTGTTATGTTTGGAGCATGGGCGAGAAAGAATGGAGACAAGCCTCTGATCGGTGAACTTCAGCTCTTTATTTACATAGTGACTTCTGGCCTCTATAGTAGTTTTAACCCGCCTTATATGGCAAACCCCAGTAACTATTAACCAATAACCAATGAGGAGCGCTAGCTCTCATAACCAATAGGAACTCTCTGTTAAGGGCCAATCGGATTCCCCGGAGCGGGCCAATCTGATCTGGCCATTTAACAACCAATCAGAAGTGCAGGGCCAGAACCCTGCACTTTACTCCAAGCTCATGCTTTATTAAAACTTTATACATTCACAACAATACCATCATTTGTGTAGCAATGGATTTGAAGAAATTAAATGAGAGGGTGTGGAGGCGCCAACAGTTTTTAAAACTCTCCGTGAGCATTTGAACAGCAGGAAGAATTGTGCGATGACAGAAATATGAAGCAATCAATATCTTAGGTAAGGACAATCTGCTTGAAAATGTGAAAGAACCATACATTTTCAACTCAACAATATGGAGAACCATAAATTCATGAAGTTCAGAATTATTATCCTAATTAATGGAATCTAAAAGCAGTCAGGAGAATTAACACGACAGGGGGGGAAATTAACAGGATCCGTTTCACCTTTATCAAGAAAGAAAGAGGCTGGATAAAAGAAAAAGGTGGGGCCATTTCAATAAAGTCATATTATAACAAGGTGGTGGAGTGGCGGTCAGCAATGGCCACCACGAAGAAGCCTGCAACCGTGTAAGATTGTGCTGGAGGAAGCAAGAAAAGTGAAAGTGCTGGCTGAGCCGGGTCAATCAACATCTTTTAAATTCGCTGGAACTGAGCTGTCTGAATTGCTGGAGGATACATTGTATCCCTAAGAAGATCGAAAGCGGCAGAGAAGCTGTTAAAGGGAACTTTTTTTTCTTCACTCTCCCACCCCATGGAAACAGCAGATGAAGATTTGAAATTTGTTTGGGCACTGAAGGTGAACTATTCTGAAAGTTGAAGTTAAGGGACAAAAGAGTTGTTGGACATTGGACTTAAAAATTTAAGAAATTGGAAAACCCTTATTAGAGGTATGGATTTCTGATCATTTAAAAATTGATGTTGCAAGTGGGAAGGGAGAGGAAAAAAATTGGAGCAGAAGTGGAAAAAGGAGGAGATTGCCTAGAATCTCAAAGAAAGATATATGGTAATTGGACCTCTTTGATTAAACAGTAACCTCAGAAAGAGAAATAGAAGAAGGAAGAAAAGTATTAACTTTTGGAATCTTTTTTGAATTATTTTTGATTAAAAATACTTGGTTGGTTGTTTTGGGGAAAGTTTCTCTTTTCAGGATGGCATCGCTTGTGGATGAACTAAAGACTGAATATCAAAAATATAAAAAGGAAGAACAAGATGGAAAAGATACTTTGGGCACTTTATTTCAATTTTTAGAAATGGCTTTATGTACTTATGAAAAGTTGATTATGCAGCAGAATGACTGGGACAAAGAAGAAGAGGAACAAGAAGCCATCTTTGATGAACAATGGGTTTTTTCCGGGGAGGAGGAGAAAGAGGATAAGAAAAAGGGGATTTTAAGGTTTGAAAAAAACAACCAAAAAAGAGAAAAATGAGAGGAAAGGTGGATGCAAGGTTAGAAAGCAAAGGAAAGGGAGGAAGAAAAGGGAGGAAGAGAGACAAAGGGGTAAAAAGGGCAAGGAGAAGAATAAGCAAGAGAGAAAGGGGGGGAGGAGAAAGGGGGGGAGGAGAAGCCTCAATGGTGGGAAGCAAGGTCTAAAGAAAAAAAGTTTATTCAGAGACAATGGGTGAATCTAATTAAGGATAAAAGGGGGATTCTGGAAGGTACATAAGATTGTGTTTTTATATGTGTATTTAGAGTATAAAATTTATTGTGTAATTTTAGAATCTACTAAACAGAATCCCAAGATAAATTAAGTGTTATATGAAGTACTTTTAAGTTAGGGTAATGAGTTAAAGGCGTCACTCCAATTAGTGTATCGGAGAAGTATAGTAAAAGAAAAAAGATGAATGGATAGTTGGAAATAGAACAGACAAAGAATGTTATTGAAAATGGTAATAAGATATAGAAGGATATATAAAGGTTTTGTTATGTTTTTTTGGATTTTGTATGTTGATAAACGCAATAAAATTTTAATTAACAAGAAATAATCTGGATGAAAAGGAGAAGTTAGGATAAAATATGAAGTTAAATAGATAAAATAAATATTGATATTATAATTGGGAATTATTATGTTTTATTGGTTTTCTTTAATTATTACTTTTTTTTTTTTAGAAAAGAATTTATAAGCTGTTATGCCTTGATTGTTTATGCACTGTTTTTTGTAAAATTAATAAAATTGGTCTATAAAAAAAAAAGAAAATGATAATAAGATATGGAAGGATATATAAAGTGAATATGATGTTTGAATTTGTGTCTGTGAGAAGAGTTTCAACCCGGGATCAGCCAGCCTTCAGAAAATATGTTTTAGTTTTGTTTTTGTTTTTTTTCTATGTTCTGTGTTTTGTATGTTTATGAAAGGCAATAAAATTTTAATAAGCAAGAAATATAATTTGGATAAAAGAATTAGTCTGGATAAGATATGAAGTTAAATAGATAATGTAAATATTGATATTATAATTTGGAATTATTTTGTATGTTCTATTGGCTCTCTTCTTAATTATTATTATTATTTTTTTAGAAAAGATTTTCCAAGTTGTTATGCCTGGATTGTGTATTGTTTTTTGTAAAATTAATAAAATTTGTTATAAAAAATAATAATAAAGTCATATTATAACAAGTCATTACTTTCAGCTAGGAAAAAAAAGGAAAGAATTATACTGTTCTTGTTAAATTTGGAGTCTGGGTGCGAAGAATGGAGACGAGCCGGTGAAACACTGAACTTCAAACTCTTTATTTACATGGTGTAACAGCTGAAACTTGATGGCTGCTACAGCCTTCCTTATATAGGCAACTTATTAACTATTTAACCAATGAAAACCTGGGAGCGCTAGCTCCGTTGACCAATGAGAATGGCTCGTTAATGGCCAATCAGATTCTCCTCAACGGACCAATCTGATCTCGCCATTTAACAGCCAATCAGAAGTGCAGGGCCAGAACCCTGCACTTGACTTCAAGCTCTAGATAACTTTATTCACATTTATTCATTCACAACAGTTCTGCTTTCTGATCTTTTTTAATTGTCCCCCCTCTTTTTTTTTTCTACACTCAGCTGGCAATGATATTCAGAATGAATAGACAATTCGTCTTATCTAAACTTTGTTTTTAGACGTCTGAACAATACTTGAAGTCTGAGTTCAATACTGTTTTTAATACTTTATTATGGGGAATTATTATAATGAATTTAATTGGTGTTGAAAATTAATAGGCAGTTCAGTTCAAGTGAGTTACATTAAGCTAGACCATGAGTTATGACTGCAAGTAAAGTTGTGGTATACAGAGTCACCTTTAATGTGCATCTTGTGAAATGAAGGCAAAACATATTATTGTGCAGTTTATGCTTCAGGCTTGGGACTTGGAAGATTAAATATGTCTGTTGTGAATGTATAAACTTTTAATAAAGCGTGAGCTTGGAGTAAAGTGCAGGGTTCTGGCCCTGCACTTCTGATTGGTTGTTAAACGGCCGGATCGGATTGGCCCACTCCGGGGAATCCGATTGGCCCTTAACAGACAGTTCCTATTGGTTATGAGAGCTAGCGCTCCTCGTTGGTTATTGGTTAATAGTTACTGAGGTTTGCCTATATAAGGCGGGTTAAAACTACTATAGAGGCCAGAAGTCACTATGTAAATAAAGAGCTGAAGTTCACCATTCAGAGGCTTGTCTCCATTCTTTCTCGCCCATGCTCCAAACTTAACATTGGCGACGAGGATGGGATGCGGAGACATCTGAACCAACGAAACTTCGAAGAACACCGAGCACGTGACAGATGACACTATACAACGGAACCATGTCCGGCGCCCTCGTACCACCCGCTCCGTTCGATCCAGTTCAGGAGGACTGGGAGTCCTACATGGATCGCTTCCAAATGTTCTTAGAAACCAACAACTTAAAGGACGCCACACCAGGAAAGAAACGGGCGGTGTTCCTAACGCATTGTGGTCCAACCGTATTTAAGATGGCTAAAGCACTAGCAAAACCCCGAGAAGTGAAGGCGATGGATTGGGACAACCTCAAACCTCTCCTACAAGATCACTATGCACCGACCGTGCCTACGCTCGTGAGACGGCATGAGTTTTATCAGAGGAGCTAGCGAAAGGGAGAAAGCGTGGCGGACTTCATAGCAGACCTCCGAAATTTGGGAGGCCTCTGCGGGTTCACCGATTTAGAAGAAGCACTAAGAGATCGCATAGTTCTGGGACTAGATGCACCAGGCATTCAAAGCAAGCTGATGGCGAAAGATGACATCAGCCTTGCCGACGCCATCACTGATGCTACTGCAGCAGAAGCAACCAGGAAGTCAGCTGCACAACTACGCCGAAACCGCGCTCTGGTACCACCACTGACAATCGACATTTTATCCAGGTCAGAAGGGCAGCTTGCAACAACGCACCACGAAGACCTCTCTTCATCGTCAGACAGCAACGAAGAAGGGGTCAATCAACTGCGGTCCGACCGGGACCACCACCCGAAGCCTTTACGCCCTTGCGCTGGCTGTGGGGCCAACCATGCCAGGTCCGAATGCAAATTCCGCGACGTGCTCTGCCATGAGTGCGGGAAGCGAGGCCACATCGGACGGGTCTGCCGAAGCTTACCAGGATCCAGCCAGGCCTCAAAAGGGACTAACTATCGCCAATCGACAGGAAACTGTCCTGTATGGCGAGAGCCAGTAAACCACTTCTATAGAAATCGAGTTTTGCAGAGAGAAGAGGCTCACCATACTATCACTATCGGTCACGCCTCAGCTTTAGACACCAAGATAATATGAGTAGTAGCCATCGAGAACCAGCCTTGCCACATGGAAATCGACTCAGGATCATCTCTCTCGATGGTGTCCTGGAAGACCCTTCAACAACTCATCCCCATGATTCAACGCCAAGATCTCTGCTTCCAAAGACTCATCCTCAACGACTACCAAGGGAATCGAATCCCCGTCATTGGTTCCTGCCGAGTCCGAGTCTCCTTCAAGAAGCACACAGCGTACTTACCACTAACTGTCATCGAAAGAGACAGGCCTAGCCTACAAGGCCTCCAATTGTCCACGCCACTCGGCATTGAAGTGGCCGGCATAAACCAAGTCAACAGAAGTGACTGGGAGGGAGACCTCATCCATGAGTTCAGGGACGTCTTCGCGGACAGCTTAGGTGAGTACAAGGGGACCCAAATTTTGTTCAGTCTAGACCCAAAGATAGTTTCCATCTGACTTAAGCCCCGCCGAGTTCCATTTGCCTTAAAGTCAAAAATTGACGAACAACTCGACAAACTGATAGCTCAGGGGGTGTTAGAGCCCATCGATCACTCCCCGTGGGAAACCCCAATCGTAACACCCATTAAGCCAGACGGGTCGATCCGAATTTGTGGGGACTACCGGACCACTTTGAACCATGCCCTACAGCAGAATGCATATCCAGTTCCGGTGGTGCAGCATCTCCTCCACTCCCTGGGGGGCGGAAAAGTCTTCGCTAAATTAGACTTAGCTCAGGCATATCAGCAACTACCTGTTGATGAAAAGACGGCACTGGCACAAACGATTGTGACGCACCGAGGTGCCTTTAAATGTACCCGGCTTCAATTTGGAGTTAGTGTAGCCCCGGGGATTTTTCAGAGCCTATTACAAGGGATTAAGGGTGTGGTCCCCTATTTTGACGATGTATTAATTGTGGCCCCTACAAAAAAAAATCTTACAGGACCGGTTAAAATTAGTCCTAAAAAAATTCCAAGAGGCCGGTCTTAAAGTAAAGAAAAACAAATGTAAATTGTGTACTGACAGTGTTGAGTTTTTAGGGTACCTAATTGATAGCCAGGGTATTCACCCGACTGAAAGTAAACTAAGGGCGATAAAAAATGCTCCCAGGCCACGAAACAAGGCCAATCTCCAGGCGTTCCTAGGCCTCATCAATTTTTATAATGTATTTTTACCGCATAAAGCAACGGTCGCTGAACCGTTACACCGGTTGTTAGATAAGAAAGCAAATTGGTTATGGGGTCACCGAGAAGAACAAGCGTTCCACAACGTGAAAAAACTGCTCACTTCTGACTCTGTACTCATGCAGTATAACGAGACTTTACCGTTAAATATAACATGTGATGCTTCACCTTTCGTGGGCGCCATCTTGAGCCATGTACTGCATAATGGGAACGAAGCCCCTGTTGCATATTTTTCAAAGACACTTTCAAAAACTGAGCGAAATTATGGACAAATCGATAAAGAAGCCCTCGCAATTGTGTCAGCCGTAAAAAGATTCCACGAGTACGTGTATGGCCGGGCTTTTACTATCGTGACTGACCACAAACTGTTATTGGGGATAATAGCCGGAGATAAGCCGACTCCCTACATATTATCCCCTAGGATGACTCGATGGTCAGAATTCTTAGCTGCTTATAACTATCGGCTGCAATACCGCCCGGGGAAAGCCATTCCCCACGCCGACACATTGAGCCGAGCACCGCTTCCAGAGACTCTCGACGATCCTGCACCAACGGTAACCACGTTACAATTTGAGGCACTCAACTCGCCGCCATTAACCACCTGAGATATCGTGAGAGAAACCAAACGTGACCCCACCTTAGCGCGAGTCCTAAGCTGGGTACAACGCGGATGGCCATTGGACCAATTATCAGATGACTTCACACCATTCAAGACTCGACAAACCGAGTTGTTCTCCCAAAAAGGCTGTGTCATCTGGGGCGATAGAGTCGTTATCCCAGAACGACTCCAGAAAGCGCTTCTGAGAACCTTGCACGATGGCCACCCTGGCATCATGTGAATGAAAGCCCTTGAGCGAAGCTACGCATGGTGGCCAGGCATTGACAAGCAAATCGAACATTGGGTTAAAGCTTGTCCAAAATGCCAAGAAGTGAGCAACGCCCCACCTAAAGCCATTCCTACTGAATGGGAGACACCATGCGGACCCTGGTCCTGAATTCACTTGGACTTCGCGGGGCCGACCAAAGGCCACACCTTTCTACTTACTGTCGACGCCTATTCAAATTGGCTCAAGATTCATCGCATGATGACTACAACCTCCGAGGCGGTTATCAAAACCTTGGAAAGACTATTTGCAACCCACGGACTACCAGACGTCCTGGTATCTGATAACGGGTCCCAATTTACAGCACTGTCATTCAAGCAGTTCCTCGCTGACCGCGGCATTCAACATGCACTCACCTCGCCTGCGCACCCTGCGACCAATGGCAAAGCAGAACACATGGTACAATTTGTGAAGAAAACCTTACAGAAGGTAGACTATGACAACATTGTCGACAAGATCAATCGAATCCTTTTTTTACAACACATCACACCACATAGCATCACCAACAAAACTCCTGCTGAACTGCTAATGGGACGAAAACTCCGCTCCCACCTCAACCGGTTACACCCAGCTTATGAACCGGAAAAACCACTAGGATCCAACGGCCGCTGTCGTGTCTTCCAGGTAGGAGATTTGGTATACACTAAAAACCTATCAGGCGACCCATTGTGGGTGGAGGCGACAGTAGTTCGTGTAACTGGCCCAAGATCCTACCTTGTACAATGCCGTGACGATAGACTATGGAAACGCCATATCGATCAATTATGATCGTGGCTTCCGGCGGGCAGTCCTGAACTCCCCTATGACCAGACTGAGGGGGGGGGAGATACGGAAGAAGATGAATTCCAAGAAGAAGAAAACCCGTTCGGAGGGAACAACGGTATAATAGAGACTCAGGAATGGAACCAGAGAGGGAAACAGTTGAACCTCAGGGAATTACAGAGAACATGGGCAACGACGGGGAAATGAACTCTGAATCAGAAACAGCCCCACTGTCAAACAACGATCTACCTCAGTGTAATTGCAGCCAAATGACACAGCGAAAATCAAAGAGACTAATAAAACAACCGTCCTACCTAAAGGACTATGTAACTGCACCCTGCAAACAGAAGCCAGGGGGAAGGGGTGTTGTGAATGTATAAAGTTTTAATAAAGCGTGAGCTTGGAGTAAAGTGCAGGGTTCTGGCCCTGCACTTCTGATTGGTTGTTAAACGGCCAGATCGGATTGTCCCGCTCCGGGGAATCCGATTGGCCCTTAACAGAGAGTTCCTATTGGTTATGAGAACTAGTGCTCCTCGTTGGTTATTGGTTAATAGTTACTGAGGTTTGCCTATATAAGGCGGGTTAAAACTACTATAGATGCCAGAAGTCACTATGTAAATAAAGAGCTGAAGTTCACCGTTCAGAGGCTTGTCTCCATTCTTTCTCTCCCATGCTCCAAACTTAACAATGTCTATGTGGTAGAATGTGCCATTTATAATTCATATTGATATCTATGAGATATTTCAAGTATTTGTTTTAAGTTTGTTCCTGAGGATTCTGTGAAGCCACATTCAATGGGGTTTTCTCATGGAATCACACAGTGTCTGTCACAGAGTACTGTCTCGCTTTTAGTGAGTTCCATTTATTCCAGGCTGCAATAGCAAAGCTGTCTCTACACAGAACCTACTTCTAGGATAAGTGTTCATTATATTGGGTGAGAAGTAATTGTCTCAGCTGGAGGAGGACACTGAAAAGAATGGTAAATTGTATGTGTTGTTTTCAGGCTAATGCAATATCATTAAAAAATAGTTTTCCCATGCTGCTTCTGTCCTTAATAAATCAGGATAGCAGTAGTAATTTTTGACTTTGTTTTTAGATCCCCAAAAGACAGCATACGAGCATGGGGTAAATCAAGCTTAGTAGGAGAATGTGGGAATGTGAAAGCCAGTACATTGCAGAAGGAGGAGGAACCAGGTTCTAGACCACATTCACATGCTCATAAGATGCACTTTGGGCCAGTCATTCTGCTCTGAATTCAAAACTGAAACTGTTCTCTCCTTTGCTTGTGTTTTGCTTGTAACTGCTACCACATTGGAAAATCTGCCAATTGGTGTTGTATATTTACTTCATGTGTTATTAGGTATATAAAGAAGTTAATGAATCCTGCTGAATCAGTTATCGGCGTGTGCTTTCTGGATTTGATTTTCTGCAACAAACTCTGACATTCAACTACCGTCTTTATCCCCTTATAAAAGAGAAGACCATAAATCTAAAAATAAATCTAAGTAAGGGGTGTCCAACTCATGTCATCACGGTAGTGTCACATGGTGTATTGGGACTTTTTCTCCTTCGTTAAAATGAGCGTGGGTGTAACCAGTGCATGGCATATCTGGCTTGCAGGTCAGTAGTTTGACAGCCCTGATCTAAGTAATCTAACTCATCACCAGTTTCAGTCTAGTGAAGTAGTCGGACTTAATCAATTAAATCACTGCATCTTATGTAAAATCATAATGTAATTATTATTTTACATACCAGTAAAATGCCTTTCCCCAGTCTGATATTCTTCAGATTATGCATTAATATTAATGAATATTAATATTCCTAAACACTACAAACATTGAAGAGCGTCAATAATGTGAATTGCTTCTAAAAATTTAGTGCAACCTTGGAGCACTTTAAAAATAATATAGTACCTGAAAGGAAGACTACTTTGATCTTTTTTTAAAAAAAAAAAATAGACAACCACTATCTTAGATTTAGAGGTGGTAACACTTAATAAAGCTGAGCATTTAAAGAATTTCATTTACAGTTTTTTTTCACTCACAGTGTTAATTAGCAAGATATCTGGACAGGACTGGTGTATATAATCTTATTATTGTCTCTGCATTCTCATGAAATGCTTGATCAGGACCATAATTCATTCTGCCTCCATCATTAAACTATGTTCAGAATAAAGTGTCTAGTTGTGTGTTCCACATTATTAGAAAGGCATTGACAAACTGGAATGTATCTAACAGAGGACAAAGTGGGATGACGGAGGATGTTTAGCTGTGCAAAAGAAGAATGGGAGGTGTAATTGCCACTGTACTTTATAGATCTGTAGTGTTATTATTGATGAAGATAAAATGGACTTGTTCTATTTTGCTTCTCAAGGCAGAATTATATTCAGTGGGCAGAAACAACAAGGAAGCAATTTTCATTGAACAATTATGATAACTTTTGAAAAGGTACTGTATATGGTTTTTGTCAGTAGAATAAACTTGGAAAGTGGCAGCTTGGACTTCCGGTTTGGGCTTTTTCAGCAACGGACCGAAATCATGATCGTCCATAGTTTTGATCTGTGCTCGCCGCTGGAGCACCCTGAGCCGCCCGGATTCGGGGATGAAGCCACCTCATCGAGGTGGTGAAGAAGGGGGAGCCATCAGCGGGGTTGAGGAGAACCACATCTTTCCTCCTCAGCTGGCCATTACTCCCTTTCCCAAAGGCAGTTACAGCGGTGGTCAGAAATGGCCACCTCAAGGAAGAACCTGTGTAGGAGGAAGTTTAAAGGAGAAAGTTTGACTGACTGGGTTGAATGGAGAACATCTATTTAAGGTACCTGGAACCTGAATTTTAAAGACTAATACTATTCCTAAAAAAGATTTTAAGCTGCAAAAGAAAAAGGGAAAGGAAATGGAATTGGCTTTTTTTCCTCTAACATCGACAGTTTTAACTGACTTGGAACATTAAGAAGAAGAGATTCAAATAAGAAATTTATACTAATCCACTTTGACATTAATAGACTATTTCTAGCTGAAAATAAAGTGTCAAGGGGATAAAGATTCTTGGATAATTAAAAAACTTTCATTTAAAAAAGAAAGAAAGCAGTGGAGGGAAAAAGGAAAAAAGATGGTGGAATCTGGAAAATAGAGGAGACCACCTGGAACTTTAAAAAAAAAATTGATAGTGGAATTTTAACAAGGCTTGCATAAGATACATTGTAGCTGAAACTTTGTTACAAGAGAACAAAGCCCCTGGAAAGAGAAAGTGAGAAAAGAAGCAAGACACAGTTTTGGATTATTGGATGATTCCTGGATTCCTTCATCATGGGATGATGATGGAGGATCCTAATGAAATAAAATCAAATCAATTGGGGGTTGTTTAATTTTTTTTTAAATGGCATCACTCCTTGAGGAGTTAAAAATGAGACTTAAAGAACAAAAAGAAAAAGCACAGGACGGAAGAGGATCTTTTGGCTTCATATCTCAATTTTTAGAAATGGAGATCTTGAATTATGAAAAACAACAAGAAACACTGGCAGAACAAGAAGGGCGAGACAACGAAGAAGACATCTTTAATGACCAAGCAATTTTAAGCAGGAAAAAGGGAAAGGGGGGAAAGGGAGTTAAAAACTTAAGCACTGAAGCAACAACCCAAAAAAAGAGTAATTTGAAAAGTAATCATAATATCAGGAAGAAGCAAAAGGGAGGATTACAGAAGGGAGAATCAGATAGAAAAGGGAATAAAAAAGGGAGGGAGAAGAAGAGAGGGAAGAGGGAAAGGAAAAGAAGCTACAAAAAACAGAAACAAGATATAGAGGTACAGGAAAAAGTACAAGAATTAAAGGTATAAACCTATTTAAAAGACACAGAGACAATGGTTAAAATTTAACTTAAGGAAAGGATTCTGCAAGGGTGCATGGGTTGGCATGGTTATATTAGAAATAGAAAAGGGTTAGAAAATATGTTAGATGATTAAAGTGATAGAAAAAACTTTTATTAATGTGTAATGGATTATTTATTTGTAAAGAGAATAATGCTCTCAATGATTTAAAAAGAATGTTTAAAACAAACTGAAAAGAAACATGGAAGATTTTTATCAGTGGACAAGATGAACTTGAATAAGAATAATAACTTTACTAACTACTGTTAATCACTATTGTTTGGTTTTTTTATTTAAAGACAGTGATAAGTAAAATATGAAATATAGATGATTAAAGTGAAAGACAACTGATATTACTAGGTAATGCTTTTTAAAAGAAATAGAAATGTAAAAGATTGTTATTTATATTAATGGCAGAGCTGTACTTGAATAGAATAATTATTCCATTTACTATTGTGTACTATTTACTATTGTGTACTATTGTGTACTATTACATATGTACACAGATATTTGTTTTCTTAAGTTTTCGCGGGTACTTACATGTATGGCATTCAGCTTTGTTCGGGTATTTTTCCACGTCATTGTAGTTGTGCTTAATCTGAAACCACTGTAAAAGTCTGACTCACAGATGAACACCACACAGAAGCCTGATGATGGCAGATGAGATTCTGCCAAAACATTGCTACAACTTTAAAAGCACAACTACAATGACGTGGGAAAATACCCGAACAAAGCTGAATGCCAGACATGTAAGTACCCGCGAAAACTTAAGAAAACAAATATATATATATATATATATATATATATATATATATATATATATATATATATATATATATATATATATATATATATATATACACATATATATGCACACACACACACATATACATATACATATACATATATACTTTTTTCTTGTAAGAATTTAGTGTGTATTTTAAGGGAATGTACCAAGCAGAATTTGATTGAAAATAGGTATGTGTTATAAAATAGAAGTTAGAAAATGAATTTTATAACTGTAAAGATGTAACTTAAATTTTTAAATGAGATTTGAAAAAAGATACAAAGGTGTTATACTCCAGTCTGGTAATTACAGGGGAAAATTTGTTTTATGTGAAAAGATAATATGAAATTGTAAACAGGACAGATGAAAGTATAAAAACATTGATTAGAAAGATTTTAAAAATTAGAAAAAGATATGTAATTGAATTAAGAAAGGAATGAGATAATTTAAAATAAGGCTATAAGAAGTAAAGAAAGGGAAAAGCTATTGAAAAAATTGCGAAAATAGTTATAAGATATGGATTAGAATGTACAAGATAAATATGTATTTGAATTTATGTCTGTATGGAGAAGTGAAAACCCGGGGCCACGCTGTTCTCAAAAAAAGATATTTTATTTGATACAAATACAAATACCTTAAGTTTTGTGAAAACTTAAATAAAACTTATTAAAAAAAGAAAGAAAGTGGTAGCTTGTAGATATGAAAGCCAAAATCTGTTAGACACTTTTAGGAATTTCAAAGCTGTAATCTTATATTACAGATCTTCACAACTACATGACCACCAAGAACCTAATTCCATGATCTAATTCCATGATGCCATCTTTAAAATAACTTTTAAACATAACTTCCAGCTCTGTTCATGTTTGTCCATCTTAAATATGTCCTACTGACTTCAGTAGGTCTTACTTATAATACAGCCACAGAAAGAGCACACTGCTCTGGCCCAACACTACTCAGCTTTCCTGTGGCCCGCACAGCACATACAGTTCCCCCATCTCTGCTTCCACCTGCTGCTTGCATAGGTACTCAACTCCATCAGCCCACGCATGCTTGCTGCCTCCTTTTTTAGCCATACTGACCCCCCTTCACTAGGGCTTATTTGGGGGATAGGTTCTATTTTGGGGAAAATACAGTATATACCATTATATTACTGTAGAAGCATGGGCTTTTTTCAAAGTTGTTATTCACAAAACAGTGAAGATAAACTCAGGTGGTACCTAGCATTAAGCATATTTCAAGTATTATCTGGCTTGACACAGTCTGAGAGGCATATTTCACAGAACTAGAAACTATCAGAAAACTTAATACATACTAGTTTCAGGAAAACAATTAACATATACGGATCGTGTGGAACAAGTGAGAAATAAATAGACAGTAGTTTGACTATTTACATAATGTTTATAATAACCAATATTTTGGATTGAATTACTTTTAACATACGTTATAAATTTTTCAATTGGCAAAATAAACAAAAAAGGGAACACACACAAAGACAAACACAGAGAGAGAGAGAGAAAGGGGAGGAAGACGAGAGAGAGACAGAGACAGAGAGAGAGAATGTAGAGCATAAGAAAATGTATTGATTCCAAGCAGTGGGCAGGTTACCTAATGTAGTTTGGGTAAAATAATATATATAAACTACGATAGTAAGTTTAAGTGTGTGTCACTTTAAACTGCAAGGCATGTAATTTTGGGTGCGGTTGTGAAACCACCATAAGAGGGAGCAAGAGAACCTGCTGGATTGCTGACTATGCTGGATTGACTGACTATGCTGGATTGATGGTTTGCTAACTGCGTGTTCCCTTCTGCTGAGTTTTTTGAACGTCGAAAGAAGAAAGGAGGTTTGACTTCTTCATATCTCTACTGTGAGGAGATATATTACTGGACTGATATTTCTAAATTTACTGACCTCTTTTTCGACACTGGACTTTGCAACTGAATAATCCCCGGACAGACTGAACTAGTGAATGATATATGGACTGTTTGACTATGCTAAAACTCTTACTGGAATAAACTATTTAACTAGCACAGTGTATCTGTTTTACTGAGTGTAAACTACAAAAACGTTTATCTCACATATTTGCCTGCCTGCCTGCCTGCCGTGCAGATTCTGCTAGGGTGTATCCTTAACAGGCAGCCTTTAAAAACCTGCATAAAGAATAAGATTCAAAAATTGAAGCCCTACTGCCTTTTTTACTTAAGCCATATGGCATATGTAAAAAGGTGTAGGGCAATAGTGGTATTCTATGAGTTCCACCCAGTTCTGCTGAGCCGGTAGCAGCGATGAGCAGTGGAGACCAAGCTGGCTCTCTCCAACGCTCTGTATTGGGCCCACCTGCCAGCCCAGGCTCCCATACTAACCTTCATGTCCTGCTTTTGAAGTGCAGCTGCTTTGTACAGCACAGCAATTGCTGCACGGCAGCTGCTGAAGCTACAGGGAGAGCGCAGGATTGGAGGGAGGGAGTCAAAATGCCTCTGCAGTTGCACAAAGTGCATGTTTGGTGCGTATGCATGCAAAGCGCATACATGCACACAAAGCACACCAACCAAGCCACGGCCACCAAACCGATGGGAACAATTTTTGAAATGCACCACTGTTCTAGGGTTTTAAATGTGCAATTGTGACCTCTTTCTTGACATTTTTTAAACTTCCTTGTGAATGCTTCTAATGCTGCTAAATACTTTTTGGGTTGGAATCAAAAGTAATGAACAGATTTAAGGGTGATTGTTAAGTCCTGGGCATGGGCGCAAGGAACGGAGATGAGACATCGAACGGTGACTTCAACTCTTTA
The DNA here is from genome assembly GCA_033807585.1 of Hydrophis major. Taxonomy (NCBI): domain Eukaryota; kingdom Metazoa; phylum Chordata; class Lepidosauria; order Squamata; family Elapidae; genus Hydrophis; species Hydrophis major. The sequence goes on from CM066331.1 coordinate 134,040,106, forward strand.
TTAACAAGAAAGAACAGAGCAACTACTTGGGCAGCAGCAGCTCTTTTATAGAGCTAGCTGCTGTCAAAACAGCCAATGAATTGAGTTCACCGCTTTCATAAGTGTCCAATCAGGGGGCCCCATTAACAGCCAATCAGACTGGCCAAAAACGACCAATCACGACTCGCTATTTATGGGCCAATGAGAAGTGCAGGATTACAAGCCTGCTGTAAAGTAAAGTTGTTGAGGGTTGAATCGCTGCGTTGGCATAGTCCATAACAGTGATCACCAATCTAGAAGGGAATTATTGCTGCCTTTTCCCATAGATGAATCGTGATTAAAAGTTGCTTCCCTCGCCCCATTTTACAAATGCAAATTGCTTATCTAATAGTTCTAATTATATTCAGTAACATCTAATAAGATCATTAGTTTCATCTTCAGTTTTCTTTTGTTCATGGCATTCATCAAATTGCTGGTAAAAGCTCACACTTGTAAGGCCTCCATACTTTTTTATATACTGTCTCACTGGTAAAATCTGCAATGCAGTTTGAGAGCAGTTTCTGCACAGATGTTAAGAAAGTGAGCCATGACCTAGAAATTCCCTGATGTAAATAGTCCATTCAAAATTTATAGGATAGTCTACAGCAGTGGTTCTCAAAGTGGGCGGTACCACTCCCTGGAGGGCGGTGGGATGCCTTAGTGGGGGTGCTAAGAAGCAAGGGGACCAGCAGGGGAGGGCTAAGAGGTGACAGAGGGGCATTCTGGGCGCCAGCCCACAGGGTCACCCCATTGACTGTTGCACTGCTCCGGAGCTGGTGCCTCGAATGTGGCAGCTTCAAAGCACTGCTCCGGTGCAACAGTCAAACACCTAGGGTGGGGGGTCATCAACATGCAGCTGTGTAGCCACATGTGGCCCTCTCCTGCGGCTCCCTGTCAGATGCTGCCACCACTGGCTGGTCCTGCCCCTCGTCCTCCCCTCCCACTCACTCTTTGCCTGCCCTGAAAAGAGAAGGGCAATGGCGGCAGATGGAGTCTCATTCTGTATTCAAGGGTAGCGCCCCTCTAATTGCTTCTTTTTCTGGCCCTTGATGCTGTATTCACCTCGGATGCTGGGACAGATTTGTGACTTTTCTTCAGCCCGAGACACTAGCCAGGTCGGCTTGGAGCCAATGTTCTGCATTGTAATGGGCTCCAGGGGGAGGAGGAGGAGGAGAGGATGGAGTAAAGTGCACTAAATTTGAGTGTGGTGCACAGGTGCTTCAAGAGCAGTGAGCAGCCATGGAGCTGGCTGTGGTGGGGCCTGGAGGGTGCACACAAGAGGAGAAGGAGGGGGAGAGGCAGGAAGGAAGCCTCCATCATGGCTTGCGCTCATTCCTTAGCCAACCTGGATTTCCAAAAACTCACCAAGAAGAAAGAAAAGAAGCTTCTCACACTCTCGGGAAGCTCTGTGTGCTCTGCTTGGGGCTCTTTGCTATCCTTTTTTCTTCCTTCCTTTTGAAAATCTGGGATAGCTGAGGAACGAGCAGAAGCTGCGGTGGAGGCTTCCCTCCTCCCTATCTTCCTCCCCTCATTCTTCAGCCAGCCCAGATTTCTAAAAGGAAGAAAGAAAAGGGGACAGCAAAGAGCCCCAAGGAGAGCACGCAGGGCTTTCTGAGAGAGTGAGAAGAGACACAGACAGGGAGCAAGAGTGAGCGAGACAGACAGAGAGAGAGAGAGATACAAAGGGAGAGAGAGAGATTTGGCTCAATTCAACAGGAAACATTCAGAATGCAAGCGTTCGCTGATGACATGGTTTTTATACTGGAGGACACAAAAGAGTCAAGCAAAAACTTACTACAAGAAATAGAGGTGTTCGGCAAAGTAGCAGGACTTAAAATTAATAAAGAGAAGACTAAGATAATAACAAAAAATTGTACTAAAAGGCAAAATGAGGAATTGACAAGAGAACTGGGGATTCAGACAACAAACAAAATAAAATATCTAGGAATTTGGCTCACAGTGAAGTGTACTACAATAAAGGCTGATAATTATGACAAATTAGTAGATCAGATACAGAAAGACCTAAACAGATGGGCAAACCTACAAATCTCTTGGATGGGAAGGATAGCCACCATTAAAACCAATGTATTACCAAAATTGTTATATCTCTTTCAAACCGTGCCAGTCAAACTGGAGAAATTTTTTTTCAAAGACTTGAATAGAAGAATTAGGACATTTATTTGATAAAAGAAGAGTAAAGCAAGAGTAAAATATAAATTAATGCAGGATATTAAAAGCAAGGAAGGACTGTCCCTTCCAGACTTCGAGCTATATTACCAAGCTACAGAGAGTACTTGGATTAAGGATTGGATTAACTTGGAGGATAAAAGAATATTGACAAAAGAAGGTTTCGATCTACAGCTTGGCTGGCATGCATTTCTTTGGGATGGGAAAACAGAACCCATAGCTACTTTCAAAAACATTGGATAAGAGATGCTTTATTATGTGTATGGGAGGAAATTAAAAAAACACTATGTGAAAATACCTCTCTGGCTATTTCCAATGGAGGCATTAATATATCCTAATGCCATGGATCTGAATAAAACAATAAAATACAAAGAACTCATAACAGATGAAGGTGACTTGAAATCACAGATACAACTCAAAACACAAGGAATAGAAATTGGGTGGTGGCCATACCTCCAAATTCAAACAAAATAAAACAAAACAAGGAACAATTTGGATTTTACAACAAAGAACAGGAATTAGACAAAAAAATTACAAGGAAGTGAAAAAAAATGATTACTAAATTATACAATTGCTTATTGGAATTTAAAATGGAAGAGGAAATGGTTAAGGAGAATATGATAATATGGGCTAAAAATTGCAGTCATAAGATCCATTTAAAACAATGGGAACAAATATGGCAAACCAACCATAAATTAATGTTATCAGTATCATATAAAGAGAATATCTATAAAATGTTCTACCACTGGCACCTTCCACCTGCAAGATTGGCAAAAATGTTTCCCAATAAGGCACCCAAATGCTGGAAGTGCAATCATAGCCAGGGAACTTATTTTCACATGTGGTGGACATGCCCCAAAACTCAAAAATACTGGTCTACGATACAAGGATGGCTGGAAGAGATGACAAAATTAAAGATTAAACTCAACATAGAGACCTTCTTATTGGGAATATCAGAATTGTCATGGAGTAAAAAAAGCATCTAATACTACACATCATCACAGCAGCAAGAATAGCCTATGCCCAAAATTGAAAATTAACAATGGTACCCACAGATTTAGCAGTAATCAACAAAATTTACCAATGCGCAGAAATGACGAGAGTAACTATGATTAAAAAACAAGGAAGAGGGAAATTTTTTTACAATATGGAATACATGGAACATGTTAAGTTCTGCGCATGGGTGCAAGGAACGGAGATGAGGCAGTGAACAGTGAACTTCAACACTTTATTAAACATTCTGAACAGAGCAAAAACCTAGGGCAGCAGCAGCCCTTTTATAAGGCAGGCTGCTGATCTAGTAACCAATGAGAAACGTGGAGTGTTAACCTCTTGAACCAATGAGAGTGGCTCATTAACAGCCAATCAGATTCTCCAGAACGGACCAATCCGATATCACTATTATCGGACAATCAGAAGTACAGGATTAGAACCCTGCTTTTTCTAAGGTTTGATAAAATTTTATTTAAGCGTTTTATTAGTTTATAATACCCCTTCCCCCTGGGTTCCATTTAAGGGGTGCGGTGACGTAATCCCTGAGGTATGAAGGTTGTTTTGACTGTCTATTAGATTTACGCTGTCCCACCAGTTCCTGTCTGTAATCCGGTTTCGGTGGGACATTTTTGGGCAAGTCAGGTACCGGTGGTTCCGTATCCTCATTGGATGATTCGGTGCCACTAATGTTCTCGTTGTTGTCCTCCAATCTTTGCAGGCTTGCTTCTGTTGAGGTGTTCCTCTGTGGCGAGGACACTCCCCTCCCTGATTCTTCTTCATTTGTCACGCCCAATTGCTGACTTCTTGCGCTCCTGCTTTCCACCATCTTGAATTTGGTTTCTTTGACATCCCCTCCCCCCTCCATTTGGGAGTTACCGGAGTTGCGGAAACTGGGTTGTAGCCTCGAGCGAAGCTGATCTATATGGTGTTTCCATATTTTTCCATCGCAGGTTTTCACACGGTATGACCTGGGTCCGGTGGCTTGAATTACGGTTGCCTCAACCCACAACGGTTCACCGGAAAGGTTTCTGGCAAAAGCTAAGTCGTCTATCTTGAACTCACAGCATTTTCCGCTAGATCCACAGGGTTTCTCTGGCTCATAGGACGGGTGAAGCCGGTCAAGGTGGGAACGGAGTTTGCGTCCCATCAATAGTTCAGCTGGAGTCTTGTTGGTGACGCTGTGCGGAGTGATGTGTTGGAGAAGGAGTGTTCTGTTGATTTTATCTTCAATGTCCCCATAGTCCATTTTGTAGAGGTTTTTTTTAACAAATTGTACCATGCGCTCGGCTCTTCCGTTAGCTGCAGGGTGAACTGGTGAAGTTAGCGCATGGCGAATACCCCGGTCTGCTAAGTATTGTTCAAAGGGTAGAGCGGTAAACTGGGGTCCATTGTCAGAGACCAGAACGTCTGGCAGTCCATGCATCGCGAATAGCCTGTTCAATTTCCGGTTGATGGATTCGGTTGTAGTCTTCATTTTGTGGATCTCGAGCCAGTTGGAATAGACATCCACTGTTAGTAGGAACGTATGTCCCTTAGTAGGTCCTGCAAAGTCAATGTGGATGTGGGACCACGGTCCCCGGGGTGTTTCCCATTCTGTTGGAGTTGCTTTAGGTGGGGCACTGCTAACTTCTTGGCATTTTAAACAAGTCTTTACCCAGGCTTCGATCTGTTTGTCGATGCCCGGCCACCATGCATAGCTTTGTGTGAGTGCTTTCATACGCACGATGCCGGGGTGACCCTCATGCAGTGTTTTTAATACTGCTCGTTGCAACCGCTCTGGGACGATGACTCTATCCCCCCATAGCATGCAGCCTTTTTGTGAAAAAAGTTCTGTTTGCCGGTTCTTGAAGGGGATGAAGTCGTCAGGGGTTTGTTCTACTGGCCATCCCCGTTTGACCCAGTTAAGAACTCGCGTTAAGATAGGATCGCGTTTTGTTTCGATCGCGATATCTCTAGCTGTTAGCGGCGGTGAATGTAGCGTTTCAATCTGGAATGTCTTAAGCGTTGGAGCTGGGTCATCGACGTTTTCCGGAAGTGGTGCATGGCTCAGCACGTCAGCGTGGGGAATGGCTTTCCCTGGGCGGCGTTGCAGTCTATAGTTGTACACAGCCAAAAACTCCGACCAGCGAGTCATTCTAGGTGATAATATATAGGGGGTTGGCTTTTCTCCTGCTATAATCCCCAGCAAAGGTTTGTGGTTGGTCACAATAGTAAAAACTCGTCCATATACATATTCATGATACCGTTTCACAGCAGATACAACAGTAAGAGCCTCTTCATCGATTTGACTATAGTTATGTTCAGCCTTTGAAGGACCTTTGGGTCCTTGAAAAATAGGCAATAGGGGCCTCACTACCGTTTGGTAACACATGGCTTCAAATGGCTCCTACTCCAAATGGTGACGCGTCACATCTAATTGTTAAAGGCAAAGTCTCGTTATACTGCATTAAAACAACATCTGAGGTTAATAAATTTTTCACTTGTCGGAACGCATGCTCCTCTCGGTGCCCCCAGACCCAGGTTGCTTTTTTGTCGAGAAGTCTATGTAGGGGCTCAGCTACGGTCACTTTGTGGGGCAGGAAGATGTTGTAAAAATTAATGAGCCCCAGAAAAGCTTGGAGATCAGTCTTATTTCTGGGTCTTGGGGTGTTCTTGATTGCTTTTAGTTTGCTATTGGTGGGGTGAATGCCTTGTTTATCGATTAGGTACCCCAGGAACTCTACTTTATCTGTACAAAGTTGACATTTATTTTTTTTAACCTTAAGGCTGGAGTCTTTAAATTTCTGGAGAACCAATTTAAGACGCTCTTCTAGTATTTCTCTATTTGGGACAGCAATTAAAACATCATCAAAGTATGGTACGACCCCTTTGATCCCCTGCAAGAGTCTCTTCATCAAACTTTGAAAAATCCCTGGGGCTACGCTAACTCCGAATTGGAGTCGGTTGCACTTAAAGGCGCCTCGGTGCGTAACGATCGTTTGTGCCTCTGCTGTTTTTTTATCTACAGGCAGTTGTTGGTACGCCTGTGCTAAATCCAATTTAGCAAAGACTTTTCCGCCCCCCAGGGAATGGAGAAGGTGTTGTACCACCAGCACCGGGTAAGCGTTCTGTTGAAGGGTGTGATTCAGGGTGGCTCGGTAGTCCCCACAAATCCTTAACAATCCATCCGGTTTGATGGGTGTTATGATTGGATTTCCCAACGAGCGTGGTCTATTGGTTCTAAAACACCCTGGGCTATTAATTTATCAAGCTGCTCATCAATCTTTGGTTTAAGGGCAAAAGGTACCCGACAAGGCTTAAGGCGGATGGGGGCTACTTCAGGGTTAAGGTTAAATGATATCGGGATCCCCTTGTACTTGCCTAGTTTGTCTGCAAAGATGTCCTGGAATTCCTGGACGAGGGCCCCCTCCCAGTCATCGCTTCTGGTTTGGTGAATGCCGGCTACCTCAATCCCGAGTGGGGCAAACCATTGAAGGCCTAACAAGCTAGGCTGATCACGGTCGATGACGGTCAATGGTAAAGATGCATTACGATTTTTGAATGAGACCTGGACTAGACTGGATCCAATGACCAGAATTCGGTTCCCTTGATAATCCTTGAGTATGATTATTTGGGTTCTGAGGTCTTGCCGCCGGATGGCAGGGATTAATTGTTTAAGGGTCTTCCAGGAAACCATCGAGAAGGACGATCCTGAATCGACTTCCATCACGCAGGGCTGGTTTTCGATGGAGACCTTCACTCAGATCTTCTTTGCATCTAGTGTGAGGCGTGACCAATTGTAATGGTTTGGTGTGCCTCTTCTCATTTAGTTGAATTGGCCAGTGGTTTATTTCTGTAGGAGTGGTTGTTCCATTGGTGGTTCAAATGTTCCCGCCTCACAGGATGATTCCCTGTGGTTTGGCGGTAGTTGGTGCCCCTCTGAAGTGGGCTGGATCCTTGCTTGCTTCTACAGACCTTTCTGATGTGGCCTCTTTTCCCACAAAAGTTGCAGAGCACGTCGAGGAATTTGCAGCCTGATCGCGGGTGGTTTGCCCCACAACCTGCGCATTGGTGCTGTAGTCTTTGATTCCGCTGGTGGCGTTGGTCACGTTCAGACCGGAGCCGGTTTACCTCCTTTTCATCACTTTCTGATGACGATTCGAGTTCCTTGTGATGGGTTGCCATTGTGTGTCTCTCTAGGCGAGGTGAGGTTTCGCTGGCTAGTTGGAGCATTGCGTTGGTACGGCACATTTGGGCAGCCGACTTCCTGGTCACTTCTGCTGCAGTAGCGTCAGCAATGGCATCTGCAAGGCTGATGTCGCCTTTCGCCATTAGCTTACTTTGCACATGTGGTGCATCTAATCCCAGAATTATTCGGTCTCTCAGAGCTTCTTCAAGGTTGGCGAACCCACAAAGGCCTCCCAGGTTCCGGAGATCCACGATGAAATCTGCAACGCTCTCTCCTTTCCGCTGTTCTCTCTGGTAAAATTCATATCTTCAGACAAGCATTGGTATGGTAGGTGCATAGTGGGCCCGTAGGAGTGGCTCGAGGACATCCCAGTCCATGGATTTCACCTCAGCCGGTTTCGCCAGTGCCTTGGCCATCTTAAACACAGCAGGTCCGCAGTGGGTCAGGAATACTGCTTGCTTTTTTCCCGTAGTGGCATCCTTCAAGTTGTTGGTCTCCAGAAACATCTGGAACCAGTCCATGTATGAGTCCCAGTCTTCTTGTGCCAGGTCAAATGGAGCGGGTGGTATGGCACCGCCGGACATGGTTTCCGCTGTCGATGTGCCTTCAGCCACGTCCTCTTTTTGGTGCTCTGTAGTGTTCAGTCAGCTCTGACGTCTCCATATCCCACCTTCATCACCAGTGTTAAGTGCTGCGCATGGGGGCAAGGAATGGAGACGAGGCAGTGAACAGTGAACTTCAACTCTTTATTAAACATTCTGAACAGAGCAAAAACCTCGGGCAGCAGCAGCCCTTTTATAGGGCAGGCTGCTGATCTAGTAACCAATGAGAAACGTGGAGTGTTAACCCCTTGAACCAATGAGAGTGGCTCGTTAACAGCCAATCAGATTCTCCTGAACAGACCAATCCGATATCACTATTATCGGCCAATCAGAAGTGCAGGATTAGAACCCTGCTTTTTCTAAGGTTTGATAAAACTTTATTTAAGCATTTTATTAGTTTATAACAGTACAAATGGTTAAATGAAAAGGAAATAAAGATGGATAGTAAAAATGATTAAAGAAATATTATGGAGTAACAGAAATAAGGATAAATATATAGCTATGAATATATGTATAGTATAGCTATGTATATAGGTGTAGTAGTGTAGCAACATAGGACAACAAACAATGCATCATGACGTATTAATAATATAGATAAGTAAGAAATCAGGAATTAGATTTAAGATATCTTTGTAGTAAATGATCTCGATTAACACTAATACAGATGTACACTGTTATGAAAACACTATAAAATGTGAAAACATGATTCTCTTTTTAAAATTCTTTTTCTTGAATAAAAACGATTTTTTAAAAAAAGAATTAGATAATAGGTAGCCATACTCCTTTTCTCTCTCTCTCTCTCTTTCTAACTGGGTAATGTGAAAGCAGTCACACAATTTCTCAAGGCAAACTCTGCTACATTCATAAATGGATTCATTGTTATGTGATAATGAACTGATTGCTGAACAATTGATATTGGATCTATGACCAGGAATTTAAAATAAAAGAAAATAAGAAAACCAGGAAAATAGGTAATTGCTATACTTCATCATTTAGACCATAGATAGTATTTTTTTTTCCATAGCACAAGAACAGGGCTGTCAAACTCGATTTCATTGAAGGCCACATCACAGTTCTGTTTGACCTTGGGGGCCTGCGTGGGCATAGCCAGGGTAGGCATGACAAGCTTGATATCAATCATGTCAGGGTCACCTGTGGTGGCCCAATTGCTCTGTCAGAGAAAACAGGCTCCCAATCTCTGTTTTCGGCTACAACAGCCTCCTGCAGCCCTCTGCCTGTGAAAACAGAGCTCAAGTGGGACAATTGACCCCAATGCCTTATGTGCATACTTCTTAAAAAAGCTCTCCTCTGCTCTAGTGGAACCCCTAAGCGTTATATATGAGATATCATTCAGAACCAGCTCAGTACCAAACTTATGGTCCTCAGCTACAGTCATCTTCAAAAAACATGACCCAAGTCTGGTTGCAAACTATAGACCAATTATCACTGTGTTGTGTCATGTGCAAAGTCATGAAATCAATCATTAACCAATTCATTGCCCTTCATTTAGAGTCAAACAAAAACTCTCCAAAAAACAATTTGATTTCAGGAAAGAATTGTCCTGCAATCTACAACTCCTACATTGCAACCACAAATGGACTACTCTGCTAGACCAAGGTAAAGCAATAGACGCAATTTACATAGACTTCTGCAAAGCGTTTGATTCAGTGTTACATGACAAACTACTGTTAAAACTAAACCCTTACAGCATTTCTGGATCCCTTCATAAGTGGATTACTGTGTTCCTGTCAAACAGGCAACAAATAGTAAAAAATAGGGAGTGCTATATTAAACCCTGTTTCAGTTAACTGTGGTGTCCCCCAAGGCAGCATTCTAGGACCCACACTTTTTATACTCTATATTAATTGTTGTAACTATGTATCATTCATGTGATTGCAACTATGTATCATTGCAACTATGTATCATTCAAGCATTTGCAACATTGTATCATTCACGTGTAATCATTAACTTCTGTCTCTTCAGTGACCTTTGCAAGGCACGTACGAGAGACAAGGAGATAGACGTTTGTTAAATAAGCTTATCCACTTTGTAAATAATCTGTCCGGTATGCAGCTTTGTAAACATGCACATCCTGATGAGATTACCATGTTTGACTTGAGCTTTTTAATTAAATCATTTTCTTGTAAAAAAGCACAATAAAAGAGCGTGTGCCAAGACATTTGGGGCGCGCTCATCAAGAGCAAACTTCGCTTCCTGTCGTTTCTCTTCCCTTCTCTCCCTTTCATGAGCCGCCCATCAGATGCAGGATGGCAGATACCGCATTCTGGTGACCCCGACGTGATTCCCTAAGGGGGATACGCAGCGACGCGCCCATATCTTATCAGTTCGATGGGAGCTGTGCATCGCCAGGCCTGAAGCGAATTGCACTTCATCGGATATGAAACACGGTCTCGACTTTTCGTAAGTATGGGTGGAAACTTTTCTCAACAGCAGACGCAGCATCTGAAGGAATTGAGGGAGTTAGTCGCTTCTTCTTCTAAATACTCTGCTAATTTAAAGGGCTCTCCTATAAAAAAGAAACCTATTGCTACATTATTGGCTTATGTGTGGCAACATTGTCCCAATTATCCAGAGAAAGGGTCCTTAAAAATTTCTGTTTGGCAAAAAATTGGTGAACATATCCATAGTCTTCCTCGTGCACCTATTGGCATTTTGGTCACTTGGAGGCTTTAAAAGTCCATTATCAAATAGAAGCAGGGAATGTGTTTGAATCTCCCCCACCAAGTTATGATAACTTTTCTATCCTTCAACCCTCCGCTCCTGATGATCATAAGTCATTACGGGAGCCTCCCTCCATTCAATCCACTTCCACAAATGTAGAGCCCCTGTGTCCTCCACCACCCTCCCGAGGTGGAGGGGGTGTTGTAAAAGCCATTCAACAATATGAAGGGAAAATGGATGAGGACACCCTTGCAGCTGCCTCCCTTTATCCTGTCATACAAGCCGGCAATCCCCCAGCTCCTCAGTATACCCCAATGCCGTATAAAATAATTAAGGATTTAAAAGCAGCTTGCAAGGAAAATGGTATTCAATCTCGTTATGTACAGGGTCTTTTAGGATCAATAACCCAACCAGGCGCTGACTTGATAAATGCTGATTGGCGTACATTATTTGCCATGATCCTCACGTCTTCACAATTTTTGGTCTGGGAGTCAGAATTTCACAAACGTACTGCAGCCGCAGCCGCTAGAGGCTTGCCGGCAAATGTCACTTTAGATATGCTTAACGGTACGGGCACTATGCTTACCATTGCCCACCAGACTGCCACAGACGCAGCTGCTTTCCCTATATTACAGGATTGTGCTTTGGCCGTAGCTCGAAAAATTGATAATGCGGGATGCATGCCCAAATCTTTCTCTAAGATTATTCAAGGACCTTCTGAGCCTTTTTCCTCCTTTATAAACCGTCTCACAGAAGCCTTAGAGAGACAAATTGATAATGAGGAGGCTTGTAATGAATTAAGTTTAAAACTTGCTTTTGAAAATGCAAACGCTGATTGTCAGAAAGTTTTGCAACCATTAATTAATAAGAAAAATGTTACCTTGGCAGATTATCTTACAGCCTGCCGAATCATAGGAACCACATCCCATTCCATGTCTACTCTGGCTACAGCCATTACTGAAGGCATGCAGCAGAACATGGGCTCTCTTCTTCCCATTTCCCAACAAAATACTCGTAAAATGGGTAATTGTCTTAATTGTGGCAAGCCAGGTCACTTTAAGAGACAATGCAGAGCCCCGGGTGGGGGAGCAAATATGTCAAAAAACCAGTTAGCTCACCCAAAAATGCCATGCCCTCGATGTAAAAGGGGCTATCACTGGGCTAGTCAGTGCAGAGTCCAAAAGAATGAACAGCAGAATAACCCTGCAATCATTCAAAAACCTTTTTTGAATCAGGGAAACTAGAAACGGGGCAGACAGCTAGCCCCACAACAAAGGCTGCTGAAACTTGCAATTTTTCTTCTTTCGCTTACGATCTTGTTGCTAATGAAACTGTTACTTATCTCCTTGGTGTCGCTGACTTTCTCTTTGTACATCCTGTTCAGCCTTTTCATATGCCCCCCGATATTCCAGTGCTAGTCTTTCCTGTAAGGAATTTAGCTGAACAAGGTATTCTTGCCTCTCCTTTTCTGCATGACCCCACTGTATTGTCTGATGTCTGTCTGTCTGTACTAGCTAATACAGAAGTTACTATAAATGAGGGGGATGTTGTGGCAAAAATGATTGTGCTCTTAGACCAACAACAAGAGCAACTCTATGCAATTGAAAGACCAATTAGTCAACCGAAACCTATGGTGACATTCTTATTGAATGGTCGATCCTTTCTTGGTCTTTTAGATACTGGAGCGGATATTTCCGTCATCCGAACCGCGGAGTGGCCGGACACCTGGCCTGCAGATGTGGCACCAGCGGTGAGAGGAGTGGGGGGACTCCAGGAGACTCGCATAAGCAGAAACTGGGTAAAAGCCTATTCCCCTGAGTCTCAATGTGTTGCTTATATTAAACCAGCTGTAATTCCTCTGTATACTAATTTGTGGGGAAGAGACCTTATGTCACAGTTTAATGCACAACTTACCCTCCATTAACCATGCTTCGCTTATATTTGACTAACAATAACCCTGTGTGGATTGATCAGTGGCCTCTCCCTTCTATAAAGCTTGAAGCCTTACATTCTCTTGTTCAAGAACAATTAGATAGAGGTCATATAGAACCCTCATTGAGTCCATATAATACCCCAGTTTTTGTTATCAAAAAGAAAAACGGCGCTTGGCGCCTCCTTCAGGATTTAAGGGCTGTGAATTCGGTCCTCCTTCCAATGGGACCCCTGCAATGTGGTCTTCCAAATCCTAACATAATTCCTCAAGAGTATGACCTTGTCATTATCGATTTAAAAGACTGCTTTTTCTCCATTCCATTACACAAGTCAGATAGAAAATTATTTGCTTTTACAGTACCAACTTTAAATAATCAAAGACCTACCAAACGATATCAATGGAAGGTCTTACCGCAAGGTATGTTAAACAGTCCAACTATGTGTCAATTTTTTGTGGATTTAGCCTTGCAACCATACAGGGACAAATATCCTCATTTTTTAATCTATCATTACATGGATGATATATTGGTATCTGCACCTGGTCCAAAGGGCACTGTATTAAAATCTCTGTCGTGTCTGACCTCCATTTTAGGTAAAGCAGGGCTCATTATAGCCCCAGAAAAAATACAATCCAAACCTCCCTTTTCCTATTTAGGTCACAAGTTACTTGCTTCAGCTGCTGTTCCTTCCCTTCCCCTCCCAACACTTCCCCCAAAACCAACACTCGTGATTTTACAACAGTTCCTGGGAACCTTAAATTGGGCACGTCCTTATTTGGGTTTGACTACAGCTACATTAGCTCCTCTCTTTAATGCTTTCACGCAAGGTAAAGCCCCGTCCGATGTTATCATTCTAAATAAAGAGCAGTTGCAGGCATTAAAAGACATTTCCCATTTACTAGCTACTAGATGGGTGGATCGAGCTATAGAAAATTGTCCTTTATCAATTGCTTTATTAAATACTGTTCAGAGACCCACAGCTGTCATTATGCAATTTCATCAGACACAGGTTTTGATTTTAGAATGGCTGCATTTGTCTCACACCCCACGGACCACAATCACTAGTAAAGCCTCTGCATATTCCCAATTGATCTTTAAAGGTCGACAAAGATGTAAACAACTCATGGGATGTGAGCCTGTTTTAATATTCACTCCTTGTTCATTGACTACGTGGGAAATGCTATGGTGTAATTCAGAAGAACTACAATACGCTTTAGTAGAGTGGCCAGGGCAAATTTCTTGCCATTTACCAGCTGACCCATGGTTCACTTTTCTTAAAACTCTCCCTTTTGAATGGCATTCCCCCCTCTCAATATCTCCATTAGTAGATGCACCTACGCTTTATGCAGATGGGGGGAAAATGTATGGTGTTTGTGCATGGTACCAGGAGGGAGAGTGGAAAACTAAAATTACCCCTCCGCAATCTTCTGCTCAACAGGCAGAACTTGCTGCATCTCTTATTGTGTTTCAACAATTTCAAAAAGCTCCTTTTAATTTAATAGTAGATTCCTTATACATTTCTCAGATTTTGAAAAATATATATCAAGCCTATTTATCTCCGAGCATATCTGTTTCTTTGTTAAAGTTATTGCTTCCTCTACAGCAATGTATCAACAACCGCACACATCCATTCTTTGTAGCACATATCAGGAGCCATCAACCTCTTCCTGGTATATTACAGGAGGGAAACAAGGTGGCAGACGCAGCTGCAGCAGCTGCATCTGGTAAATCAATTTTTAATCTGACAGCAGCAGAAAGCCAAAAAAGCATTACAAAAACAATTTTCTCTAACTCAGGCAGAAGCTGCTGCCATTATTCAACAATGCCCCACATGTAGTAAGCAAGGACATTCCATTCCCATAGGAGTAAATCCTAGAGGATTAAAAGCTTGTGAAATTTGGCAAATGGATGTAACTCAGTATCCACCTTTTGCCCCTTGGAAATATTTCTACGTTTCCAAAGATACATGTTAAGCCTGGTTTCCCCAACCAGGGTTAGGGAGACAAGCTAAACAGAATGTGCAGCGTTAGTCAGATAGGCACACAGATAAATGAGTGAGCTAAGCTTGTATGTTTATTAACATACAGTAAAAATAACAGATACGCTTGTGCTATCAAAAATATAGTTTATTCCATTATGAGTTCATAGCATAGTCAAAATAACAGTCCAATAGTCATGTATCATTTAGTCAGTCCATTCAGGGATATTCAGTTTGCAAAGTCCGTTTAGAATATCCTATGTCAGTTCACTTACAAGTCAGTCCTTTGTTTTCTCTCCCGTTCGAGCAATGCAGTCTTGAGTCCTTGCAGTAATCAGGGATCATCAAAGCCAGAGAGAGAGCAAGCTGCAGCCTTGCTTCTTTTAAAGTGCTTTCACAACCACTCCCTTAATTACTATCCCACAGTTAAAGTTGCAGACACTTTAACATACAAACTATGATTACATATTATTATTTACCTAAACCAGTTAGGGTAAACAATGTTATCCCTAACATTCTCCCCTTTTAGGTGAAATAATAATATAAATATTTACATCTTTAAATCATAGTAGTTACAACTTTCTTTAAACTTAGTTACTCCTTGAGCTTTTGTAAATTGGTCTGCAATGTTTTCTTCCGTCATGCAGTATTCCAATTTAATTAGCCCATTCTTTACAGATTCTCTAACATTTAAGTATCTTAAGTCAGTATGCTTTGATCTAGTTTTAACAGCAATACTAGTAGCTAACTTTATAGCTGCTTGGTTATCCTCGTACACAATAATGGAATCTTTTACAGTTATACCCATGTCTAATAATAACTGTTTGTACAAAATCAAATCAGTGCATAATAATGACAGACATGAAAATTCCGCTTCCATCGTGGACAAGCTGATATGCTGTTGTCTGATTGACCTCCACCCTATTAGTGTTTTACCAAATAATATAGCCATCCCAGATGTTGATTTTTTAGTGTTTATATCAGTTGCAAAACTTGCATCTGCATAGGCACTAAGACTCAAATCACCCTTTGGTTCTATATACAATGCATGGTTCATTGTTCCTTTAAGATATCTTAAAATTCTCTTTAATGATTGCCAATGACTTTGATGTGGATCTGAATTAAAACGTGCCAGCTGATTAACACTATAAGCTATATCAGGCCTAGACCAATTGCTTATATATGATAAGCTGCCAATCAAAGATTGATATATAGACTTATCAAATTTGGGACTTTGATCATTAGTTTGGCAAACTTCCTGACTCATTGGAGTCTTTGCCGGTTTACAAAGTTCCATTTTAAACGTTTTAATTAATTGGCAAATTTTATCTTCTTGAGATATCTTAAAACCATTTTTTGTTTTGTTAATTGTCAATCCTAGATACTTTTTAATTTCACCTAAATGCTTTAATTTTATCTTTTTGGCTAATAATGATATAATCTCATTAGCTTCATTATTAGTCTTAGTTATCAAAGCAATATCATCTGTAAATAATAACAATAATGACACCGTTCCATTATTTTCTCTTTTAAACACACATGGATCTGCTAAACCAGATTTAAAACCTATATTGTTTAACTCTTTCACAATATATTGGTTCCACTCAAAACCAGATTGTTTCAACCCGTAAAGACTCTTTTTGAGTTTCCAACAATCATTACTATTTACTTTATTGTCTTTTATACCTACTGGCTTTTTCAAATATATAGTGTGCTGCAATGGTGCATGCAGATAAGCAGTTTCTACATCTAAATGGTTAATGACATAGTTTTTCTTAGCTGCCCACACTAATGCTGCTCTTAAAGATGTTGCTTTAAGACTTGGTGCAAAAACTTCATCGTAATCAGATGCAGTTTGATTAAATCCTTGAGCTACTAACCTAGCCTTATGGGTAACAGTCCCATCATTTCCAGTTTTTACTTTAAATATCCATTTGCACCCAATGGATTTTTCTCCTGGAGGTAATTTAGCATCTTCATAAACTTTCATTACCTTTAATGAATTTAGTTCTTTTTCCATTGCTTTTTGCCAATTCTCCTGATCCTTAGTAGGATACATCCTAAGTTCATCTATACTAGTTGGAACTTTAGTTACTTGGCAAACTATACTTGCTTGATATCTATCAGGTGGTCTAGTTACACGTATAGTACGTCTAGGTATTACAGGACTTACAGGTGGACTTTCCTTTATTAACTCTTCTTGATTATCTAACTCTTCCTGATCAACTGTTTCCTCTTGTTCTGGTCCTATTTGCTCTTCGTGGACTTCTTCTTTAATTGGACTCTTCTTATAACTAATCTGATCTTTCTGCCTTTTGTAGGGTTCAATAATTACTTCATTATTTAAATCTTGCTCTAATCTATTCCATCCTACATGTTCTAGGAATTTAGCACTAGCACTGGTGTAAACTCTAGATGTACCTGGTTCCCAGAATCTATAAGATCTATGATTAGATGTATATCCTACAAAATATAATCTTTTAGCTCTATGTTGTCCTTTGTGTCTAAGTTGTGTAGGGATATGCACCCATGCTGGTGCTCCAAATGTGTGCATGTAACTTAAATCAGGTTTTGTACCATGCCACAGTGTGAATGGTAATTCACCTGTTGTTGAATTAACAACATTATTTAATATATGATTACCACACATTATTGCTTCTCCCCATAAATTGTCAGGTAATCCTGAATCAGACATCATAGTTCGTGTCATTGATTTTAATGTTTGGCCTCTTCTCTCTATAAAGGCATTATGTTGTGGCCTATATGGTGCAGACTTTTTATGTTGAATACCTAACATTCTTAGTCTGTTCTGGAATTTATTATTTGTAAATTCTGTACCATTATCTGTTATAAGAGTTACTAATTTCTTTTTAGTTTTCCTTTCTGCAAATTTAATCCAATTAAAGAGATTTTGATACGTTTCAGTTTTGCTCTTCATTAAATAGCAAAACCCATATCTAGAATAATGGTCCATTATACTTAGTATGTAACGAGCTCCTCCTACACTTGGTTTTTTAGGACCTATTAAATCTGAAATACTACCTCTAAAGGCTTTTTAGTAGTAAATCCATCAACTCTATTAGCCGGTGTGACCCTGCTCTTACTTTGATTGCAAATATTACATTGCAAATACTTATTACAAGGTTTCAAACTTATTCCCTTAGATAATTCAACAGTTTTCTTAAGCATTTTAAAATTTAAATGCCCTAGCCTTCGATGTAACAAGTGAATACATTCATCATGAGGTTTCTTATTTTCATAAACTGTGTTAGCCACTTTTAAACCATCATCATTTAACACATATAATTCACCTCTTAAAGATGCAGTAATTTTCTTATCTTCTTTTTCAATTATGCAGTTATCTCCTTTAAAAGTAACTACATATCCTAGTTTAACCAAAATTCTAACTGAAATTAAATTAAACTTAAGTTGTGGTACATATAACATTTTTACATTCTCTTTTATAAAAGAACAATATGCTATACCTTGACCTTTAGCTTTCAGTTTCCAGCCATTGGCTAACGATATCTGCTGTGTACTCTGGGACATTTTAATAAAAATTTTGTTATCGTTTGTTATACACTGGGATGCTCCACTGTCAACCACCCATAAATTATTTTTTACAGCTCCGTTAGTATACATGGCTAACTCTAAATTTTTATTTATCTTTTGATGACTTTTAGTATTCTGGCCAGCGTTCTGGCATTTTGCTTTTTTACAAAATCTTGCCAAATGTCCTCTTCCTCCACAATTAAAACACTTTTTAATTGCGTATGCAGTAGGAGATTCATTATCTTCTTTTTGAGGTTGCTGCCTCCTTAACTCATCTCTTTCAAGCCTTCTTCTGGCCTCTTCAATCAATCTGCCAGTTATATCAGTTAAAGTTAAACTTTCCTTTGGCAATATTTCAAGGGAAGTTATGTAGTTGTCATAACTTTCATCAAGGGAAGATAGAATTATGTAGACTTGGTGTAGTTCAGAGAAAATAAGCTCTTTCTCGTGCAGTTCTTGAAAAATGCTTTGCATAGTTTTCAAATGACTCAGCATATCACCATTTGTTTGGAGATGTGTACTGAAAAGCTTCCGTGTTAGATTTATGTGAGCACCAACGTTATCTCGAACATAAATCCTCTTCAGCTTCTGCCAACACACAACAGCCGTTTTCTCTCCGTGGATATAAACAAGCTGTTGATCAGTTAAGGTTAACCCAATTATGCAAATAGCTTGTTGATTTTTATGCATAAATTCTTCTATCTTTAGTTTATCTTCATCATCCTCTCGATCCCATTCTTCTACGTTTGGTGGATTTTCAATTATGTTCCACAAACCTTCTCTTCGTAGAAGCAGACTACATTTCATAGACCATGATACATAGTTTGTTCAATCCAACTTGGATATAAGAGACAAACTTTGTAAATTGACTTGTGCCATGTTTTCTCATATGGATATAAAACTATAATTAATAAAACACAGCTGTCTGTTTACTGTAATGATAACAACACAAACTCTCACTTTTACATAAATCTGTTTTATCCTAATTAAACTGACTTTGCAGCCTCTGGGCCCATAACCAGTGTTAAGCCTGGTTTCCCCAACCAGGGTTAGGGAGACAAGCTAAACAGAATGTGCAGCGTTAGTCAGATAGGCACACAGATAAATGAGTGAGCTAAGCTTGTATGTTTATTAACATACAGTAAAAATAACAGATACGCTTGTGCTATCAAAGATATAGTTTATTCCATTATGAGTTCATTACATAGTCAAAATAACAGTCCAATAGTCATGTATCATTTAGTCAGTCCATTCAGGGATATTCAGTTAGCAAAGTCCGTTTAGAATATCCTATGTCAGTTCACTTACAAGTCAGTCCTTTGTTTTCTCTCCCGTTCGAGCAATGCAGTCTTGAGTCCTTGCAGTAATCAGGGATCATCAAAGCCAGAGAGAGAGCAAGCTGCAGCCTTGCTTCTTTTAAAGTGCTTTCACAACCACTCCCTTAATTACTATCCCACAGTTAAAGTTGCAGACACTTTAACATACAAACTATGATTACATATTATTATTTACCTAAACCAGTTAGGGTAAACAATGTTATCCCTAACATTACATATTCAGGGTTTATTCTGGCTACTCCTCAAAGGGGAGAAACTGTAAAACATATCATCAATCATTCAATTCGTACCTTTGCCTCGCTGGGATGTCCAAAAGAAATAAAAACAGACAATGGACCTGCCTATACAAGTTCTGCTTTTCAGGACTTCTGTAACATATGGGATGTAACTCACAAGTTTGGGATTCCCTACAACAGCCAGGGGCAGGCTATTGTGGAACAAACGAACTTGTCTCTGAAACGTGCTCTTGATCGATATTCGTTGTGGGAAAAAACCCCGAACCTCCCAGCATTGCAAAATTCTCTTAACATTTGTCTTTACACTTTAAACTTTCTTAATCTGACTGGCATTCCTCCCATTTCTGCTGCTTCACGTCATTTTTCCTCCCCCTCACCCCCGCCTAACAGACCTCTGGTATATTATCGCAGATTACCAAATCCTGCCTGGCAGGGTCCCGCTGAGCTTCTCACTTGGGGACAAGGCTACGCTGCGATCTTACTGCCAGACAAAACCACTTGTTGGGTCCCTGGTCGGGCAGTAAGACCCTATCATGGGAATTCCTCTGCTACATCTGTATCTTAAAACTCTTCCTGATATTCTTGCCTATATCTTCTTTGCAATTTCTACCTTACTTCAACAAAACCTATGCTTCCTGTCAAAAGACTATTCATGTTAAAATCATTTCATTAACAGAAGGCTATTATACTTGTTCATGTGGGTACGTCATGAAAATGCTACCCATAGTTTTCACTCTGTCACTTCTGTTTTATTTTAAAGAACACTCTACCACTCGCTCTTTTGTTCCTTCTTTACTCTTCCTATGGAAAGGAACCTTAAAATCTTTTCCTCTATTCAATCTAAAATTAGAGGGACCTAAATGTCCTTATATTGTATCATGGGTTTCCCCACCCCTGCGGTATCTGCCATCCCGCATTAGATGGGCATCTCATGAAAGGGAGAAAGGGAGAGAAAAACGACACGAGACGAGGTTTTCTCTGTAGATGAGAGCCCTTAATGCCTTGACACAGGCTCTTTTATTATGCTTTTTCACAGGGGGGTGAAATTCTTCAAAGCCCAGGGTAAACAAGACATTCATGAATTATAATAGCTTAGGTCAGCAGGAAATACACAAGATTTATAATAGCTCAGGTTAGTAAAGACAACAGGGTATCAAACAGTGTAATTTATAGAAACTCAGGTCAACCAAGACATCATTCTGCATTGACAGCTGTCTAAACTCCTCTTCTCTTTTGCATGTCTGGCAAAGATCACTTGAAGAGATAGGAGTTTTATGTTTACATGAAAAAGATACAATGCAGACAAGATTCTGATGTTTACATGAGAAAGATACAATGCTAGGATGGTACAGAATTGCACTGATAATTACAACATCTCCTCTGTTTTTATTTTATTTTTTTTATTTTTTTTATTTTTTATGACGAGTCTTCTTCCTTGTCCAAGAAAACAGGAACTACTTTTCTGAAATGTTCTCCGTCCCCGTCATCTAGGCAGGCGTGCGACCCGTCAGCATCAGGGTTGTCCAAGGAGCAGTAACTCAGCAATGATATTTCTTCATCCGATGTTAAAGACATAACATGAGCTTGCAATAACACATTAGCATCAGTAGTCATGGAAGATAATTGATCTTTAAAAAATTGCAATATTCTATTAAAACAACAAGGTCCTATAATACATATCAATATAATGATTATTAATGGTCCTGCCAACGCAGTTAAAAGAGTTGTAAGCCATGGTGAAATAGAAAACGAACCTTGATACCAATTATACATGTGTGATCTTTCGTGTTCTCTATCTTTTAAGCGTTTTTCTAATTCATTCATAGAATCCAGCACGACTCCACTGCTATCAGCATAAAAACAGCATTCTTCTTTAAGAGCAGCACACAATCCCCCTTGTTTTAAAAATAACAAATCTATACCTCTACGATTTTGCAAGACTACTTCTGAGAGGGATGTCAAGGAGTTTTGCAAAGCTACAATTGATTTTTCAATACGTAATAAATCATCATCAATAGCTGAACCCAGAGCTGTAATTCTTTTGTCAGAAACAGCTAATCCTGCAATGCCCGTGGCTGCGCCCGTGGCGCCCAGAGCAAGCAGTAGACCTAAAGTGAGAGTACTAATAATTTCTCGTTTTGCTCTGAGGGGGTATTCCCTGGGTGCCTGCAAGGATATAAAATCATCAGAGTTATACACATTAATTTTTGGTACAAGCCATACTTGAATACAAAATGATTTGGATTTAACAATTTCATCCCCATAAACACATGCTGTGAGACCGGTGTTACAAGCCCAGACAGAATTTTTGCCAGGGATAAAATACATTCCTTTTAGGCGTGATGTTAAATTTCCTCCTGAAGAGGTGTAGACTGGAGCATATCCCCCAACGGTGTGATAGCGGCCAAGGCGATGCTTAGGAAGATATAAATTACAATGATAGCTATTAGAAACATTATGACAATATTGTGAGTAATTGGATGGAATATTTCCCAAACAACAACCAACCCCAGTGATGGAAGAAACAGTAATAGTGGAGTTTCTCCAACGGCAAAGTTCATCTGATGTGGAATTAACGATGGGTTCTTGGGAAGCGATGGCTTCGTAAAAAGGTGGAGAGGCAGAAGCACAAAGCCAACATGTGGAGGCAATGAATGAGTTTGAGGAGTTCAACAAGGCATAGGAAGCTTTGATCAATGGAATCAATGGGTTAACTTCTTGTGCTATGGGTTGCAGAAAAGGGGATTTAATAGTCTTTTCATGTGGTCCCACTGGGTCAAAGCGAGGGAGTTCAATGTGACGTTGAATGTAAAAAATATTTCCATAATGCTCTCCTGGCCAAGGTAATTTTAAGCGAGCACCCCATTTCAAGCCAGTGTCCCATAAAGTACTTTCCTTGCCTTTGTCTGTGAACCATATGGTTACTGGGTTGCATCTGGGCCATTTTTTATCACTACATGGAATATTCCGTGTGGTGCGAGTGACAGTAATGAGATCACCCTTAGTGCCTGGATCCCAATAAATGTGTCCAGTTGAAACACACGACCAGTCTTTGCAAAAGTAATCTGATAACCCCCCGCAGTCAGAAAGTCGTTGAGCAGGGGACTGAGTGTTAGAAACTGGCTGTCCAGGGCATACATAAAACCTATTTTTTTTCACAAATCTATAATTAGGCTCCGTTGTATGAGAGGGTGAATTGTAATCGATGGAGCCTACAAGCATTTCTGCCAAATCGAATTGAAGTGGTGGGTAAAAGTCTTCTATGCGAGAGAAATTGGTTGTGAAATTTAAACGAACGCCTTGAAAGTCAGTTATAGTCCACGTAATGTTGTATCTTCTATGAGGCTTCTGTGGATCATCATGGGCAGTTCTTTTGAAGCGTCGTTTGTTGACAGGATCAGAGTTTGGGTAAATAAAAGCATGACAGGTAGGAGAAAGAGCTAGGGACAAGTTAGTTGTGGAACATTTACGATATGAGGAAGGAATACAATTAGTAGAAAAAGGATAATAATTACAATAATGACAATGAAGATTAAATTGATCATTCATTAAGAACGTTAAGTGGGGTGGGGAAACCCTTGATACAATATAAGGACATTCAGATCCCCCTATGTTTAGATTAAAAAGAGGAAAAGATTTTAAGGTTCCTTTCCATAGGAAGAGTAAAGGAGAAAAAAAGGAGCAAGGGGTAGAGTGTTCTTTAAAATAAAACAGAAATGACAGAGTGAAAACTTATGGATAGCATTTTCATGACATACCCTCGTGGAACAAGTATAATAGCCTTCTGTTAATGAAATGATTTTAACACGAATAGTCTTTTGACAGGAAGCATAGGTTTTGTTGAAGTAAGGTAGAAATTGCAAAGAAGATATAGGCAAGAATATCAGGAAAGATTTTTAAGATACAGATGTAGCAGATAAATTCCCATGAGTTTCCTCTCCCCCAAGCTCAGCAGGACTCTGCCAAGCAGAATAATGACAGTCTGTTAGGAGGGAGGGAAAATGACAAAAAGCAGTAGAAGTAAGAGAAATTTAGATTTAAGTTTAGGAAGTTTAGAGTAAAAAGACAAATATTAAGAGAGTTTTGCAATGCTGGGAGGTTCGGGGTTTTTTCCCCGCAATGAATAAGAGCACGTTTCAGAGACAAGTGAGCTCATTACACAATAGCCTAATAGCCTGCCCCCAGGCTGTTGCAGGGAATTCCAAACTTGTGGATTACATCCCATCTGTTACAGAAGTCCTGAAAAGCAGAACTTGTGTAGGCAGATCCATTGTCTTCTTTGATTTCTTTTGGACGTCCCAGCGAGGCAAAGGTACGAATTGAATAATTGTTTTACAGCTTCTCCCTTTTGAGGAGTAGCCAAAATAAATCCTGAATATGTATCTATTGAAACGTGCAAATATTTTCATGGGGCAAAAGGTGGATACTAAGTTACATCCATTTGCCAAATTTCACAAGCTTTTAATCCTCTAGGATTTTACTCCTATGGGAATGGAATGTAGCAGCTTCTGCCTGAGTTAGAGAAAATTAAAAAGTTATCATAACTTGGCAGAGGAGATTCAAACACACTCCCTGCTTCTATTTTTTGATGGACTTTTAAAGCCTCCATAATTTTCTTCCAAGTGACCAAAATGCCAATAGGTGCACGAGGAGGATTATGGAGATATTCACCAATTTTTTGCCAATTGGAAAATTTTAAGGACCCTCTCTCTGGATAATTGGGGCAGTGTTGCCACACATGAGCCAATAATGCAGCAATGGATTTCTTTTTTATGGGAGAGCCCTTTAAATTAGCAGAGTATTTAGAAGAAGAAGCGACTAGCTCTCTCATTTCCTTCAGATGCTGCGTCTGCTGTTGAGAAAAGCCTCCACCCATACTTACTAAAGTCGAGACCATCTTTCAGATCCGATGAGGTGCAATTCGCTCAGGCTCCTGGCGATGCACAGCTCCAACCGAGCTGATAAGTATGGGCGCGCCGCTGCGTATCCCCCTTAGGGAATCACGTCGGGGTCACCAAAATGCGGTATCTGCCATCCCGCATTAGATGGGCATCTCATGAAAGGGAGAAAGGGAGAGAAAAACGACACGAGACGAGGTTTTCTCTGTAGATGAGAGCCCTTAATGCCTTGACACAGGCTCTTTTATTATGCTTTTTCACAGGGGGGTGAAATTCTTCAAAGCCCAGGGTAAACAAGACATTCATGAATTATAATAGCTTAGGTCAGCAGGAAATACACAAGATTTATAATAGCTCAGGTTAGTAAAGACAACAGGGTATCAAACAGTGTAATTTATAGAAACTCAGGTCAACCAAGACATCATTCTGCATTGACAGCTGTCTAAACTCCTCTTCTCTTTTGCATGTCTGGCAAAGATCACTTGAAGAGATAGGAGTTTTATGTTTACATGAAAAAGATACAATGCAGACAAGATTCTGATGTTTACATGAGAAAGATACAATGCTAGGATGGTACAGAATTGCACTGATAATTACAACACACCCCAACTAACATCCTTGATGAATTACCAAATTAATCTTTATTGTCATTATTGTAATTATTATCCTTTTCCTACTAATTGAATTTCCTCCTCATCTCGTAAATGTTCTACAACTAACTTGTCCATAGCCCTCTCTCCTGCTTGTGATGTTTTTATATACCCGAACTCTGTTCCTGTCAACAAACGACGCTTCAAAAGAACTGTCCATGACGATCCGCAGAAGCCTCATAGAAGAGATAATATTGCTTGGACTATAACTGACTTTCAAGGCGTTCGTTTAAGTTCTACAACAAATTTTTTTTGCATAGAAAACTTCTACCCACCACTTCAATTCGATTTGGCAGACACACCCACACAACCAGGGGATATCCTGCAATCCACACCACTGCAGGAGGAACTTTAACATCACGCCTGAAAGGAATGTATTTTATCTCTGGCAATAATTTTGTTTGGACTTGTTACAATGGTTTCATGGCATGTATCCACGGGGATGAAATTGTTAAATCCAAATCCTTTTGCATTCAAGTATGGCTTGTGTGTATAACTCTGATGATTTTATATCCCTACAGGTATCTATGGAACACCCCCTCTCTTGCAAAATCGTAAAGATTTAGATCGTTATTTTTTTAAAAAACAAGGGGGATTGTGTGCTATGCTTAAAAAAGAATGTTGTCTTTATGCTGATAGCGAGGGGGTGGTGGTTCGTTTTCTAATTCGCCATGGCTTACAACCTTTTTAACTGCATTGGCAGGATCGTTTATAATCACTATATTGATTTGTATTATAGGACTTTATTGTTTTAATAGAATATTACAATTTTTAAAAATTAATTATCCTCTGCTGATGTTAATGTGCTATTGCAAGCTCATGTTATATCCTCAACACCGGACGAAAAAATGTCATTGCTGAGTTACCGCTCCTTGGACAATCTTGAAGCTGACGGGTCACACTCTTGCCTAGATGACGGGGACGGCGAACATTTCAGAAAAATGGTTCCTGTCTTCTTGGACGAGGAAGAAGACTCGTCATAAATAATAAAAACAGAGGAGATGTTGTAACTATGTATCATTCATGTGATTGCAACTATGTGTCATTGCAACTATGTATCATTCAAGCATTTGCAACATTGTATCATTCACGTGTAATCATTAACTTCTGTCTCTTCAGTAACATTTGCAAGGCACGTACGAGAGACAAGGAGATAGACGTTTGTTAAATAAGCTTATCCACTTTGTAAATAATCTGTCCGGTATGCAGCTTTGTAAACATGTACATCCTGATGAGATTAACATGTTTGACTTGAGCTTTTTAATTAAATCATTTTCTTGTAAAAAAGCACAATAAAAGAGCGTGTGCCAAGACATTCGAGGCGTGCTCATCAAGAGGAAACTTCGCTTCCTGTCGTTTCTCTTCCCTTCGCTCCCTTTCATGAGCCGCCCATCAGATGCGGGATGGCAGATACCGCAATTAATGACCTTTGCAATCACCTTATAAGCAACTGCATCCTCTTCATGGGTGAAATAAAACTATTCAACACCACTGACACTTTTACTATCCTTCAAAGCAACCTTGATTGTGTGTCTGAATGGTCAAACAATTGGCAACTCCAAATCTCGACCAACAAATGCCCTGTTTACACATTGGTAAAAAAAAAATCAGTACACCAAATACAAGCTAGGCGGATATGACCTTATTGACGACGCTCACTCTGCCAAGGATCTTGGAGTACTCATATCAAACAACCTAAGCACTAGTGCTTACTGTAACAGCATTGCCAAAAAGGCATTAAGAATTGTAAATCTAATTTTATGAAGCTTCTCCTCTGGAAATATTGAATTGCTAACTAGAGCACACAAAACTTTGGCTAGACCAATACTTGAATACAGCTCCTCAGTCTGGAATCAGCACTGTAAATTGGACATTAATACAATTGAGCAAGTTCAGAAGTATTTCACGAGAAGAGTACTACACTCCTCTGCTTGTAACAGAATACCCTATATCACCAGGCTTGAAATTTTGGGCTTGGACAACTTTGAACTATGCTGCCTATAGTTGGACTTAAGCGTAGTATACAAAATTATCTGCTACAATGTCCTATCAGTCAATAACTACTTCAGCTTCAACTGCAATACAAGAGCACACAACAGATACAAACTCAACGTAAACCACTCCAAACCTGACTGCAGAAAGTACAACTTCAGCAACAGAGTGGTCAATGCCTGGAATGCACTACCTGATTCTGTTGTTATATCCTCTAATCCCAACTCTTTTAACCTCAAACTATCCACTATTGAGCTCACCCCATTCCTAAGAGGTCTGTAAGGGGCGTACATAAGCGCGCAATCATGCCTACCATCCTGTCCTATTGTCCCCATTTATTTGTACCTATTTCCTGTATTCTTACTCATGTTTATACTTATACCTATTATCTTGTAAGAGATTGACAAATCAAATAACATAAAAAAATAAATAATATAAAATGTGATCCCCCTGGGCCTTGTTTTTGGCTGCAACAACCTCTAGCAGCCTTCTGTCAGTGAAAACAGAGCTCCACATACCCCTCCCATGCTTTGTTTTCGCTGGCAGAGGCACTGCGGCTAGTCCATTGCTGTTTCCAGGGCGGCTCCGTGGGCCAGATCTAAGCACCCTGTGAGACGGATCCAGCTCCTGAGTTTGACATCCCTGTACTAGAAGATAGAAGAATTTGTCCGATGCAAATCTCATTGAGGAATGGGAACAGTATTATTGACAACCTTGTGCATATATGTTTTGCAAATATTTCAGATGACTGAGAGAATCTAAGCAGAGAAACAGTGCAAAATGTAAACACAAGTTTACTTGAGGACATTCCAGCTTGTGCAAGCACATAGATAAAAATAACAATGTTAGCCTTGGGGATATACACCTCTATGACACCAAGCATGCTGAAATTAGTTTCTGAATTATGTCCCAGTTCAAAAACCCATCTATGGAGACAGTTCACAGCATCAGTTTTATTTTCATTTTTTAAACCAACTGGGTTTTCAGTTGAGCTGTGTACAAACTAAAATCTATTAAAAATTTTATAAACAAAAAAGTATAAAAACATTTATAAATGACAAGATTAAATGGCCTCAGAAAACGGATGATCTAATACAGTGCCTGTTCCATTTCCACCTATGACAGTAAGTAAATCCAGGGGTACAGGGGTAGGTTTCTACCGGTTCTGTCCACCTCTGTAGAACCGGTAGCTCTGAAGAGCAGCAGACATAGAACCAGATCTATGTCTGCTGATATTTTTGCCCACCCGGGCTGTTACCTGATCTTTATTTCCTGATTTTTCAACTTCAGCTGCAGAATGAGGCACAGCTGTAGTTAAAAAGAAAAAGAAAAGAGGGCTGTTTCAAAGGCTGCTTCTCTGCACGCAGCATGCTAATGACGATTTACAGATGCGTGGCTAATGACAATTAATAGGCGTGTGGCTCACAGCGGGCAGGGAAGCTCGTAAATCCTGTACTAGTAGTTAACACTGTCCCATCCCTGCAACTGCTTAAGAATCTCCCATGTATTTTAGTTTTGCAATCACTGTGTAAATAGATGACATAGAACCCAAGACCAGGACTGCCTGCTGATGGCAGATGAGATTCTGCTGAAACGTTGCTACAACTTTAAAAGCACCACTACTATGACGTGGGAAAATACCCGAACAAAGCTGAATGCCAGACATGTAAGTACCCACGAAAACTTAAGAAAACACACACACACACACACACACACACACACACACACACACACACACACATATATATATATATATATATATATATATATATATATATATATATATATATATATTTTCTGAGGTTCTCGCGGGTATTTGTATGTGGATCTTTGGTTATTTGGGTTTTCTCCCGCGTAAGATTGGAAGTATCTAGGCAACGTTTTGATGAAGTCTCATTCATCATCTTCAGGCTTGGTCTTCAGCTCTGTGCTTCTCAGAGTGATGTGAGCTTGCAGCTGCTTCTTCCTTTTAACTGCTAGTGGGGGTGTGACTTGATTGGGTGGGGGCTTGGCTGTGTTCTGATTGGGTGGGGGGGTGTTCTCATTGGTTGGGGGTTTGGCTGTGTTCTGATTGGTTGGGGGTTTGGCTGTGTTCTGATTGGCTGGAGGCGTGTTCTGTTCAAGCCCCCACCTGGGGAAACATCAAAATCCTTCTTAAGCCATTCAAAACATACCATATTCTCAATATGTGAAAAACATAAGAAACAGAGCTTTCAATTGTTTATAGAAGATGAAGTAGGATGGGCAAATCTGGGCATTTTGATATGTTCTTTGTTACATATTTGCTTTTCAAATGTGATAATTTGATCCACAGTTCCCTCTCTTTTGAAGGTGTGTGTGTGTGTGAGAGAGAGAGAGAGAGAGAGAGAGAATGTGTGCATTTGTTCATTCATGCTTGCTCCAGTGTTTTTTCTGTGTTTATAAAAGTTATTTATAAACTTTTTTATTACATTCTTGTAGATCATAGATAATACATTATGTTATTTCGATACAGTGGTATTTGTAAAGAATATTAATGCTGTGATGTTTATATAATTTAGATAATTAAAGATAAAAAAGATTAGTTATGATTATTAGTTATGATTATTAGTTATGATTTAAAATGTGAATATTAATAAGCATACAATTTTTATTTCCGCATTGAATATAACATTAAAAAACTGCTGCAGATTGCATCAAAGTTTTCTTGTACAATAAAGGTTTCTGTCTTAAATTTATATTATTAATAATTAATATTAAGGATTCCACTGTTTTGTTAATTTTATTTTTTCAAATTAAAAAATATCAACAAAGCAAATTTGATGATTAAAATCAATCAATTTAAAAAGAAGAAAGAAGGGCTAAAAAAAAAGATTCCAATTTTTCTGTTTTTGTACTACTCCCTTTTTTATCTCTGTCTGATTACTTTTATTACCCCTGAACTCTCTGTGTTGAAGTCATTAGTGGACTATAATAGTGCTGTGTCTCCCTCCCCTTCCTTCCTTCCAACTGAGTTTAGCAAATCACTACCATCTGACAGATTTTCAAATCACAAATTGATTTATATTATCCAAGCATTTCTCTCATTTTCATCTGGGGAAAAAGCTCTTGGAGTGAGCTGATGCTGTTTTTCAGTAATCAGTTGACATATACTACACATAAGAGTGTCTGAAACAGCAGAACAAGCAGGGTCCATTGAATGCATCATAAATTAATTAAAAGAATTATAGGAATATTTGGCTTTATGCAACATTGCAACAGTTTTTTGTTCATGACTTTTTAACTTTGGTTATTAAGTCAGTCTATTTAATTTTAATCTTAAACCAAAGTTTCCATGCAGTTGGGAAATTCTTTACTCCTGGCAGTAAATTTCTTTCTTGCATGTTTTGTGCATTCTTCTTTCTTCTTTCTCAAGAAATGACAAACAGCTATGGAAAAATGCATGGTGCCTAATTTTACCAGGAAAAAAAAACTGGAAGTAGATGCCCAGCTCTTCATGAAAATTATTCTGTTATCAGGATAAATGGGAAGAAGAAATGAAAAGGGACAATGTATGGTGGGGCCCAGCGGCTGTGGTGGGTCAGCTGTGGTGGGGAGTATAATGAAGTAGCCATGGCAATGTGGCCAATTGTCTTAGACTCAAGAAAGAATTGCGGTGCCTCCCCCATATTCATGAGCACAGGATTAAGGTTCTTGGAATAACTAGGAGATTCTTTCCATAATGATGGAGGAGGAGGAGGAAGAAGGTGAGGAAGATTGAGTGCTGCTAGAATCAAGGTCTTATGTGCAGTTGTCTGTATTCATTTTTCCTATTCTTTTCCACGATAAAAATATAACCATAACAAACTTAGTTAAAAGTGTCTTCCCTTTACCTCTTTCTTTCTTTTATTGAGTTGATTACATAAATGAGACGTTGCTGTGCAGATCTTGCATAAATAATCCGGTGAAAATACTGCATATAATACACTTTTGGAATAAGTTTATTATTTATCTTTATCCCAAAAATGTATTAATCTGGAAAGAGAGAATAAGGTAAATATTGCAGGTTGTCCTTGACATAAATAATCCAGTGAAAATACTGTATATAATACAGTTCATTTAGTGACGTTCAAAGTTACAAAGGCTCTAAATGACCGTTTTTCACCCTTACGAGTATTGCAAGCAACCCCATGAACAAAACTTCAGACACTTGGCAACTGACTCATTTTTATGATGGTTGTAGTGCCCCAAGGTCATGTGATCACCTTTTGCAACTTTCTGACAAGCAAAGTCAAATGGGAAGCCAGATTCACTTAATGACTGTGTTACTAACTTAAGAACTATAGTGATTCAATAATTGTGTCAAGAAGGTCATAAAATAGAAGGAGATTAACGGAACAAATATCTCACTTAGCAACAGAAATTTTGGGCTCAATTTTCTTTAGGGTATTCCATTTATTTGTCAAACATGTACAAGACAACAAGTATAAGAACTTGTTTATGTGAACATAAACAAGAACAAAGGGAGTAAATACAGATAAATGTGTCGTAAGTCAAGAACTACCTGTACTTGTTCTTCAATATTTGTTGTTTTTAAGAAAAGTGAACAAATCCACTTAGAATTTCTCCCAAACATTGTTGCTTTTATGAAGAAGATGCTAGTCATATTTTTTGCTGAAACGATTTGTTTTTTGTGGGACAACTTGGAGGTTATTGAGCTATCATTTGCTTATTCTTATTTTCTTCTGCCTTTTGAGAGGTGTAGTGGAAATATTTTAACATTAATAGAGGCACATCCTTGAAAATGTATAGCAGAATCTTTGCAATATTAATGTGCTCTAAGGAATTAACCATCTTGGCTTTTCAATGCCGACAAAAATGATGCATCTCCAGGCTTCATTTGATCTGCCCTATAGATAGATACAGGCTCTCCCCCCCCCAAAAGAAATCTAAAATAGTCTAACTGAATGTTGTATTTTTAAATACAAAACTGCATCAAATTATCCTATCTTTCAATCTTGAATCTCCAACTGATTCTTACACCCAGAACAAAATGTTTTGCACAGTTTCATTTCATTTTTTTTTCCTTCCTTCTTCTTGGTATCTCTATGCATAGATAAACCACACAGGCAAACTAGAAATGCATTCATTACAAAAACCTACTTAGTTATTCTTATTAGTTTGAATATTCACAATAAACCTGATCAAGTAATGCCATTTTAACCTAATATTGTCCATTATAAGCAAAAAACCAAGCATGTTTATTCAGAATTATATTCTTTTTAATTCCATGGTACTAACTCCCTTATACATGTGCTTGGCATTACAGCTATAAAACTTAATAGTTGGTCAGGGATCTGAGGCATTATTTTGCTTATCATTCTTACTCTGGGGGAGGAAATTTCGGTGCATTCTTGTCATTTAATTAATGCCTCCTTCTGTTATAGCATGAAACAAATTGAAGAAGTAATAAATATTATAAAGCCTGCTTTTGCATGCATGCGTTTCTTTCACTCCCCACAAATAAAGGCACCAGACACAGAATTAAAGGTTTAAAAGGAATGGGAAAATAAATCACAGCTTGAAGAATTGCACGAGAAAGTAGGTACCGCTTCAGACAGGAAGGCGGAGTAGAGAGTGATGAGGATGAAAGAAAAGATTCACTTCCTTCTATCCAGGGCATGACATATAAATGATGCTCGAGCAGGGTCTATAGAATTGTCTGGGTTGCTACACATCCTCTTCACAACCTGTTTTCTCGTTGCCTTCTGGGAAGAAGCTTCGTGGTATTGAAAGCAGAACATCTAGATTGAATGACAGTTTAGCATCAACCTTGTGAACTCTTAAATTTCCTCTTTCTGCTATGTATTCAAAATGGACAGTGATTAATAATATTTATATGCACACACACACACACACACACTTATTTGGGTGTAGGCATACATATATGTATATGTATATCATGCATATATGTGTGTTATATATGTGTATGGTTAGATAAACATATTTATTTTGAGAGCAAGCAATACAATTTCATTTTTAATGTGGATCAGTGTACTCACAGTAAAAAATGACAATAAAGGTTATCTGATATCTTATCTTATCTTATCTTATCTTATCTTATCTTATCTTATCTTATCTTATCTTATCTTATCTTATCTCATCTCACCTCACCTCACCTCATTTCACTTCACCTCACCTCATCTTAATCTACATCTATTGGAAGAGGATGAGGTCATGTTTAGATGTCCAGAAGTTATAAGTCTGTTTGCCAAAGGACAAAAACTGAGTTTGTCCCAGTGGTTGATGGTCATCACTGTGGCCCACTGTGCCTGAGTAGCTCAGGACTCCTGCATGCATGTTATCTTTCTCAAACATGCCTACAGTGCTAACAAGTTGAAGGGTATCCCAGGTCACAGACGAAAAGCAAGTGTTTCTCTCAGGGATGAAGATGATGCACAGTTGTAAAGTTGTGTAGGAAACCAACTGCTGGTCTTGGGTCAATGGGACCTGCTCTCCAACCAGTTTGGGGAATGGGCATCTGGTATTTCTTTTTATGGTAGTTCTATGAAGGATATTTTCTACTTAGATGGAATTTAATTTGCTTTTCAAATAAACACAAATCCTAACATATGTTATGATACTTGGTTTCTGAATTCTGTGCAGTTTCCTTATTGCTTACTGTCATGTTTGCCTCACTGATGAGGGGAAGGAGGAGATATAACAGATATACTTCTACTCTCCATTAACAAACAACATAACATTATAGTATGCCTAGATCAAAGTTCTGGAACAGCATGGCCTACTTTATTTTACAGAGCCCAGCAGAGCCAAAATATGATACCTTTTTTCTTTTCATAGGATACAATATTTTTTTAAATAGGCAGAAAGAGATATGGATCAAGATCATATAATTATTCATGTAGTGTGCATGCCATGTTATATTAAAAAAAATTCTGCAAGATTCAAGCTAAGAACTTCAGAAGTCTAAGAAATATAGAAAAATATTTGTTTGCTGAGGCAAATTTCCTCACGTCTCATGTTTTATCTGGAAAAAATATTGAAAAAAAAGTAAGATGAATACTAATTTAACTTTAATTTGATAATACAAGCCACAATTCCTGATAATTGTAGACCTACAGAAAGATGGATATGCAGAAGGAACCAAAGAGAATTAAATGGGTTTAGAATATACTGATGATTACAAGGGAAGATCATAGGAAAAAAATTGCTCTAGTATTTACTTATCATCTGTAATAGCAATAGCCCTTAGACTTATATACTGCTTTATAGTGCTTTACAGCCCTCTCTAAGCAGTTTGCAGAATCAGCATATTGCCCCCAACAATTTGGGTCCTCATTTTACCCACCTCAGAAAGATGGAAGGCTGAGTCAACCTTGAGCCTGGTGAGATTTGAACTGCCAAATTGTAGGCAGCTGGCTGCAGAAGTAGCTTGCAGTACTGCACTCTAACCACTGTGCCACAGAGACTCCTTATTATCTGTAATGCAACACACATCAAAAGGTAAATAGAATCTACTTCTTAATCAAGAAACAACTTTCAAGAAAAGAAATTCTTTTCCCAAGAAATTTTTTTTGTTTATTTTATCTCCATTAAAAAAAAACTCTCATACTCAGAAAGCATCTTTATCACCTATCTATATGGCAGCATCAATAGCAAGGATACGTAGATGGAAGGCAAGTGTCACTTGGCAGAGATCCATCTCAATGAGGCAATTTTCTCCTGCAAAGGTGAGTCATTCTACCTTGACAAGAGAATTATCCCAATAAGGTGGATTGCTGTCCTTTAACTAAATGCTGTAGTGGAGATGATGTAACTCAGTTGCCTACCCTACTCTAATGAAAGGATCTTGGCATACCTAGCACACCTAGCACACATGTTAGGTGTTGCTATAGAGCAGAGGTCCCCAAACTTGGCAACTTTAAGACTTGTGGAGTTCAACTCTCAGAATTCCTCCTCCAGTCATGTTAGTTCAGGAATTCTGGGAGTTGAAGTCCACAAATCTTAAACTTCCCAAGTTTGAAAACCATTGCTATAGGGCAGAGGTCCCCAAACGTGGCAACTTTAAGACTTGTGGACTTCAACTCTCAGAATTCTGGGAGTTGAAGTCCATAAGTCTCAAAGTTGCCAAGTTTGGGGACCTCTGCTCTATAGAAAAGCCTAATTCTCTAATGCTTCTTCACAAATGCAAGCTGCTTGTCTGTTAAAACATACAACCTACCATCCAATAAGAAAAAGTCCATGTTTCCTCCTATAAGAGGCTTAAGCCAGCCTCTTATATTTTTCAGGATGGCCCCACAGACTGAATCCAACCACATCATGGACCAGATCCAGCCCATGGGTCTTGTGTTTGACACCCCTGATAGAGATGACATAGATAGATAGATATAGATAGATATACTGTAAATGATAAAATATAATGAACTTCTTAGACAAAAACTTCTAGAGTATTGAACACTCTGTGTAAGAGTGTTGCATTGATTACATGAAAAAGAAATGGCCATTCCAAAAGAATTTGGTTCCAGGACAGAAAAACATGGCACATGAACACTTTGCTGCCCCAATAAAGATATTTTTTGTCTCTGCTTCACATAAAACTCATGATCAATAATGTTACAAAAGTGATAAACAACAAAGGTGAAGATTTTTGTTATTTGAGACAAGAATAACTAATGCCAAGTTTATGGAAGGTATTTTTGTTGGTCCACAGATCAGATATATCATCAATGATAAATGGTTCAAAGATCTGTTATTGGGGCCAGAGAAAATTGCTTGAAAAGCATTCAAGGATGTTGTTGAGAATTTTCTTGGCAACTATAGAGCACCAAATTACATTTAGCTACATTTAGCACAAATGTCTTACAACATACAAGACCATGAAATGTAGCATGTCAGTGAAGATTCATTTTCTTAATTCATGCTTAGATTTTTTTCCTGAAAATCTAGGTGCAGTCAATGATTTTTCACCAGAACATTGGTACAATGGAAAAACTGTATCAGGGTAACTTGATACAGGAGTTACCCAGGAGTAACAGGATTAACAATGGCTGACTGTTGTTGGACACTGCAGTGAACTGCTTCGGACACTGAGTACAAACAAAAATCAGAAGCAAAACACTTTTAGCTCTATTGAACTCATACAGATTATAAAATTAAATGCATTATAGTCATTAGAAATTAATTTCACATTTCTCAAGATTCCTACATGTCACAATCATTCTAAAATTATATTTTTGTTCAGTTTGAAGAAGGACATTATAATCACCAAAAGTTTTTTCAGGAAGCAAAACTTTTGGAACAAATTGTCAAAAGTTATAACCTTAAATGAATGTGCTGCTAATTCAGGATGTTACTATACTCCTTTCCAACAACTTTGAAGGTGAAACATTAAATCTTGCTAATGTATAAATGCTTTCCTATGTTGAATAGAATAAATATGGAATATGGAACAGGTTGAATGAAAGGAACAAATTCTAAGTTTAGCTTCTGAACTGTGTCAGAATATCAATCCTGGAGATAAATCTAATTGGTTGAAAATAAATTGACATTTACAGACCTGTTTAGTTCCTGGTTATATTATAGCTAATTCCCAGGAAGGAGTCATTTAAATCTTCAGCTCTGTTGAAGCAATGCTGCTTCTCATCACCACTGAAATGTTGGCTTTACATCATATTCAGCACTGTAATGGTAGATAGGAATAATCCTGACTCTCAAGGTCATTTCAATATAACATCACATCCATTTTCTCCATGAAGATTGTTTAGTAATTTGGTATACATTTTTCTTGCTGCCAGCCATTCCAGCCATGAGATTTATTTGGTCCATTTCCTTTATATTTATGTAAATAACATGAAATTTTGTCTCTGGAACCAAGGAAAAAAGTGAGAAGGAAAAATAGCAACAGCAGCAATAGCATTTAGTCTTGTACACTGCTTCGTAGTGCTTTAAAGCCCTGTCTAAGCAATTAACAGAGTCAGC
Source organism: Hydrophis major (assembly GCA_033807585.1). Taxonomy (NCBI): domain Eukaryota; kingdom Metazoa; phylum Chordata; class Lepidosauria; order Squamata; family Elapidae; genus Hydrophis; species Hydrophis major. The sequence continues at coordinate 134,077,287 of CM066331.1, forward strand.
ATTTTACTGACCTCAAAGAGATTGAAGACTGAGTCAATGTTGAGCTGGTCAGGATTGAACTTCTGGCAATGGGTAGAGCTTGCCTATAATACTGCAATCTAACCATTGCACCACAACAGCACTGTCCTATTAGAATATTAGAATATCCAGTTATATTTAATCAAAATGGGGGGGAAAAGGCAACTACTTCAAGAAATTGATAAGGCTGAGATGGAATATGTTAGACAAGTTGACAATAAAGAGGAAGGACACTTCCGGGTTTCCGGTTTCGCGTGGCTTCGGGGCAGCAGGAATTCGCAACCGCTTGCGATTCCTGCTGTGCTAGCCACCGAGGTACCCTCGATCCAAATGGGTCAGGGGGATATGGCTGCCCTGTAGGGACAGCCAAGGAGAGATGGGAGCCGGACAGGGGGTTGGGGGTGTCGCAGACCCTCTCCTCGTCCTGAAAAACCCCTTTTTCCCAAGACGGTGGAGCGGCGGTCAGAAATGGCCGCCACGAAGAAGCCTGCAACCGGGTAAGATTGTGCTGAAGGAAGCAAGAAAAGTGAAAGTGCTGGCTGAGCCGGGTCAATCAACATCTTTTATATTCTCTGGAACTGAGCTGTCTGAATTGCTGGAGGATACATTGTATCCCTAAGAAGATCGAAAACGGCAGAGAAGCTGTTAAAGGGAACTTTTTTTTCTTCACTCTCCCACCCCATGAAAAAAGCAGAAGAAGATTTGAAATTTGTTTGGGCACTGAAGGTGAAATATTCTGAAAGTTGCTTGGACATTGGACTTAAAAATTTAAGAAATTGGAAAACCTTTATTAGAGGTATGGATTTCTGATCATTTAAAAATTGATGTTGCAAGTGAGAAGGGAGAGGAAAAATATTGGAGCAGAAGTGGAAAAAGGAGGAGATTGCCAAGAATACTAAAAAAAAAAAAGAAATATGGTAATTGGACCTCTTTGATTAAACAGTAACCCCAGAAAGAGAAATAGAAGAAGGAAGAAAAGTATTAACTTTTGGAACTTTTCTTTTGAATTACTTTTGACTAAAAATACTTGGGTGGTTGTTTTGGGGAAAGTTTCTCTTTTCAGGATGGCATCGCTTGTGGATGAACTAAAGATTGAATATCAAAAATATAAAAAGGAAGAACAAGATGGAAAAGATACTTTGGGCACTATATTTCAATTTTTAGAAATGGCGTTATGTACTTATGAAAAGTTGATTACACAGCAGAATGACTGGGACAAAGAAGAAGAGGAACAAGAAGCCATCTCTGATGAACAATGGGTTTTTTCCGGGGAGGAGGAGAAAGAGGATAAGAAAAGGGGGATTTTAAGGTTTGAAAAAACAACCAAAAAAAAGAAAAATGAGAGGAAAGGTGGATGCAAGGTTAGAAAGCAAAGGAAAGGGAGTAAGAAAAGGGAGGAGGAGAGACAAAGGGGTAAAAAGGGCAAGGAGAAGAATAAGCAAGAAAGAAAGGGGGGGGAGAAGCCTCAATGGGGGGAAGCAAGATCTAAAGAAAAAAAGTTTATTTAGAGACAATGGGTGAATCTAATTAAGGATAAAAGGGGGATTCTGGAAGGTACATAAGATTGTGTTTTAAAATATGTATTTAGAGTATAAAATTTATTGTGTAAATTTAGAATTTACTAAACAGAATCCCAAGATAAATTAAGTGTTATATGAAGTACTTTTAAGTTAGGGTAAAAGTGTCACTCCAAATAGTGTATAGGAGAAGTATAGTAAAAGAAAAAAGATGAATGGATGGTTGGAAATAGAACAGACAAAGAATGTTATTGAAAATGGTTATAAGCTGTTATGCTTTGTTTGTGCACTGTTTTTGTCAAATTAATAAAATTGGTTAATAAAAAAAGAAAAGAAAATGATAACAAGATATGGAAGGATATATAAAATGAATATGATATTTGAATTTGTGTCTGTGTGAAGAGTTTTAACCCGGGATCAGGCAGCCTTCAGAAAAGATGTTTTAGTTTATGTTCTGTGTGTTTTTGTAAAATTAATAAAATTTGTTTTTTAAAAAAAGAGGAAGGACACTTCCTTAGTAACCAGGACCCCATTCAATAGCCTCCTTTGACTCTTTCTCTGTAGCATTTTGGAAGCTGGTGCAATAAGTGTGGGGAAAAAATGAGTCAAGAGAACTCTTTTTCCATCACCTCATTTGTGAGATGATAATTATTCCCCACTTCCTGGTTGATAGAAACTCACCCCTTTTTATTCATTTCACTCTTTGAAAACACTGCAACTTCAAAGCTAATTGAATTAGGTCATACTTTTTTCCACCAGCTTCTTTGACATTTAGAAAAAGCCAATGGCCCAATCCCAGAGGTGGAACTGCTGTTTAGGAGATGAAGTTAAAATAGAAGGTAGATGCTTAAAATGGCGACTGGAATGAGATGTTCAACATTTAAGCAGTAAATACTGAACTACCTGTGACTAAGTCACCATTTATTTTGGCAATGTGAAATTGGAAGACACATCATACTTATGAATACAAGGGAGATAGTTCTATGTGTCAGCCTTTAGGCACCAGCTATTTTAAGAAGGGTCCATTTCTTTAGATGAGGGGTCACCAACCTTTTGGATCTCAGGGATCACCAAACTCATAATTTTAAATCCTGCGAACCAGAGACCCTGGGAAAATCCCACCCCATTTTCCTTAATCATTCTTTATTTGGGATCACAGGATACCATCTCCAGCTCTGCTCTCGGGGCGTAGGGGAGAGACTTTTGGCTTCATGCAAAGAAAGCAGCAGAAGCAGCAGAAGTCTTTCTTTCTCATCTCCAAACTCCGCCAGAAATGACTCTTTGTGAGACTTGGATGCCTTGCAGGGTCCCAAAGATTCATTTTTGGTGGAGTTTGGGGGAGAGAAAGAATTTTGCTGCTTTCCTTGTGTGTAGCCAAAAGCAGAAGAAGAAAGAAGCTGAAAAAAGCAGCCCAGTGTCTAGGCAAGGTGCGTGGGGCAAGTGGGGCAAGTCCCCCCCTCCGCTTTTCCCCCCTCCCTTCACTTTTCTAAAGCACCTATAGGCCAGACAAGGAATAATGGATGGAAACTGAAGAAGGAGAGATTTAACCTGGAAATAAGGAGAAACTTTCTGACAGTGAAAACAATCAACCCATGGAACAGAAGTTGCCCTTGGAAGTTGTGGGAGCTTCATCACTTGAGACTTTCAAGAAGAGATTGGACTGCCATTTGTCAGGAATGGTGTTGGGTCTCCCGCTTGGGCAAGGGATTGGAGTAGATGACCTACAAGGTCCCTTCCAACTCTGATTATCTGTTATCTGTTACCTCATATTGTTCACAATGCAAGTGATGCAAGCTTTGGGTTTCCATGAGCCATGTGGTTGGTGCAGCCTTGTGTTCCCATGCAGCCTGGATTAATTGCTTTGGAGAGTGCTTTGGGGAGTGACATTTCTCTGTGGACCACCAAAATTTTCTCATGGCCCACCAGTGGTTTCCAACCACTGCTTTAGATGATATTGAGTCTATAAGGCACTATTTTTGTTTTTTGCTAACACAATCTGACAACAAATTGCATATTAATGTTTCTTTTAGCTTGCTACCCTGATGGAAAAAAATGTTCTTTGTGTCAATCTATATTTAGCAGTATAAAATGCACATTTACAAATAAAGTTTTCTTTTCTATATTTACTAGTAGGATTATGAGGAACATGAAAGCTTCTGTTTAATACAATAAACCATTTATGTTATGCAATTTAATGCAACTTTGTGGCTGAGTACTGAGTGGGCAATTCCCTGTTACTTAATCACTGAAAATTGAACTTACTGCATCCAATAATAGCAGGTCAGCTTAGTGGATTTAGAACAGATTGCATGACATATGCAACTCCATCCTCAAACTTTTGCTGCTACTCCTGCAAACTATAAGGCTTTATTTTCTCTAATGGTAAGGCTGGCCACAGCCAATGTTGTGCTGGACTTAAGTAGTTGAGATATGGTTGGGAACGCTCCAGTTTCCACTCACACTCATATAAAATGATGAAAAAAAAAATGACAATTTCTCACTCTAGCCTGCTTCTCAAGGTCATTGTGAAGATAAAGTGAGAGACAGAAAATTGTGTTTACCAACTTGAGTTCCTGGGGGAAAAAAATCAAGGATATAAATGTCATAAGTAAATAAACTATCACTACTACACTAGCTGAGGCATTGATGATGGTGGGGGATGATAAGTATTAATATATGCTATTGTGAAGAATCTGAGATTTAGGTGGGCAATTTGATTCCTGCAAGTATGGAATTTAGATATATCACTATGGGCAAGAAGGATTGCCTCTCTTAACTGACAAATAGCAGGAATATTTTAGGGAAGGCAGTTGGCATCAGTTATTAAAATAAAAGAGAAGGAAAGGAGTCCCTCGAGTGGGGAGAAAAAAGATTTTAAAAGTACAAAATAAGTGGACAGTGGATTTTTGACTTTAAAGAAGTTTAAAGGGTTTGAAAACTTTTAGAAAGGACTAAGACATAAAAAAGTGTTCATTTCCCTGGAGTGGTAAAATGGCTAGTCTAATCTTGGAAGGAAGAAGTTGGTGATGAAATGTCTGAAATGTCTGAAATAAAGGGGTTGGTTATAATAATATCGTATATACACTGTACACTACTACATGCTGTAAATATAATATTTTATTAAAGGTGTACTATATGGAATCTAGAGTTCTCTTCAAGCCAGAGGTTACATTGATGTGCTTAAGTGCATTTGTGTTCAAATAAAAAAGGATAAGATTACTAATGTCTTATTTCTTTTCACCTTTGATGTGTTTAGCAAAATCCTTATTATAACATTCTTGTTAATCTATTTCTTTTGCTACCAGAGAAAGTAGCAAGGCAGAATAAGGAGCGAGGGAATTATCAGATGAACAAACATTTAAGCAGAAATTGGTCTCAAAAGCACTGCTTGAAGAATGGTGAAAGGAAGAAACATTTTTAATGAAAGCCAGACTCAAAATGAGGCCAAAATTTTCTACATTCTGAGCTTGTAAAGGTGGTATTTATAGTGGTAAAATGGAAGGAAAAGACCAAGTAACTGAAATTGGGTAATGCAAAAATTAGGAAGTGTTGTTGGGAATTCTCCCTGAGATATACTTTAGAGGAATGCAGATTATGTTCACATGACAAGAAATCATTGATCCAGAAACTCAGAAGAGGGTTATTTTTTCCCTTGAGTGGAAATTTCTAAAAAAATCTTAATTCAGAATAAGACAGTGACACTAGGATCTTTATCAGTACTAAGGAGGATTTCTATACACTAGAGTAAAATGCTCCTTCAACAGGGCATATTAATCCAGTGTAGCAATTATGCATTTCTTTTCCTACTCTATATATTATGCATAAACTTGGCCAGAAATCCTAGTTTATGAATTAGGTGTATTGTTACAAACAAATACTGAATATTGATAAATTTAACAAGATACCAACATGTGAAATAACAATAGCGATTGCACTTAGACTTATATATCACTTCATGGTGTTTTACAGCCCTTTTTAGTGGTTTACAGTGTTATCAGTGCAAATTGGCTTTATTGATTTCAAAGTTACTGCAATGAATAAAAATATTCTTATCCTGCAAAACTATAAAACTAAGGTATATACATTCATAGTGTGCTGTTAGGAAGAATTCACACAGAGGCAATGATCATTAATGGGCAAATCCCTCCAGTAACATCCAAAAATGGAAGAATTGAACCCAAATTGAATCTCACACTGGAGTATTTATACCCACTAGTAGCCTACTTAAGATGCATCATCCCAACAATTCATTCCATAAAACACACATTATAAAGGAAATATCTGAAAATGTAGGCACAGTGTATCCATGTAGTGGCTGTACTGATAATCAATTTAAAAATGGTAATATTTATGGTTATCAATGAATATAAAGAAGAGAATGATTCCACTTTCTGATGACCAGGAAGGATGAGGATACTAGAATATCATACTTTTTCAGTTAATTGGCAGAAATGTTACAAGAGATTAACAACATATATCTGTAAATGTATGCTAAAGCTACAAGTTAATTAAAGAATGAAGAAAAAAAGAATGAAAAAAAAATTACATGACAAAATGTATTCCAGTTTGTACATTTTTGAAGAAGAAAAAAAGCCATATAAAACCAGAAGCTCAAGCTATAATATAAGTGGAATAAGAATGAAAAAATGAAATGCTAAAAGTTGGTAGATAACCATGACCTGCAGGTCCTTGAAATGTGAAACTTGAGCACAAAAATAGGTGAGCATTGATCAGAAAGTCTGCACTACTAGTTGAACTTTGAACCACCAGTTAGAAGTGGAAAGGGCAAACAAGCCTTTTGCAAATCTCTAAATCAAAATACTGCAAGGGGCATAGATAAAGTAATACAACTAAGCCCAAATAATAGAAAGGTCCATCTTCTAATAGGAGAGGAAAAGGCAGAAGATGTGGTCCAGAACCAGAAAAATAAAGCATCTAATAGAAATTAGAGAGCAGTAAAGTGGAAAGAATAGCCAAACTCAAAACAGAATCAAGGCTGGATCAATTTAATTCATAGATCCGGTCATTCACAACATAAGGCAACTATGATTTTGTAACAGAAAGCCAAAATGAAGGTAAGCAAATGAATATAATACACCCTTCAGAAACCAGATTTAAATCAACCCTCTGAACCATGAGTCTCACATCAGAGGAAGTTGCAACAATGAACTAAGTAAAAAAAAAAAGTTTATAGAAACCAGAGGAGCAGCACTTGCAGCTAGAGGAGAGAGAAATTCTGAAAGATACTGGGCAGCAGGAAAAACTGTGTGAGCAAAATTGGGAGATGGTCTAGATCCAGACTGATCCAAATTATTAAGGGTATTTAATTATTTTACCAGGGTAAAGTCACTGTTCTCTGGAAATTCAACTCTAAACAAATCCAGTCCTGCATGTGTTGAAATAAAGTGCTTCTCATCAGTCATAGAATCAAAACACTTAAACATATTCCTGATTTGCTTTTCATACATAATTGGTATATTCTCTCTCCTTATCAGTCTGTTATTATGAATCATGTAAACTATAATGGTCATGCCTTTCATGAAATTGCAAGATGTATTTGAGCAATATTTTTTTTAGCATTTGTGAATTATTATTGTAAGTCTCTGCTAATTTTAGCCACTGCTTTCCACCTATAATGGTGTTACTACAGATAGGCAATTTTACTAGGGGTGGATCAAAATAGTTGGTGTCGTGTCCGTCGCGGAAAGGAGACTAGGAGTCAGTGACTGAGTTCAGCTCTTTATTTGGTCCCGAGATTGACTCGGGATTCAAGGGGAAAAACAGTGGCTTTTATTCTCTGGCCGCGGCGGCCGTGGCCAATGGCACTGCTTTGAATCTCCCGCGATTAGTTTCCACCAATCGCAGGGGATTCGTTGTGGCTTGCTCGGCCAATCAGATCGCCGTGCGCTTTGGCCAATCACAGCGTGGTGCTTGCAAGTATGCTAATGACTGTACAGAACACCCCTCCCTGTTGTAACTATGTATCATTGCAACTATGTATCATTCATGTGTTTGCAACATTGTATCATTCACGTGTAATCATTAACTTCTGTCTCTTCAGTGAACTTTGCAAGGCATGTACAAGGGACAAGGAGCTAGACGGTTGTTAATAAGCTTATCCACACTGTAAATGATCTGTACGGTATGCAGCTTTGTAAACATACACATCCTGATGAGATTATCATGTTTGACTTGAGTTTTGATTAAATCATTTTCTTGTATAAAAGCACAATAAAAGAGCATGTGCCAAGACATTCGGGGCGCGCTCATCAAGAGGAAACCTCGCTTCCTGTCGTTTCTCTTCCCTTCGCTCCCTATCATGAGCCGCCCATCAGATGCGGGATGGCAGATACCGCATTCTGGTGACCCCGATGTGATTCCCTAAGGGGGATAAGTTGCGACGCGCCCATATCTTATCAGCTCGATGGGAACTGTGCATTGCCAGGCCTGAAGCGAATTGCACATCATCGGATCTGAAACACGGTCTCGACTTTCGTAAGTATGGGTGGAAACTTTTCTCAACAACAGACGCAGCATCTGAAGGAATTGAGGGAGTTAGTCGCTTCTTCTTCTAAACATTCTGCTAATTTAAAGGGCTCACCTGTAAAAATGAAACCTATTGCTACATTATTGGCTTATGTGTGGCAACATTGTCCCAATTATTCAGAGGAAGGGTCCTTAAAAATTTCCACTTGGCAAAAAATTGGTGAACATCTCCATAGTCCTCCTCGTGCTCCTATTGGCATTTTGGTCACTTGGAGGAAAATTATGGAGGCTTTAAAAGTCCATTATAAAATAGAAGCAGGGAGTGTGTTTGAATCTCCCCCGCCAAGTTATGATAACTTTTCAATTTTCCCTAACTCAGGCAGAAGCTGCTGCCATTATTCAACAATGCCCCACATGTAGTAAGCAAGGACATTCCATTCCCATAGGAGTAAATCCTAGAGGATTAAAAGCTTGTGAAATTTGGCAAATGGATGTAACTCAGTATCCACCTTTTGCCCCTTGGAAATATTTGCATGTTTCCATAGATACATATTCAGGGTTTATTCTGGCTACTCCTCAAAGGGGAGAAACTGTAAAACATGTCATCAATCATTCAATTCGTACCTTTGCCTCGCTGGGACGTCCAAAAGAAATCAAAACTGACAATGGACCTGCCTATACAAGTTCTGCTTTCCAGGACTTCTGTAACAGATGGGATGTAACCCACAAGTTTGGGATTCCCTACAACAGCCAGGGGCAGGCTATTGTGGAACGAGCGAACTTATCTCTGAAACGTGCTCTTGATCGATATTCGTTGCGGGAAAAACCCCCGAACCTCCCAGCATTGCAAAATTCTCTTAATATTTGTCTTTACACTTTAAACTTTCTTAATCTGACTGGCATTCCTCCCACTTCTGCTGCTTCATGTCATTTTTCCTCCCCCTCACCCCTGCCAAACAAACCTCTGGTATATTATCGCAGATTGCCAGATCCTGCCTGGCAGGGTCCCGCTAAGCTTCTCACTTGGGGACGAGGCTACGCTGCGATCTTACTGCCAGACAAAACCACTTGCTGGATCCCTGGTAGGGCGGTTAGACCCTATCATGGGAAATCCTCTGCTACATCTGTATCTTAAAACTCTTCCTGATATTCTTGCCTATATCTTCTTTGCAATTTCTACCTTACTTCAACAAAACCTATGCTTCCTGTCAAAAGACTATTCATGTTAAAACCATTTCATTAACAGAAGGCTATTATACTTGCTCCATGTGGGTACGTCATGAAAATGCTACCCGTAGTTTTCACTCTGTCACTTCTGTTTTATTTAAAGAACACTCTACCACTCGCTCTTTTGTTCCTTCTTTACTCTTCCTATGGAAAGGAACCTTAAAATCTTTTCCTCTATTCAATCTAAAACATAAGGGGACCTAGATGTCCTTCTATTGTATTATGGGTTTCCCTACCCCAACTAACATCCTTGATGAATGACCAAATTAATATTCATTGTCATTATTGTAATTATTATCCTTTTTCTACTAATTGCATTCCCTCCTCATTTCGCAAATGTTCTACAATTAACTTGCCCATAGCCCTCTCTCCTGCTTGTGATGTTTTTATATATCTGAACTTTGATCCTGTCAACAAACGACGCTTCAAAAGAACTGTCCATGACGATCCGCAGAAGCCTCATAGAAGAGATAATATTACTTGGACTATAACTGACTTTCAAGGCGTTCGTTTAAGTTCTACAACCAATTTTTCTTGCATAGAAGACTTCTACCCACCACTTCAATTTGATTTGGCAGACGCACCTACACAACCAGGGGATATCCTGCAATCTACACCACTTCAGGAGGAACTTTAACATCACACCTGAAAGGAATGTATTTTATCCCTGGCAATAATTTTGTTTGGACTTGTTCCACCGGTTTCATGGCATGTGTCCACGGGGATGAAATTGTTAAATCCAAATCATTTTGCATTCAAGTATGGCTTGTGTGTATAACTCTGATGATTTTATATCCCTACAGGTACCCATGGAATACCCCCTCTTGCAAAATCGTAGAGGCTTAGATCTGTTATTTTTTAAAACAAGGGGGATTGTGTGCTGCGCTTAAAGAAGAATGTTGTCTTTATGCTCTTAGCGGGGGGGGGTTGTTTTCTATTTCGCCATGATTTACAACCTTTTTAACTGCATTGGCAGGATCATTAATAATCATTATATTGATATGTATTATAGGACCTTGTTGTTTTTATGGAATATTGCAATTTTTGAAAAATCAATTATCCTCCATAACTGCTGATGTTAATGTGCTATTGCAAGCTCATGTTATATCCTCAACACCGGACGAAAAAATGTCATTGCTGAGTTACCGCTCCTTGGACAACCCTGACGCTGACGGGTCGCACTCTTGCCTAGATGACGGGGATGGCGAACATTCCATAAAAATGGTTCCTGTCTTCTTCGCTCCCTATCATGAGCCGCCCATCAGATGCGGGATGGTAGATACCGCACCTCCCCTCTTGGTATGGTCCTACATAACGTAGTCCCGTAAGTAGGCGGGGCTTCGTACTTGCCTACTTGACCTGCGCAGGTTATTAGTTGTTTGGCTCCCAGCTGGTTCGGTCGTGTTCTGTGTTACTCTCTGCCTCGTTGATGGAACCGCCTGGAAGGCCTCGCCGGGCCTTTCGTCGCAGCTCCCTCCCGGTCTACCAGGGCTGGTTGAGCTGCAGTTGTTGCCGCTGCCACCTGGTCTTTCTGGGCTGGTTGAGCTGGCCTGGCTGCTTCTCCCTAGTGAGGCTTCGAGCTGGCTGCTTGTCGGTGAGTATAACTGGTTTCTTTCTATTGGTTTTTGGTTCCCAGGGTATTCCCTCCCCTCTTGGTTTGTGTTATGGGGGCTGTCTGTGTCTGTTTGCATGTCAGTTGTGTTTCCCGTGGTTGTTCTCGATCTTATTTGATCGATGTGGCATTTCCATGCTCATCCGTCGGTTGTTTGCAGCCGGTATGAGTGGGGACCTGCCAGCTGGGTTATAGTTGCCGGTACCCAAAGTGGATCTCCGGTAAGGTTCTTTGCGTAGACTGCGTCACCTGGGGAAAACGTTCGGTTTTTGCTTGAGGAGTTTGGGGGTTTTTTCTGGGTTGTATGTGGGGTGCAGTCTATTGAGTGGGGACCTTAATTTCTTCCCCATTAATAGTTCTACTGGGCTTTTGTTGGTCATCGTGTTTGGGGTTATGTGTTGTATAAAGAACATTTTGTTTATTTTTCCTTGGATTTCCCCTTGTTCAATTTTTTGGATGGTTTTTTTTTTTTTTTTGTGAATTGAACCATCCGTTCCGCCTTCCTGTTCGCCGCTGGATGTGCCGGTGCTGTCAGTGCGTGTCGTATTCCCTGTTCTGCTAGGAATTTTTCGAATTCCAGCGAGGTAAATTGGGGCCTGTTATCTGACACGATGACATCTGGGAGGCCGTGGGTTGCGAACAGCTTCCTGAGTTTCTTGGTCACGGCCTCCATGGTGGTGGTTTTCATGTTGCTTACCTTCAACCAATTGGAGTAAGCATCTACCATGATAAGGAATATATGTCCTTTCGTGGGCCCGGCAAAATCTATGTGGATCCTGGACCATGGTCCCCTGGGGTTTTCCCATTCCAGGATTGGTGCTGCGGGAGGGCTCGGTCTGGTTTCTTGGCAATGTTTGCATGTTGCCACCCAAGTCTCGATTTGCTTATCCATCCCTGGCCACCAGGCGTAACTCCTGGCCAGGGCTTTTGTTCTAACTATGGCCGGGTGCCCCTCATGTAACAACTCCAATACCTTCCCTTGCAACTTTTCCGGAATAACAACCCTATCCCCTCAAAGTACACAACCTTTTTGTAATGAGAGTTCTGTTTGCCGGTTCCGGAATGTCCTGAATGATTCGTCGTTCCAGCCACCCCTTTTCTACCCAATGTAACACCCGCGCCAGATGTTTGTCTTTATTAGTCTCGTGGGCAATGTCTGATGTGGTTATGGGTAGATCGGGCAGAGTCTCTATGCTGAGGGTGGCTGTCGTGGGTGCTGGGTCAGTGTCTAGGTCAGGTAACAGCGTGCGGCTCAGGGCGTCTGTGTGGGTGATCGTCTTACCCGGTTGGTGTGTGAGCCGGTAGCTGCAGGTGACAAGGAATTCAGACCACCTTGTCATTCTAGGAGATAGAATGTTCGGGGTGGCCCTGTTCCATGCCAGGATTCCCAGCAGTGGCTTGTGGTTGGTGATGATGGTGAACGTGCAGCCATAGAGGTACTCATGGAACCTCTTCACTGCGGCGACGATAGCCAGGGCCTCTTTGTCCAATTGACTGTAATTTCTCTCTGGTTTGGTGAGTGTCCTCGAAAAGAAGGTGATGGGTGCTTCCTTTCCGTCGGGGAGCATGTGGCTGAGGACGGTGCCGACGCCGAAAGGTGAGGCGTCGCATGTGACAGCAAGTGGTAGGGTCTCATTGTATTGGATTAGGACAGCATCCGAGGTGAGCAGGTCCTTGGTTTTGCTGAAGGTGGCTTCCTCACGTTTCCCCCAAGTCCATGTGGCCGCCTTGTCCAAAAGCCGATGCAAAGGCTCCGCCGCGGTCACCTTTTGGGGCAGGAAAACATTATAAAAATTAAGCAGTCCTAGAAATGCTTGCAGTTCCATTTTATTCCGTGGTGTTGGGGCTTCTTTAATGGCTCTGATTTTTTTCGCGGTTGGGTGGATGCCGTGTTGGTCTAGGAGGTATCCTAGGAACTCGACCCACTTTGTTTACAGCTGGCATTTCTCTTTTTTCACCTTTAGCCCGGCCTCTTTGAATTTGGTTAGTACCTCCCTTAGATGACCCTCTAGTTCTTGTTGGTTGGCTGCTGACACCAGTACGTCGTCGAAGTAGGGCACTACCCACTTAATTCCTTGCAAGAGTCTTTCCATGAGGCTCTGGAAAATTCCCGGAGCCACGCTGACTCCAAACTGGAGTCTGTTACAGCGACATGGTCGATGGTGGGTGACTATGGTCTGCGCTTCAGCGGTTACTGCATCGACCGGCAACTGGTGATAGGCTTGTGCCAGGTCGAGCTTTGCAAAAACCTTGCCTCCCCCCAGTGAGTGTAGAAGGTGCTGCACTACTGGGACAGGGTAGGTGCTTTGTTGTAAGGCGCAATTTAGGGTGGCCTTATAGTCCCTGCAGATTCTCACCGACCCATCGGGCTTGACTTGGGTGACTATGGGGGTCTCCCACTGGGCGTGATTGATTGGTTGTAGGACCCCTTGTTTGATGAGCTTGTCAATTTGCTCGTCGATTTTGGGCCGGAGTGCAAAAGGTACCCGCCGTGGTTTTAGGCGTATTGGGGGAATGCTGGGGTCTAGGCTGAAGTAAATAGGGGGCCGTCGGTACTTGCCTATGGTGCCGTCGAACACTTCCTGGAAGTCCCGTGCCAGTTTCTCTTCCCAGTCGGCATCTGCGACATGGTCGATGCCCGTAACCTCGATCCCGAGTGGTGCGAACCACTGTAGTCCCAAAAGGCTGGGGCAGTCTTGGTCCACGATCGTCAGGGGAAGCTTTGCTGTGCGGCCCTTGAAGGTCACTTCGAACTGTCCAGTTCTGACTACTGGGATGTGGTTCCCCTGGTAGTCTCTGAGGATTAGTTTCTGGGTTTCCAACCTCCTCTTGTGGATTTCCGGCACCAAACACCTGATTTCTCGCCAGGCAACCATGGAGAGGTAGGAACCGGAGTCCACCTCCATTTTGCATGGTTCACCTTTGATGCCCACTTCCACGTATAACTTTCAGGCATCTGTGGTTGATGAGTGGCCGATGACGACCGTCTTGTGGGTTTTCTCTTTCTGCTGGTTTTCACTGCTTCATCGGTTCCGTCCGTCTCAGTTCCAGCGATTTTCGGCTTGGCAGTCTCTGGCCCTGGTGGGGGTGCCGTCTCGTCTCTGGTTGCTGTGATCTCGCCGATGGGGGCTGTAGGCTTTTCTCAGTCGGCAGACTCAGGCGATGTGACCTTTTTTATCGCAGTGTCAGCAAATCGCATTGAAAAACCAGCACTCTGATCGAGAGTGGTCGCCTCCACACCTGGCACATGTGGTCCCCGACTTACAACTTCACCGATTGTGCCGATCTCATCCCGTCTGGAGCTGATGTATTTCTTCTTCCTCATCCGTGGTGTCGGAGGCGGAGTGGAAGTCGCCATGATGGGTGGTGGTTTCCTGGTGGCTTGCTTCTGGGTGGGCCTCGGTCGCCTGGCCTGTCTCGGTGGTCGCGGTGTGTTCCCCAGTGTCCGGTCTCCATATTCGATTCACTGATTTCCGGGTTGCCTCGGCTGCAATGGCTTCAGCGAGGGCGTCAGTGAGGGCGATGTCGCCTTTTGCCATCAGCCAGCTTTGTAGGATTGGGTCTCTGAATCCGAGCACGACACGGTCCCGCAAAGCCTCGTCCATGTCCTAGAACCTGCACCTGTCCCAGGCTCCGTAGATCAGCCACAAAGTCGCTGATGCTCTCACCCGATCTCTGGTCCCGCCGGTAGAAATCGTGCTGCCTGATGAGGGTGGGCATGGCGGGGGCATAGTGGTTTCGGAGCAACGGCTTGAGGTCAGCCCAGTCCATCTCCTTCACATCCCTGGGTTTTGCGAGAGCTTTTGCCATCTTGAACACTGCGGGCCCGCAGTGTGTTAGAAAGATGGCTCTTTTCTTCTGCCCGGTTGCATCCTTCAAGTTGCTACTTTCAAGGAACATTAGGAATCAGTCTGTGTACAATTCCCAGTCCTCGGCAGCTGGGTTAAAAGGTGCAGGCGGTGCGATGCTGGCCATCTTGTCGGTCTCGCTTCCTCAGGACACGTGCTTGATGGGGGTTAGTCTCGGGATCCCATCCTCGTCACCAGTGTCGTGTCCGTCGCGGAAAGCAGACTAGGAGTCAGTGATTGAGTTCAGCTTTTTATTTGGTCCTGAGATTGGCTCGGGATTCAAGGGGAAAAACAGTGGCTTTTATTCTCTGGCCGTGGCGGCCACGGCCAATGGCACCGCTTTGAATCTCCCGCGATTAGTTTCCACCAATCGCGGGGGATTCGTTACGGGCCAATCAGTGTGGCTCGCTTGGCCAATCAGATCGCCGTGTGCTTTGGCCAATCACAGCACGGCGCTTGCAAGTATGCTAATGACTGTACAGAACAGTTGGACTTTCAGCTTTTGGAGAAAAAATAAAATAGTGAGCTGATCATGAGCATGTGATTCTTACATTGTCCTCTGTGTTTTCTAGTGAACTTTAGATGTCTCACAGGATGGCGTTGGAAAGTTGATTCACTTGTCATGAGAGACAGTAGTGAATAGTAGTGGTAGCTATTGCATCATATTCACATTTGAAAGAAAAATTAGATACAAAAGCTGACACCTTTGGATCAATTTAATTTACAAATACTAAACAAAATTAAAGTGTTTTGTATATTTTTAAAGGTATCCTGGAAAGTTCATGGACAGATCCATGCAGTTTTCTTGGCAACGTTACACCAGTTTTTTTGTCATTGGCTCAAGGATTTTTTTTTTTCAACATTCTAGTCTGGGACTCAGAGAAAGTGACTGCTCCAAAGTTATCCAGTTAATTTCTATGCCCACGTCGGGCTAGAATCTGTGTAACTCCTCTGCCAATCCAGCATTTTAATCACTGCAGCAAACTAAAGATAGAGCACATGAAAATCAGATCAATGCTTCAGTATGATAAAAAGGAAATGTATTAAGCCAAAATAATATTGCTATAAACCTATTGGTATAAAGGAGTATAAAAATATTCCAAGTAATTTATAGAAAAGAATTTACCTCCAAATAAGGTAAAGAAGTCATTTATATGAAAAAGCTATTTTGCCATAAACTTGTAGAAGGAAGGGATAGCTACTGTTTGACACATTATATTCAAACCACTAAATACAGACAGTCCTCAATTTATGACTGGTTGCTTAATTAATGTTTGACATTACAATAGCCCCCCAAACAGGGGTGGGATTCAATTTTTTAACAACCGGTTCTGTGGGCATGGTTTAGTTGGAGGATGTGGCTTGGTGGTCATGTGACTGGTGGACATAGCTTGGTGGTCATGTTATTGGCTGGGCATGGCCAACTCAATATCACTCACATCAAGGCACGCATCTCCTTGTCTGGCCTCTCATGACTGTGGGGATCTTGCAACAGTCGTAAGTGTGAAAAATAGTCACAAGTCACTTTTTTCAGTGCCATTGTAACTTTGAATGGTCACTCCACACAAGCAAAGTACCAGCAAAAGGGGGAAAGAAAACTCCAGAGATGTTCCTGAGACAGGAAGTCTAGTCCTGCCAAGAATGTAACAAGGGTTAACGGAGAGGCAGTTTCTGTAAGCAACACTAGAATGTTTCCTTCCTGCTTCCTTACAGGATTGGCCAGTAATTTCTTCTAACAACCGGTTCTCTGAACTGCTTAGAATGTTAATAACCAGTTCTACTGAATAGGTGCGAACTGGTAGAATCCCACCCCTGCTCCCAAATATATTGCAGGCTCCATTATGGTGGTAAATTGAGCACTACCTGAATAGTTTTATAACTAGAGCTGTGAGAATAGAGCATTGTAATTAAGTGGCATTATAGTAGCACAATGTAACTGGCATATTTTCCCATACATCCACACAACTTCTAGTATGCCAATGGATATGTGAAGCATAAGACCATAATACCAGAATACATATAGTCGATCATAGTAGGATAACTCCAAGCTGTTGAATTACACACAGCTCTCTTTTTCTCAATGCCATTTTAAAAACGTGGTTCTTAACTGAAACTACACAGTTTAGCCAAAACACCTCTGACAGGGCAAAAACAGTTTCCCATGCTGTTCACACAAGCCTCACATCTAAAATTCACCCCTAAGCTCTTTCCACTCTATGGATTATGTGTCATTAAAAGCAACAGGAGGCCATCACAAATAAATGTATTTTGTGACTGTTAAGTTCTGTCCCACTGAACTGAAATAAAATGTTTCTACAATCATAATAGTACAAGCAGAATTTATTAAACAATATGATCCTGCATCTATAGACGATGGTAACTATACTAATCTAGCAATCCTTTGTAGTTTATCTCAATGAGATGGGCTGATGTTGACCATCATTACTGATTATCTGAATGCCAATGATGTGGCATCCATGAACATCCCAAAACTTATCATTGTTTCTCTTTTGTTGCATAGAATTGTTATTGAAAGCCACTACTATCACTTGTATATGAATTTCATCTATTATAAGATACCATCATTCTTCTCAATGAAGCTTCCTGTTTGGTTATTTCCCCCTACTTGGAATTGTCCTTTTAACATTTTTTAGTAATCAGCAATGAGATCCAAGAAACAGCTGATATCATGTAACTGGCTTGTTTTAAAAGAAGCAGCAGTGAGGACAATTCTATTGGCATTTCTGTTTTCTTTAATATGATTGAATGAAGAATTCAGTGAGACCTGTTCACCCACATGCTTCCTTAACTTAGGAGCATGATGAGGAAAAGATCTGGTTTATTTCCCTGGTGACATATATGTATATGTTAAGGTGAAAACAAATCAAACAAAACAAAACAACAAAACTGAACAGATTCCCCCTTGTAGCATCTATGAAACCTGTTCACTTTATCTTCTTTGATCTTCTGCTTTATAGTATTAAGTTCTCCAATTTCACTGGGAGCTGAGCTCATGTTGTGCTCACAGTGAAGCAAATGAAACTCCAAGTTTTATGAAGCAGATCAGCAAGGAGCTGAGTTACTGAAGCATGTGGACTGGAGAGTGGAATCAGTGTGCACAATCCCCAGATGCCAACTATAGTTAAATGGGTCAGGCTGAAGTTTGGGTAATCTGAATACTTAGTCCCATATTCAAGGTTCCTTCTGCCAAGAATATAGAGAGTATTACAGGTTGCTTTCTCTAGTGTTGCTAACCTCCAGTGTATTCTCCTGCTTTTATGTATTTGGTTTGAATAGCCGAAAGGGGAAAGCCTAGATGTGCTAATCAGATCCATTTATTTTGTATTTATTTACATCTCAAACTTCTTAACTGCCCTTCTTCCTCACAGAGACAGTCCATGCCATTATACATGACTATAAAATATAGAGAAAAATTCAAGAAATTGAATTGCAGGCTCTTTCACATTATTACAATTACATAGTAGGTATTTGTTTTCAGATAGCCTCTTCCAAATTATGAAAGCTTCATTGATTGATTGGTTGTTGCCATTTCCTTGCTTATTAAAGTATTTGCTTTCTTTTTTCTTTTTACTTATGTAAGTAATAAGAACTTAATGGTGCCCTGGGAAATGTAGACTTACAGTTAATGATAGTGCCAAGGATAGAGATGTGTAATTACTCAGTATGTTATATGCATTTAGTCAGCTGGTAATGCTCAAACAGGTTATAAATTAAGTGCCATTTCTTTCTCCTATCCCCCCTGCCCAGCATTCTCTTCCCCTCCCCAAACACCTGTATAACTAGCCAAAATAAATATCTGATAAAATTCTTGTTTATTTTTGGAATCTTAATGAACTACGGAGCAAACTGTTTCTAGATGAACGTACATACATTATTTACTGTTTAATACTTACTCTAAAAATTCTGAGGGTTATAAGCTATGAGATATGGGTCAGGCTGTTCTTTCTTTGTTATTTGTTTTTCAGTCAATTATCTGAATGGTTTCTTGCAAATATTTTATTTATATGCAGAATTTGTATGCCGCCCACTCTTAGATTATATGAATTTCTTTGCACTTATTTATTAGATTTTATGCTATGCTGAGTCTTCCCTGCTTCCCTGATTTGTCTCCAGCCATTGTCTCCTGGATTCATTGACATATGTTGAATTTACAATATCTCCACTATGGCTACTGTTGTTGAGTGGTTAACAAAAAGCACATGAAATCTAGTGATATTAGACCAGGTATCAAACTCAAGTGCTTTAATCCAGCCCCTGGGGCTGGCCTGGAAATATAAAAGGACTGGCCCACGGTGCCTCTGGCAACTAAAATAGGCTGGGGGGGGCACACCTTGTTTTCACTCTCCATGGCCTCCTGCAGCACTGTGGTGGCTGAAAACAGCCTGAAAAATGGCCTGAAAATGGCCCCAAAAATGGTCTAAAAATGGCTGAGAAATGGGTCAAAAAAACCCAGCCCCATAACAGGCTTGAAAATGGCTAGCAGAATGCTGCAGGAGGCCATGGAGAGTGAAAATGAGGTGCAGGGGGCGATGCCCAGAACTCCACATCTCATTTTGTCTGGCAGGGGCTACAGGAGGCCTCTGTCCCACCCCTATTGCCCTCCCAGCTCTTGGAGGAGAAATATAATGCTGATCTGGCTCTTGAAGAAATCCAGTTTGACACCCCTGTATTAGACCAACACATTACAATCAGTCTGGATGTATGTGCTGGTAACAATGTGATTTGACAAGGAGCTTTGGCCCACAAAGGTAAGCAAAGCATGTCTAGTGTCCTAAAATGAATTTCTATTTATTTTTTTGCTTCAGACAATATTAATTTTAAAAACCTGTTTTTTTAAAAAATAATAAAAGATTCACACATGGGCTTTTAAAAGTGAGGTATTCAAAATTCTCTGTCATAGAGAATATGCCTTTCCCCATCTTAAACACCAACATCAACACTCAGTTATCCTCCTTCCCAACAGTTACTAACAACAGTAAGATTCTTCCACTTTTTGAGCTTGGTTGTTTTCTTGTGTACATTTATTTATCAAACTTGGTGACATCAACAGTGTTAGGAAGAGGTAGAGTTTGCTCTTTATTTATATTCAGGGGTGTCAAACTCACACCATCATGGTGGCATCATGCGATTTATCAGGACTTTTTCCAGGTGGGGAGGGGCCAGTACATTATGCATCTGGCCCTTGGGCTGTAAATTTGACATCCCTGTCATAGTGATTTGTTAGCTACAAAAACATCCTGGTGAAATTATGTCTGTAAGATCATAAAGTCTTGGAAGTGGCTTAATGACCAGATAAATTATTTCCATCTGTCCACTTTAAGAAGTACATATAGGATCTAGTACATTTTCATTTTTAATATGGTTACATCAGATTGAAGGTAAAGCTGAAATGACTAAGAGGATTCTACTACGTTTCTTTAGTTCTTCTTAGGATCAGCATGCTTACAGAAATCTTGAGCTCTTGAGTATGTTTTCCTGAAACTATCTGGAGGCTTGTAAAAAATCATAAAGGTTTGTTTATGTCACCAGATACATATATTTGAATGATAATGCAGAAAAACTACTTATTCTTCTGGAGTACTATATTTTCTCATAAAAAATAAAATATATATCACATATCATGATGCTGTATTTATTTTAAACTTTAAAAGGATTTCTGTTTGAATATTGTAAGATTATATTTTGTATACTTCTGAATCTTACACACATAAGAATATGAATAAATATGACTATATCTGTCAGAAAATAATAATAATAATACTTTTTCAGTAGTAGGGAATCAATTCTTGCTACATGCTATTTTTATGATTGAGAATCTCCAACTACTTACATAGACAAAAGAAAACAATCTGGAGCCTGCTTGATAAAGAAATACAACAGTAAAATATTGCAGTTTATGAAAATAGGATTTTTTTTAATCTTTAGAGTTATTTTTCATTCACAGCAAGAGATTTGTATTTATTCTTTTTTATAACATCTACCTATCTCTCCTGTGAGAGCCTCTTCAATATTAGAAAAACTCCTCCTTAGTAAAAAGAGCCAAAAATTGTATATAACTAGACACCAAAATTGGACTCTTTGGTAAGCAAATGATTTGCCTCTTCCTTTAAAAAATATTAATGTTTCCCAGACCACTATGATACTATTCTATTTTTTTACACAGGGAAAAAAAATAAGAGGGAAAAAAGAAAATAAAAATTGAAGATAATAATTGACATTGGACCAGCCATGGCCTAGACAAGTCAAATCTTTTTTTTTTCTTTTTGATGTTACAACTCATTGTCTCAAAACATGACAAAGCAGAGCTTCAGGTGGAGAATGGCAGCTGATGATCTCCAAAGCTCTCCAAAGCAGGCTTTCAAAATCAGCTGTGAGTGATTTCTATTGACTTCTCTGGATCAAAGTGAGTTTGAGAGATTAACCATATGGGTTCTGGACAGCAGCTCCTTTAGATTTAAATTACATAAATGATAATATTTTTGCAGCCAGATTGGCAGTCAAGCTGCCCAGAACCTGGGGATCTGTTCCCCCATCTCTTAATCTTTAAATAGTAATCAATTACATCTGAAGAGATATTTCCTTTTGCAGCAAAGATAAGGCTTGTTGCAGTGAATTAAACTTCCTTTTGAGATTTATGAAATTAAGACAGGTAATGAAAGAAGATATCAATAAAGTGTTTGAAGAAATATAACAAATTAATGATAGGATGGAAATTTTAAAGAATTTATGCAGTCCCAGGCATAGAGTTGAAAGCAACATTGGATTATTTGGCATTGCTGAAATGGAGAAATAATTTTGCATGAGATTTACAACTGTACCAGAGGTGGGATATCAGATGAAAATATTAGGCAGAAGTTTGTTAATGTTTTTGGCTTTTTAAAAATCTAGAATAGGAAGACATGGAACTAAAATTGATAGAATGTATAGAATATATTCTATAGGGATGTTCTATAGGGGATATCTCAGTACATTCTGTAGAATTTGAATTCAAAATTTGCAAATAAATCAAGAGAAATGGTTGGCTTATAAACTATGAAGAGAAAGAGAAAAAAGGAATTGAAAATGCAAGAGGGATATAATATAGTAATGGATAATGTATTTGTAGAAAAAAAAACATTTTATCCATATTATACTAATATGTATAAAATGGACAGGACACCCCCATGGAAAAAATAGAATATTTTAGAAAACAAAATCTATTGAGGATTACATATAGACAAAACAATTTATGAATGGACCTATAATGATAGAGGAAGCAAATAGCTGCATCAAGTGGTTTGCATTGAAAGTGACTGATTGGCCAGAAGTCACAGCATGAGCTTTGTGGTTAAGCAGAGACTTCAGTGTGAATCTCTTCTGCCCAAGCTCACATATCAGCTACTATTGTAGATTGACTAGCAAATGAATGAAAACAAAAAAATGATGATTTGTCTCTCTAAAATATCTCATGGAGTTTTTCATTTTAGTTGAAATTGTTTTGTCAAGCCACTTAAAATAAAAGTTGAGATTCTTTCAAATGATGGGTGGAGTCCTTGCGCCTAAGAAAGTGAAGATCCGCTCTGCAAATGAGTGGACAACATACTGAGATTATGTCATGCTTGTCTTGTCATGTGGATGTTTTGATATGGAGATTGTTACATGTCAGACATCACAATGTAGCTTGATTAAGTATCTCTTTCCAATTAATGTGTATTTAGAAGCCACTCAAGAGTACTTGTTGCTTCTGTGGAAAGCATCTATTTTAGTATCTTATGGTTTCGGCCCAAAGCAAAGAAGAATCATTGGGCCAGTGTGGCTTCAGCCCAGTTTGGGAAGTGGCATCAAGCTGGCCACACTCACCCAGTTGATCACACGCACCCAGTCAGCCACACCCAGTGAGTGGCATCAAGCTGGGCACACCCACCCAGTTAGCCACACCCACCCAGTCGGTCACACCCATCCAGCCTACCAAGTCAACCACAGCCCTGATATGGCCCTCAGTGAAATTGAGTTTGACACCCCTGATCTATATCTATATAACTATATCTATATATCTACATCTATATCTGTATCTATACATCTATGTCTATATGTCTATATCAACTATATCTATATTCCCACACAAATACTGGTGCTTCCCTTGATAATATATGATGTATTTTGTATAATTCTCTGTGCATTTGTATTTATATTCAACATGTCCATCAACATTTTGTACAGTTGTATCTGTTCATATATGTGCAGTCACACTTATCTTTGTGTGCTTGTGTACATACATTTTGTTGTGTTTTCCACTGACATATTCATAGATGCCTTGCATATTTGCATACATATATTCATATTTTACTGTTGTTTTGCACTCTGGTTGGATGCTAACTGCATTTCGTTGCCTGTATCCATGGCAATGACAATAAAGTTGAATCTAATCTAATCTAATCTAATCTCTAGTTGGCTATCTATCTATCTATCTATCTATCTATCTATCTATCTATCTATCTATCTATCTATCTATCTATCCATCCATCCATCCACCTATCTATCTATATCTACCTGTATCTGTGTCTGTATCTATATCTCTCTATCTTTATCTATCTCTGTATCTGTATCTGTATCTATATCTCTCTATCTTTATCTATCTCTGTATCTGTATCTATATTTCTATATCTCTATCTATCTATCTATCTATTTATGTCTATGTCTATGTCTATGTCTATGTCTATGTCTATGTCTATGTCTATGTCTATGTCTATGTCTATGTCTATGTCTATGTCTATATCCAGGGATCCCTAACCACTGGGCCCCGGACTGGTACCGGTCTGTGGATCATTTTCTACTGGGCCGCCGGTTTGCTGGGTGCCGCCATCTTGTTTTGATGAGAAAGTGCTTCTGGGTGAGCTTTTCCGGTTGGAAAGTGGCGTTTGGGTCCTGAAGGAATCCTCGCGCCTTAGTTTCATCGAAGGGGGTGGCAGCTTCGAACGAAGAGCTGTCCCGATGGCAAAGGAGATTAAGAAAGCACAAAAAAGGTACAAAGGAGGAGTTGAAGGTGGAGGGGAGAAGCGGGGGACGGCTGGCTGGCCGGTCGCTCAGCTCGCCTTGCCTTGTCATGCGTGCTGATGCCAGTAACGGACTGCGGATCATTTTGTGATGCCGGTACCGGGCCATGGCACAAAAAAGATTGGGGGCCATTTTCTATATCTATATCTATATCTATATCTATATCTATATCTATATCTATATCTATATCTATATCTATATCTATATCTATATCTATATCTATATCTATATCTATATCTATATCATCTATCTATCTATCTATCTATCTATCTATCTATCTATCTATCTAATTTTGGTTATACTGATATCTGCTCATTATTTGAAATGAATGTAGTAGAGATCAATTGCAGCAGATGAAGAAACTCAGTTTAGCGGAAAGTGAATCTATTCTAAAACACTTTTCCTTGGTCTATTTATTTTTGCTCTATGCATCCCAGAATGCTGCCCTTTTATCTGAAGTCCACTCTTAGAAATTCTTCTGAGAACAAAGCTTACAGCTTGTTTTCCTAATCCACAAAATATCCACTTGCGCATTGATTTACCAAATCCTCCCTATGGGAATTATTGTACTACAGCAAGCTTCTAGGCTGGAAAATGTACTTGCTGTAATACGAATGATGCTGAAACATTTATTTTCTGAAAGAGGTGGAGCAAGATCATGAAATTTTATGCATGGAAATACTGCTTTTAAATATTGTTGTTTGCCTCTTGTTTCTTCATTTTTTAATAGAGAAACCACGGGACTTGTAATTCTCCTAACTTGAAAGATAACACATTTTGTTGGAAATAGTTATTGCTTATAGTTGCTAATTACTGTCTTTCATCTTTCAAGTAAAGCAAAATATAACTTCCCAATTAATGACATGTTAATAATGGCACTCCTTTGCCAAAACAAAGTTTCACTGCATGTTAGAAAAGTATGAACAGATACCACATGATCATGCAATCATTCTTTCTTTGGTCAGCTGTAATAAATAATAAAGGTGTAAAACTGATGTTTAAAATTCAATTCCAGTCCTCCCCAAATGACTGCTTTATTGGCATGCTTTCAGGCAAACTGGGAGGTGGGTATTGTGGATTGTCCATCCAAGCTTGATTTGTGTTTAGCAAGCCATCTGGGAGGTGGCAGCAAAAAGAAATGGGGAGCATCTGAAACTTCCTCTTTAAATTGCACAGAGAAAGGAGAAAGTACCCACCACCCTCTCTAGATTTTCATTTGCACTCTCCCTGGAGAGTATAAGGGAGTCATTTGTAGCATCCAAGACCAACCATCAGACCATTCAGAGGGAGTATATAAGAGAAAGAGGGCTAAAGCTATCCCCATGCCCCAAAGAAAAAGAAAGAAAGATGAAAAGAGTAGAGAAGAATTTGCATTCTGCACCAAACATGTCTTTTTGGGGACAATGTGTAGAAAGGGTAGTGTTTTCTTTTCACTTTGCAGCTTGAAAGCTTCTTTAGAAGCAGTAGTTGAACATTTTTTGAAGGGTTCTGAGAGGTTTCTAATACAAAAACCCATCCACTTGTTAGTGTTGGAAGTTAAAACCCACCCCTCTCTGAGGAAAATGAAATATTTTAGGATATATTTTAAAAAGGCAGAATATTTCCCCTAAAAGGGAAGTAGAAGCTCAGAGTGGCAGAAACTCAGCCCCCACCCACCCACATTTGTTAATGGGCCATTGAAGGCTGGGGCAGTCTATTCTACATAACAAAGATCTACCTCCTTCAGCAGAGCCATTCAGTTGCCCTTCATTGCACCACCTACCAAGTTTCAACCAAACTAAGCACACAGACAACCTACAAAGCTAGCTGACTTCTGACAGCAACCAATCAGGATACTTTTCTTGTGCCCCAGGAAGTTCAAATCCCAGAAAGAGGATAAAACCCAGGGACTCTCAGCCCAGGATCTCCAAGCCATGTGGTCCACCATTAAACCATCTTTCCAAGCCACCATGTTTCCAGTGTCTTTTTTCCCCACTTGGAACTGAACCCAGAAGGATATTTCTTCCAACATTAGTTTTATAGCTTTGTCTCTAGGCCAGGAAAAGGGTGAAAGCTGCAGCAATCTAGTTATATGTATGAAATTTAACAGTACACTGAAACAGCAGTTTTCCGACTGTGATAAGTCATTGACCAGTTGGAAGCAGTCTCATTCTGAGAAGATTAAGCTGAATATGACTTGATATGACTCTGATCTCTTGTCAAGATAAGCAATGAGTGTGGTTTTGTCAAAATCACTCCTGCAGGTTTTGTTTTGAACTGCCGGAAAAAAAAAAAAAGAAGAAGGAATGGAAGAAACCAGGAGGTAAGTGATTGTCAGCCCCACCAGTTAGATCAGTGTTAGATTGAGTAGATCGGTTCCCACAGAGACGCGAGACCAAAAGTGATCATTCAGCTCTTTATTGTGCATATAGACCAGTTCAAGACCTGCGAGCCACGGCAACCCTTCATATAGGAATTGCTCACGGCTCGGCAGCCAATGACAAGGCTTTGAATCTCCTGCGATCAGATCGGCCAATCGAGGTTGATTCTTAGCGCGCCAGACACGGCCGTTTAGTTGGCCAATCAGGTTGTGGTCGGTGTGGACCAATCAGGATTCAGGGTTTGGAGTATGCTAATATAGAACAATCAGACCAGGTATCAAGGAAGGCTAAGATTACTTCTATTGACAGTGGCTATGATAAGAGAATCTGGGAAGTCTGGTTGTTCTTCCCTTCTATTTCCACATGAATTAGAACTGTTCTTCTGAGTCTCTTCCACAAACTTTCTGCTTAGTTTGTATTTAAGATAATTTTCCCCTTTTGTTTTGGTAACAGAGATCATGTATCTCCATCAGTTCTTTCTTCTTACTATACAGTGAAGGATATATCCAAATTAACTAAAGTTTCTGCCCAAATTCTCAAATATCATGAATTTGAAAAATAGTTTTCCTGGCTATCTGCTACAAAACAAAAAAGAGAATGTAAGGGAGCCACACTCCAGATCCCCTACACTATATTTTCACCTTTTTAATCTCCAAAGGGAATCTCTATATTCTCTGTTTCTTCATAAAAGTTAGTTTCCAAATAATGGAAGGAATTAGCAAAAAATTTTGCTACTTCATATTTCATAGTGGCTAGGGTTTTGGTGCCATTGAGGTTGATATACCACTATAGAAAACCCCACCCACAGAATTATCAGAGAAGCCATAGAGATTGAAAAAAGACCTGAAAGCATGAATAGAAGAGATGATTCCACCAGACCGTCAATTATTTGGAAGCCTGCACTCACAAACAAAAAAATCTCCACACCATAAGCCAGGCAAACACCTGGGCACAAACAGATCCCCCCTGATACCTCCAGCTCAAACAAACTCCAAGCAGGCACCCAGATGAAACCCAGCTGCCTAACAAATGATAGCCATCCATTTACTCGGAGCCAAGCTGCACTAAAAGCCTCCAATACAGGAACACAATGTTGCCAGCCAATCAAGACACAAAAAGAGCCACAAAACAGAGAGAAGATATTAGAAACACCAATCAAACAGAACACAGCAAACTCCAAGACCAATAAACACAGACCAAGACTCCCAACCAATCAGGATGAAGAAAAAACCATTCTAACACAGCAGTAGGCTAGCCCCAAATTTAAAACTCAAATGGCTGTGAAAGTCTGACTCACAGACGAACACAATACAGAAGCCTGATGATGGCAGATGAGATTCTGCCGAAACGTTGCTACAACTTTAAAAGCACAACTGCAATGATATGGGAAAATACCCGAACAAAGCTGAATACCACACATGTAAGTACCCATGAAAAGTTAAGAATATATATATATGTGTATATATATGTATATGTATATGTATATGTATATGTATATATATATATATATATATATATATATATATATATATATATATATATATATATATATATATTCAGAAGAAAAGGAGATTGCTCTTCGGGAAAAAGTTTTTATTTTTGTTCAGAATTTTCGGATTTGTTATCTCAAGTCCGTCTTCAGTGAACAGTTAGGTGGAGATGTGTCAGGGAAGGAGCTTTGGTCGTTGTTTCTGTCGTTGGTGTCAGCATTCTATAGATTGGCAGCGCGGGCATCAATCGCGTGATTGGCTTGTCAGTTGTTTTGGGTGCGAGCTGGGTTGTTTTTTGATGTTGTTCATCCAATTATCACGTAAACTTTGATAGTTGGGGTCAATGTCTTTGTGGCGATTAATGCAATTGGTGCCAGTATGCCATGCTTCAATAAATTCGCGTGCATAACGTGTTTTGCCTGTGCCAATTATTTTGGTTGCATCCCAGTTGAAGCAATGATTGTGCTCTATACTGTGTGTTGCTATTTGAGATAGTGGGTCTCTTCTTTTAACTTCTAATGTGTGTTCATGTATTCTTTCGTGGAGTTGTTTTCCAGTTTGGCCAATGTATTTTTGGGGGCATGTTTTGCATGGTATTTCATATATAACGTTTTTCATTGAGGTGATTGGTAATTTGTCTTTACCTGATATGAGTGTTTTTCTTAATGAAGTTGTTGGTTTATGTGCTATATTGATGTTAAATGGTTGTAAGTGTCTTGATATGATTTCTGATACACCATGTATATATGGAATAATAAAAACTTTTTCCCGAAGAGCAATCTCCTTTTCTTCTGAACTTATATCTCGGGATGCAAACCTTCACAATTATACGATATATATATATATATATATATATATATATATATATATATATATATATATATATATATGTGTGTGTGTGTGTGTGTGTGTGTGTGTGTGTGTGTGTGTGTGTGTGTTTTCACGTTTATTTATATGTATGATATTCTGCTTTGTTCGGGTATTTTCCCATGTCATTATAGTTGGGCTTTTAAAAGCATGCATATATATTCTCTTTAAGAACTTAGTGTGTATTTTAAGAATGTACCAAGGAGAACTCGACTGAGAGTTATGTGTTATACCGAATGTTATGATTGTAAAGGCATAAATTGAAGTTTAAATAAGAGTTGAATGGTCAAAAATTAAAAGATACAAAGATGTCGTACTCCAATCAATAACTACAGAGGAAAATTTTGTTTAATGAGAAAAGAAAATATAAAATTGAAACATGACAAGCAAAAGTATAAATATAATGATTAGAAAGATATTGAAACTTAGAAAATGATATATATAACTGAATTTAGAAAGGAATTAGATAATTAAAAGCAAGATTGAGAAAATGAAGGGAAGGGAAAAATTATTGAGAAAATGTTAAAATAGTAATGAGATATGGAATAGAACACAAAGACAAATATGAAATTGAGTTTCTGTCTTTATGGAGAAGTGATAACCCTGGACCATGCTATTCTCAAAAAAAGAAATTTTACTTGCATTATGTTTTGTGAAAACCCAAATAAAATTTTTACCTCCCCCCAAAAAACCTGTCAAATGCTGTCCATCCTTCTTTCTAACTAATGTTATCAGATAAATTCAAAGTATCACATTACACATGAAAGGCATAGAAAGTAATGTTTTCAGAATGGGAGAGACTGTGTTAAATCATAGTTATACTAAGTTTCAATACCTGGTTAGAGAGAAAATACTGCACTAAAACCCTTGGGAGAAAAGATTAATTACATTGAATAACAATAACAACAACAAAATGCAAAATCCTACAAATAGAAATAGAACAACTATGTCAAAGGGAAGCAAAGATAATACCAATAGTAATAGGCACCTTGGGTGCAGTCCCAAAACAACGAGAGCACCACTTGAACACCATAGGCATTGACAAATTTGCCATCCGTCACTTGCAGAAGGCAGCTTTACTTGGAACAGCTTCCATCCTGCGGAGATATCTGTAACACCATCCAACGTTCAGATTTGCCTATCCCAGGTCCTTGGTAAGGACTTGATAGGTAGACAAAAATGCCAAACTCAGTCTGAACATCTGGCAGACTGAGCGATTCATCAGCATCAGCATCAGCATCTTATGCAAGAGGAATATATTCCAGGTTTGTTTGTGATAATCAGTTCCCAGGGAATTGCAGATATTTGCCTTTGGTTACTTTAGGTAAGGGAACATTGAGGTTTAACAACTGAGTTTATAATATTTGTTTTATTTACAAAAGTACAAACACAGCAGAAGAAGCCAAAGAACCATATACCATATAGGTAGCTCTCAACTTACAACCATTTGGTTGTCATTTTGAAGTTGGTCACTAGTTACGATGGCACTGAAAGGAGTGATTTATGACTGGTCTTCACACTGATGGGCATTGCAGCATCCCGGTAATCACAGAATCAAAATTTGGACACTGGACACTTGGCAAGTATTTATGACCGTATTTATGATTGTCCATGGGTCATGTCACCACCTTTGCAACCTTCTGACAAGCAAAGCCCCATGGGGAGGCCTGATTCACTTAAAAACTGTGTTACCAACTTAACCACTGCACTGATTCACTTAACAGCTGTGGCAAGAAAGATTGAAAAATGAGGTAAAATTCATTTAACAACTGGTCTTGCTTGGCAATGTGAATTTTGGACTCAGTTGTGGTTTTAAGTTGAGTGTATCCGTACCAGGTACACCAAAAGGGGGACTCTGAATCATCAGAAAATTTCACGGCACTCTTTTTTTCCTTCTCCTTTTTCAAACTCCAAATTGTTAAATTGATTTGATTTATTAGATTTATATATTGTGCAATTTTTGTGACTTGTAGCCATTAATATAAGGTACAACAGTTACTGCTAAGGTAAGAACCAGCTGGGATTTGACCTTCCACATAAAGGGTAACCCTCTAACTACTACACTATCCAGCAACTTAGGGTATGTGTACATGAATCTCTCTCTCTCTCTCTCTCTCTCTCTGTGTTATTCTTTTAAATTATTTGGATAATATAAAGGACAGGGGTTAGACAGATAAATTTATATCCATTCATTCTCCTTCTAGAGAAACAGTAGCATAATGTGTCTTACAAAAGCATAAAAGTACAATAACTAATGCTTCCAAATCATGCATCATTATTTTAAAATAACTGAATAATTTAAAATAATAGGCTTTAAAAATTAATTGGTGGTAAAACTTAAAGCTGAAAGAAAGCTGTTAAATACAAGTAAGTCACAATACTGGCATATAAAGTGTTATGGACTAAGCCAACTCAGCGAGACAAGCCTAAACAGCTTTTACTTTACAGCAGGCTTGTAATCCTGCACTTCTCATTGGCCCACAAATAGCGAGTCGTGATTGGTCGTTTTTGGCCAGTCTGATTGGCTGTTAACGGGCCCCTCTGATTGGACACTTGCAAAAGCGGTAAACTCAAACCATTGGTTGTTTTGACAGCAGTCAGCTCCATAAAAGAGCTGCTGCTGCCCAAGTATTTGCTCTGTTCTTATTTTACAATAAAGGGTTGAAGTCACCGTTTGATGTCTCGTCTCCGTTCCTTGTGACCATGCCCAGGACTTAACATAAAGAATGTGAGAAGCCGAAAAACTTCCGGTTTGCGTGGCTTCGGGGCAGCAGGAATTCGCGACAGCTCGCGATTCCTGCTGTGCTAGCCGTCGAGGTACCCCCGATCCAGATGGGTCAAGGGGATATGGCTGCCCTGTAGGGACAGCTGAAGATAGAGGGGAGTCGGAAAGGGAGGTGGGGGCATCGCAGACCCCCCCTTTCTCCAGGAAAACCCCTTTTTCCCAAGGCGGTGGAGCGGCGGTCAGCAATGGCCGCCACGAAGAAGCCAGCAACCGGATAAGAACTGTGCTGGAGGAAGTGTGAAGAGTGAAAGTTCTGTCTGAGCTGGGTCAAGTAACACCTTTTAAATTGCCTGGAATTGAGCTGTTTGTTGCTGGAGGATACATTGTATCCCTAAGAAGAGCGAAAAGCGGCGGAGAAGCTGTTAAAGGGAATTTTTTTTTTTTTTTTTTTACTCTCCCACCCCACGGAAAAAGCAGAAATATTTGGATATATTAGACATTGAAAGTGGATTGTTTTGAAAGCTAAGATAAGAGACAAAGGGATTTTTGGACATTGAAAAATGTGAGAAATTGGAAAATCTCTGCTGGAGGTATGGATTTTTGATTATTAAAATTCTCATTGCAAGTGGGAAGGGAGAAAAAAAAAAAATGGAGCAGAAGCTGAAAAAGGAGGAGATTGATTAGAACGTCTTTGTGGATCCCAAAAGAAGATATATGGTAATTCGACCTCTTTGATTAAAAATTAATTCAGAAAGAGAAAGAGAAGAAGGAAGAAAAGTATTAACTTTTGGAACTTTTTTTCTTTTTTTAATTGCTTTTGATTGTCTTTGATTAAAAATTCTTGTGGTTGTTTTGGAAAAAGTTTCCCTTTTCATAATGGCATCGTCTGTGGATGAACTAGAGATTGAATATCAAAAATATAAAAAAGAAGATACTTTGGGCGCTTTGTTTCAATTTTTAGAAATGGCGTTATGTTCCTTTGAAAAGTTGATTACGCAGCAGAAGGACTGGGACAAGGAAGAAGAGGAAGAAGAAGCCATCTTTGATGAACAATGGGTCCCTTCTGGAGAGGAGGACAAAAAGGATAAGAAAAAGGGGATTTTAAGAATTATAAAAACAACCAAAAGAGAGAAAAATGAGCGAAAAGATGGAGGCAAAGTTAGAAAGCAAAGGAAAAGGAGCAAGAAAAGCGAAGAGAAAAAGCAAAGGGGTAGAAAGGGCAAGGAGAAGAATAAGCAAGAGAGAAAGGGGGGGAGGAGAAGCCTTAATGTGGGGAAGCAAGACCTAAGGAAAAAAAGTTTATTTAGAGATAATGGGTGAATTTAATTTAGATTAAAAGAGGGATTCTGGAGGGTATGAGTGTGTTTTTATATGTATATTTAGAATATAAAATTTATTATGTAATTTTAGAATTTTTTTTAAACAGAATCCCAAGAAAGATTGCTATATGTAGTATTTCTAAGTTAGGGTAATGAGTTATAGATGTTACTCCAATTGGTGTACAGGAGAAGTATAGTAAAAGAAAAAAAAGATGAATGGATAATTGGAAATAGAACAGACAAAGAATGTTGTTGAAAATGGTAATAAGATATGGAAGGATATATATGCTTTGTTTTTTTGGATTTTGTGTATTGATAAAAGGCAATAAAATTTTAATTAATAAATAATTTGGATGGAAAAGAGAAGTAGGGACAAGATATGAAGTTAATATTATATGAAATATTGATATTATAATCTGGAAATGTTATGCCTTATTGGTCTATTATTATTATTTTTTCTTAGAAAAGAATTTATAAGCTGCTATGCCTTGATTTTTTGTGCATTGTTTTTATAAAACTGATAAAAATGGTTTTTATATATATATATAAAAAAGAAAATGATAATAAGATTTGGAAGGAGATATGGGTTGAATATGATGTTTGAATTTGTGTCTGTGTAAAGAGTTTTAACCCGGGAACAGACAACCTTCAGAAAAGATCTTTTAGTTTTGTTTATGTTTTGTGTTTGTATGTTTGTGTATTGTGCTTATGGTAAAACTAACAAAATTTGTTTTTTATAAAAAAAAAAAAAGGAAAGAATCAATAAAACCTTGGAGGAATGTTAGACGAGAATAATTTATACAAGCCAGAAAGAAAAGAATATGATGACTATAAAATGGATAAATATGGAAGAGAAATGAAATTGAATAGGAGTAAAGAGAAAAAATGAGAAACTTGCTGAAAGATGTCTGTGTGTCCATATGGAGATGGGATAAATTGGAATTATGCTGTATAAAAATAATGTTTTGTTTGACTTGTAAGGATTTACAATGTTAAGAGGTTTTATGTGTTTATGTATTTAATGGTTAATGATGTGTTGTTTTATCTTTAAAATTAATAAAAATTTGTTTCAAAAAAAAAAAGAATGTGAGAAGCCGTCACTTTAATATCATCTCAGTTTCAGGTTTTTGTACGGTTTCTTCCTAGTAATGACTGGAAATTTCAGGAAAACACTGGAATGGAAAAAATAGGCAGAAATGAATAGACATAAATGCTGATATTGAACTTTGCTTCACGGCTGGAAATTACTTTGCATTAAAGAGCGGAAAATGTTTATTTAAAAACAGAAACAAAATAATGTGATGAATCTATTCACAATCTGAATTGAATTGAAACTTCCACATCCAGGCAGAATTGTATATCTTATTAAAATATACATAATAATAGAATTTTATATCTTATTAATATACATATACATACATACATACATACATGCATAATGTCAGCGTTTCAGAAAAACTGAACTCCAACCAAAAACTCTTAGACAGGCATTTTCTCAAAATTTCATTTTATTAGAGTTGTCATACTGGCACATCTGGGAAAACCCAAATCTAAGAGTTCCAGGTTTTCCTTCAATAATTAAAAATACAAAATCCATCCTCTCCATCATTCCATCACATGGTCCAATCACCATCCATTCCAACTTGAGATATCTCTTCAACCATTCTTCACCCAGGTGCAGGAATAACATGACAGTAAAGAAAAATGCTATTATGTCTAAGCGCATACATTCCATGAAATCTCCCCTCCCAATTTCCCAAGTACAAGAATGTGGCAGTGTGGAAGCTTCTGGTGTTACTATGGCTTCCAAAACTGACATATACATATATTTGTAATCATTTTAAAATAATTGTTTCTTTTTCACCCTTTTAATACCAGTCTATGACATAATAAAGATTTGATTTGATTAACTAAACCAGGAGTGTCAAACTCACGTCAACAAAAACTCTGCCTCTTTCCTAGTTCTTATAAGGCCATAACTGGGAAAGGAACAGAACTTCTGGTTCTGCTACATTTGGGCAGGAAAGAACTTTATCTGATAAAGTAAAGCTGCAAAATAGCACTAACTCAAATGTAATAACAAAGCTCTCCTGCTAATGATGATTGTTCCTTCAATAATTGTGTGGATAGCTCCTGTAATTAGAACTTTATTTATTATGTTAATTTACTACACTATTGCAGCCTAATTAATTATAAATGTGATCAAAGACTGCTTGATATTTTCAGTAACTGATGTAGCAGAAAACGATGAAATCCCCATTTTAATTAATTCTTGGCAGCTTGGCCCCTATCAGGCTAAAGTTTTAAACTGAAATAAGTAGCTGTTTACCATAAAGGGGGTCAGTTAACTCTCTCAGATACAACATGTTCCAGCTTGTGATGAAATGAAAGGCCTTGGAGGGGCATTGATATATGATTTCTGGAATAAGAAAAAGAAATTAAGGTGAACAAAGAAGCTGTGTGTTGGTCAAATTGTCCAAGTGTTTTCTTGTTTTACTTTTCTTGTGGAAAATACACCAGTATCTCCAATGTTATTCCACAACCACTGTTATGCCCACACATACAGGCCATTTTTTTATCCTTCAAATTTATTGCCCCATTTTTGGCTGGGGACAAAGCAAAGCATTAGCCTTTCACTTTGTTTTTATTTCCAGAATATTTTCTGTAATTAATTCCATCAGCATATTTTAGTCTTTGTATCTATCTATCTATCTATCTATCTATCTATCTATCTATCTATCTATCTATCTATCTATCATTTATCATCTATCGGCAGCATCCAAAGACTTTGTTTGTAAGTATACCAAGAAAAATAATATAAAACTTATCACAGAAGACATGTGGAGCACCACACCATAGAAGGAAGCGATATAATGGGTCTGTTGTTAGTGAGTGTGTCTATCATTCATGAATGAGCAAACTTTCCCCTCTTGGTAAATGTTCCCATGATATTCTTTAAAAATGAGAATGTCACCAGCCCTCCAAATATGGAAAGCTGTTTTATGTTCACTAGAACAGCTTCCCCCAGGCTAGATCTGGAAGGGTAGCTGTTGTGTATGCATAAAGATTAATAAAGTGTGAGCTGGGAGTAAGTGCAGGGTTCTGGCCCTGCACTTCTGATTGGCTGTTAAGTGGCCGGACCAGATTGGCCCATTCCGGGGAATCCGATTGGCCCTTAACAGAGAGTTCCTATTGGTTATAAGAGCTAGCGCTCCTAGCTCGTTATTGGTTAAAAGTTACAGGGTTTGCCTATATAAGGCAGGTTTAACTGCTATTGAAATGAGAAAGTCACAATGTAAATAAAGAGCTGAAGTTCACCGTTCAGAGGCTTGTCTCCATTCTTTCTCGCCCATGCTCAAAACGTAACAGTAGCCAAACCCCATGTTGGTTAAAAATTCTTGGAGTTACATTCCATCCAGTCTGAAGGATGCCAGGTTAGTTAGGGCTGATCTATCACCAAGGGCATGAAGCATTATTAAAATCCTCAAAATGATGATGAAACTAATGTTGAAGATGGAAAAATGGGTGTTTCTGTACAAATAATTAAAACAAATATTGTCCTCATTTGCTACCTGCAGAAATTATTTCCAGTAAATTCTGAGATCAATGATAGAACAATTTCTACTTATTTCTTTAAATCCCATAAATACAGCAGTGTCTCACAAAACACCAAATCACTTTCCCCACTGGGCTTCCTGATCTGCTGAAATATTCATTCATAGTATGCTATTATCAGTTGAGCCGTGTTACCAACTGCATCTGTTTTTTTAAGGACTTCATTTTTCATCTTTGAAATAAAGGAAATAGTTAAGACTATCATTCAAACTATGAACTGTGAGGAAAAAAATTAAAAGAATCTGAGAATCAATTCTGTCTAGCAACCAGTACATTTTTCATGCTGTCACCATTTAGGGGTCCTGTAGAACACACAAATAAACCATTAAAAATCTCAAAAGAAGAATGAGCTATATATTGTATGCACCTTTTGATGCTGAAATATGAAGCTACTATTTTCCAAAATAAAGAACTAGTTGTAGAAAAGCCATTTCTCAAAATCAAGATAAATTATTTTTGACATTCATTTGAATGATCTGAAACCTGTTTTAAAACAAATTGAGT
Source organism: Hydrophis major (assembly GCA_033807585.1). Classification (NCBI taxonomy): domain Eukaryota; kingdom Metazoa; phylum Chordata; class Lepidosauria; order Squamata; family Elapidae; genus Hydrophis; species Hydrophis major. The sequence goes on from CM066331.1 coordinate 134,113,929, forward strand.
TGAAACTGGGGCGCTAGGCATTCTAGAGTTAGTTAAATCCAAAAACACTAAAATTTCTGGAACTTGGGCATTCAAATAAACTAGCCATCAATAGACATGTAGATATAAACCATATTTACACACCAAAGGGATAATAACAAAGAAACAAAGAAAAAACAAAACCACCAGAACACCAGAATACATGTCTCTAGCAGCCAATACTCTAATAAACAGAGATTAACACAAGGCAAACAAGGATTATTATGATAATGATCATATCATGGTCATACAGCTAGATATTTAGACTGATTAACGGTTTATTGAGTCCTTCCCAAGTGGTGTTAAAGGTATAATTTGAATGTAAGCTGTCTGTCTTCATACTACCTCTTCCTGTTAACTGATGGTGGTTCTATCAACACTGATGGTATTCAAGTGGTGCTCCAGATGTTTTGGGATTACCAAGCTATTTATTACTATTAGTACTAACTTTGCTTTCTTTTGCCACAGTCATTCTATTTCTATTTACAAGTATTTGTATTTTATGATTTTCTTCAATTATTATTATTATGGTTTGTCAAACAGATGTTTAGACTGGATTTGGAATTTTATCCATCTATCAAGGATCTGGGATAGGCAGATGCTATTTGAAAGATTTTGTTAAAGATATCATTGCAGGATGTGAGCTGTTCCAACTAAAGCTGCCTTTTGCAATTCACTAATAAAAATAGCTCTTAGACTTATATATGCTTCACATTGTTTCACAGCCCTCTCTAAGCAGTTTACAGAGTCATCATATTTTCCCCCAACAATCTGAGTCCTCATTTTACTGACCTTGGAAGGATGGAAGCAGAGGTGGTATTCAGCTGGTTCTGACAGACCAGTAGCGGAATTTTTGACCAGTTCAGAGAACTGGCAAATACCATTTCTGACTGGCCCCACCCACCTGCCCCCATACCTTCCAGGGTTCTCCCCACATGCACTGTTTTGGTTCCAAGGAGGCTGCAGGGAGGCCTATCCTGTAAGGCTGGGGCACAGGAGAATGGAGTTGGAAATCAGGCAAGTGGGGCGGGGACGGAATGGGGATTTTGCAGTATCCTTCTCCTGCCATGCCCACCAAACCATGGAACCCATAGAACCTGTAGTACAAAATTTTTGCATCCCACCATTGGATGGAAGGCTGAGTTCACCCTGAGCCTGGTGAGATTCAAACTGCCAAACTGCTAGCTGTCGGCAGTCAGCAGAATTAGCCTGCAATACTGTATTCTAACCACTACACCACCATGGCTAATGGTGATTTTGTCAATACTGAAGGTATTCAAATGGTCTCCATTGGGGGGTGGGAGGAATAGGTAGTATTTTTTTCTTTGTTTTGCCACAGTTATTCTATTTATATTTGTAGGTCATTGTATTTTGTGATGTTCTCCAATTCTTTTTCTGTTGTCTCCAGGTACTGCCACCAGCCAGACTTTTTTTTGTCTTTCTTATTATCAGTTTTGGGGTGCCTGACTGCTTAAATTCTAGAGTCCCAGAGCACTTTAGCTTCTTCATTTTCTATGACTTTTTCTATTTTGTAGTCCTATCTTATAAGTTCTTTTGCTTATAAGAAAATGGTATTTCTTGCAGCTATTACAGTGCACCATTGTTGCTACTTTCCATATCATTGTTTGCAGTGAGGAAATGGAAAATAGAAAAGAGACATGGTAAGGCAAAGTATTACATGGCCAATACATAAAAATATAGCAAAGAAATCAAATAACCACAAGACCTGGCAATAGCTAAGAACAGATGCGTCCAAAGCAGAATTGAGAAGACAGCAACAAATGCCATCTCTGCAAAGAAGCTGGAGTCACAGTGGATCACCTTGTTATTGTAGCTGCTGCAAGATCACACAGACTGACTACAAACAACAGCATGACACAATAGATCATTATCCTAAATATAAACCTTGAGTTCCCCCATCAAAAAAATATCCTTGTAGATCTCCATCTACTATTCATGTTGAAATTGACCAGCACACAAAAGGGGAAAATATGTTGTCACTTTAAACAATGACCTGTGTCATAGTTGCTGACTGAAAGTGAAGACACGTCAATTCTCACACTTTAGTGTTTGATCCAGAAGTTAGGAAATATTCCATGCTAGTGAAGGTCCACAAAGCATTATGTTTGTTGATGCCATTTGCAATCATATGGACCTTGAATATTCCAGATAACATTCAAAATAATTTAATATTTTATCAAATTAATCCTTTGAAGCAAAACTGCACACTGCTATTAAATATCAGAGCTAAAATACTACCCATTCCTTCTATCCTTAAGGTAACATAGATGCAAAATGCACCCCAGAGGTCCGTGTAACAAGTTATGGTAGACAAAAAAGTTGGAATGGTTGCATCAAAGAATAATAATGGGCTTTTACAATGCAAAATCCACACCAGCAGTTTGTCTTGCTTTCATGGAACCAAATGCCTTGTTAAGAGTCAATATTATTAATCCACACACTCCCAAAATATAAATATCCTTCTGAAATAAATGATTTGTAGCAGTTCCACAAAGCCAAACAAATGTCAAACACAACTTCCTTTATTTTTCCTTTTCACTCTCAGTTTCCAAACATTATTCCAGAAAGAAAAAATAATCCCTAGGATTGTTTTTGGAGAATGTCTGCCAGTGGTTGGATTCAAATAATTTAACAACCCTAATGATTTCTTCCAACAACCGGTTCACCAAACTGCTCAGAAAGTTAACAGCCAGTGGTGCAAACTGGCTGAATCCCACCACGGATCTCTGCCCAGTAGAATTTCAAAATGCTAGGAATCCTCTTTAGCAGGCTATCTGAAATAAAGATTTCCAAGCCAATCTAAGTCAAGTATCTGACCTGATAGTCCATGGATTATTTTGAAATGAACATGTTTTCCTATCATATTCCATTCTAGCTTTGAAACCTTGTCAAGTTGGCCACAGTTCTCTTTGGGGGCCTTGTAAAAACATTCCTCTTCAACCATGTATATGACCATGTTGGAACAGCCTTAAGCCATATGTTTCTTTGTTCTGTCTTTAGAGAGAATCTCAGAAGAAGTATTTCTATCCCTTTTTAAAGAACTACTCTGGTAAAATCCACAATGCTTATTTGTCACCTCTTCTATTCAGTTAAGACTCTGATGTATCTTCTCAGGTTTTCCAATTAGTTATGACTGAAGATAAATAAGATAAATAAGTGTAATTTAGGTGATTGCCACTGGTGTTACATTATGATACTATTGTTATGCAATTTTAATGCATTTTATAACTACATCTTAGTTTTTTCCAATAATTTGAGGGATACACTGTATGTTCCTATGTAGCATTTACTGCCCTTAAAATTATAATAAAGCTTTGTTGTTATTGTATTGTGATATTCTGTCAGTTTTACACACAATTTTCCTTTTCCTCCTTTCTTTCCTCTCATATTAAATCTGACATATTGAGATTAGTAGATAGATAGATAGATAGATAGATAGATAGATAGATAGATAGACAGATAAATAGATAGATAGATAGATAATAGATATTGTATGATAGATAACAGGGATAGATACAGTACATACACACACACACGCCTACCAGTTCTTATTTTGTGATAATGAAAAAAGCTCTCCTATTTATTTTGCAAAGCATAACTCATAAGCTCTCATCAAATGTGTTCCCTCTGTTCCCCACGTCTATTATTTGACTATCAAAAAGGATACATTTCGGAACCACAGCACTACTAAGGGAATCATGGGGCTTTACTCACTTTGTACAAGGACACCTTGAGGCGCAAGTATAACAAGCCAACAGAAAGGCACCATGGGATGTCTGTCCAAATAAGCACTGTGGGCATGTTTAATGTGCCACTTCATGTGGAATCAAACACATTGACAGTAGAGCACTAATTGAAAGATGAAAGCATTTACTTGAACAGCTTTCGCAAGGATTTGCCTATATATGGTTATAAACAGCTGAAGCAGACATAACTGACCAATTAATTAATTACTGACCTTAAAGTTATTGGATAAAGAAGAGGTTGCATATTTAAATATCTGCTTGTATCCTGTTCTCTTTCAGAACTGTAGTGGTTCTTTTGTAAGCTGTTTCTTGGAAAAACTAATTTCACTCTGGTCATGTAATTAAACAAAGTCAGAATCATATAGACAGAGGGCGCTGAAATGTGGTAATGATTCTCTTAATGTGCTCAGTAATTTCTTTTAAATTGATACATTCAGCAAAATTTCTTCCAACCCATGAGTACTCATGAGAGATCGATCTTCATTGAGGATGGTGTTTTAAAAGCTTTTTCAGATTGGAGAGTGCTTAGAATTCACCGTTCTTTTTGCAAAACTATTTTAAATAGATGCCATTTGGCCACTTACTGTGAGAAGGAACAATACAGGATTTTAAATCATAGAGAGAGTAGAGCATTAAGTGCAAGACATGTAGAAGTGTGTCATGTATTGAAATGTTATAACAAGAAATCCAGGACTAATGCAAAAGGCAAATATTGTATTTCTGTTCAGTAACAGAAAGTGGTAATCAGAAACTTGTTACTGTTCTGTCCCCTCATTAGCATTCTTGAGATCCCCGCGCTTTGATTGGCCAAAGCGCGGGACACTCTGATTGGCTAGGCAAGCCGCGCCTATTGGCTCGCTAGGAATCTCCCGCGATTGGTCGATTCGAATCGCGGGAGATTCAAAGCGGTGCCATTGGCTGCGGCCGCCGCGGCTAAAGAAATAAAAAGCCGCAAAGTTTCGCCACAGCCCCAGTTCGGTTCCTACTCAATAAAAGAGCTTGATACTAAGTCACCGACTCCTGGCATCATTTCCGAAGACACAACAGTTACTTCTGAACTATTGTACTGTATATAATTCCTTCCTTCCTTCCTTCCTTCCTTTCTTCCAGATATAGGACAAATCTTCATAGTTTTTTTATATTGGATTTTCAAAAATGCCTTTTAAAGGTTTTGAAAAAGGGATACAGCAAAGAAGAAATGAAGAGAAATGAAATTCTACCACAACATTTGAACAAATTAAAAATTAAGACTGTTAGAAGTTAAAAAAAAAGGAATATAAAAATAATTTATTTGATCATATTTATAACTATGTAGTTCTGTAATGCTATTAGCTCTAGCAAGCTTTTGGGGATTTTTTCAGGACTGAAAAAAATATTTTATGAATTTGTTTGCAGGTAAGGAAATGGAAAGAATGGAATTAGAAGGGGTGAAGAGTAACTTAATTTGTTTTTACTTATGCTGAAGCCTGGAAATCACTTCTTTATATATATTTTTCTCTTTCCTTACTGCATACTTTTTTCTTGCACTTTTTATTAATTCTAGTCTTTTCTTTCTTTTTCTTTCTTCTTTCTTTCTTTTTCTTTATTTTATTAGATTCTACTACTAAGAGTCACTAAATTTGTTTATACTTATAATGAAGGCTGGAAATCATATATATATATATATATGTGTGTGTGTGTGTGTGTGTGTGTGCGTGTGTGTGTGTGTGAACCTCAGAAAAACAAAACAAACCTCAGAAAACAAATATATATATCTTTACTGCATACTTACTTTTTGTTTTTTTTCTTGCACTTTTTATTAATTCTAGTCTTCTTTCTCTTTCTTTCTTTCTTTCTTTCTTTCTTTCTTTCTTTCTTTCTTTCTTTCTGTTTCTTTCTTTTATTAGATTCTACTACTATAATCAAAAATGTTAACAAAATTATACATAAAAAAGAAAAAAAGGGGGGAAATAAAGTAAGGACAAAACTTTCTTTATTTCCTTTTTCTGGTAGTGACTCTTGGGAAGCTAAGATTTCAAAGCAAAAAAGTGCCTAAGTATGTTTGTTATGAATTTCTATACTGATTACCAAGCTGATGCCACCATAAGCACTTGGAGCTTCAGTACTGCAGTGCCGCTTTTAGAAGCTAACATGGGAATCAAGCCTGTTTCTGAAATAGTTTCCATATTTCCCATATAACAATTATATATCTGGAGGTTTTGAAGATTTGTTACATAAAAGTAATATTACCCTGGTGACCAAACATAGTAACATTATTTATTTGATCCTATCCTCCTTAAAATGTATGAAGTTGATGGTCTCTAAGCTTGATTATTTTCTTGCATATATTTCATTACTAAGCCAGGTTATATCAGCAACTGATTGTCCAGTAACAAAAATTTATTCAGGAAAAGAACCACATGAAGAGAACATTAATGATTTCCAAGAGCCTTTCCTTCAAAAATCCCCAAATGCTAAAGCTTTCTGAGAAACCTGTTTTGGTTTATTTTAAAAAGCAGACTGCTCTCTGCTTGACTGTTTAAATAAATGTACTAAGTTGGAAAGTAAGATTGATGGGTTCTTTTCATTAGTCTCAGAATTCTTTTCAATATGGCGCACTACTTAACTACTTACTGACTTAAGGCAAAAAGAAAAAGCTACTTTCTCCAAACATAACTCCTAGACCTAGATTATAATGTATTTGGGACCTCATTTATTAGTATGATATAAGCCATTCTTATCTTGCAAGGTTCCAAGTACGTGTGTGTGTGTGTGTGTGTGTGTGTGTGTGTATACCTCAAAAAACAAATATATGTACATACATACATACATACATATATACATATATACATACATACATATATATATATATTTGTTTTCTTAAATTTTCACAAGTACTTACAGGTATGGTATTCAGCTTTGTTTGGGTATATTAAATTATTCTCCATTTTTGGCTGGAACGGCCTCCTGTAAGTAACCCTCTGCCAATGAAAACAGAGCTCAAGAGGGCTGTGTGCAGCCCACCTGAGTTCTGTTTTTGTTGGCAGAGGCACCATAGGCCAGTCTTTCGCCGTTTCCAGGATGGCCCTGCGGGCCAGATCTGGCCCCCGGGCCTTGAGTTTGACACCCCTGCTCTACATAAATGACCTCTGTGATCATTAAGAGCAACTGCATTCTCTTCGCTGATGATGTAAAGCTGTTTAATACCACAGACAATACTGCTACCCTTCAAAAAGATCTTGACTATGTATCAGAATGGTCAATCAAATGGCAACTTCAAATCTCAACAAATAAATGCTCTGTCCTACATATTGGCAAAAAAAAAAAAATCAGAAATACAAGCTGAATAGTCAAGACCTTGTTGATTATCCAAGCTCTGTAAAGGACCTTGGAATACTCATCTCTCATGATCTCAGTGCTAGAGCCCACTTTAACTACATAGCCAAAAAGGCATTAAGAGTTGTTAACCGAATTCTACGTAGCTTTTTCTCTGGTAGTATCACACTACTAACTAGAACATACATTTGCTAGACCAATACTCGAATACAGCTCATCAGTCTGGAACCCACATTACGTATCTGATATTAGCACAGTTGAGAAAGTCCAGAAATATTTCACAAGAAGAGTTCTCCACTCCTCTACTCATTGTAGAATACCTTATGCCACCAGACTTGAAATTTTAGACCTAGAAAACTTTGAATTATGGCGTCTTCACTCTGATCTAAGTATAGTATATAAAATCATACATTGCAATGTCCTACCTGTCAATGAATACTTCAGCTTCAACCATAACAATACAAGAGCAAATAATAGATACAAACTCAAGGTTAACCACACCAAACTTGATTGCAAGAAATATGACTTCAGCAACAGAGTGGTCAATGTCTGGAATACTCTACCTGACTCTGTGGTTTCTTCCCAAACCCCAAAAACTTTAACCTTAGACTGTCTACTATTGACCCCACCCCTTTCCTAAGAGGCCTGTAGGGGGCGTGCATAAGCGCACCAACGTGCCTACCTTCCCTGTCCTATTGTTTCTTTTTTTTCTTTTTTCTTTAATATAGTTTATTAATTTTTACAATTAAAACCAGTCACAATACATATACAAATAAGCAAAAGAAAGAAAAAGAGAGAAAAGAGAAGAGGAAGAGAGGGAAAGAATTTTGAGAAAAGAAAGAAAGAAAAAAGGGGGAAGAAAGAAAGAGGTTACAAGATAAAAAGTATTCTTATTTTAACAGATTGCAAGATCTTCTTTTGTTTTCATAACCTGAACTTGTGTCATATAACCACACCTGTTTTTAACTTATATCGCTACCTCGTTATTATGGGTTTTATTTTTCTTATATGTACCTGTTTCATGTGTTCATAACTATGCATATACTTATACCTATTATCCTGTAAGCGATTAACAAATAAAATAAATATAGGGGGCATGCATAAGTGCACCAACGTGCCTACCGTCCCTGTCCTATTGTTTCTTTTATTTTTTTTTATTTTTCTTATATGTATCCATAACTATGTTTTTACTCGTACCTATTATCTTGTAAGCAATTGACAAAAATAAAAATAAGTAAATAAGTTTGTCAAAGTCATTCTCAAAGTTCTATGTTTGTGATTCTAATAGATAGTTAAAAGGGAGTAATATCCACGCCACAATGAATTTCATGAAAGAGATATGAAGCCATTCTTCTTTACTTCAAAATTCAAATATGCTGGCAAATAATTTCAGCTGGTCTCAGATTTTTTTTCTCTTTAGATCTTTCAGGTCCATCATTTTCATACCTTGAAACAGAATTAATGCTGTATATAATTTACTCTTTGAGGGATGGCTTGGTTGTTTAATTTTGCTTGATTTAATAAGCTTTTTTTCTGAATCCCAATATGTTTGAGATGCTAGCCTTTGAGGTGCACAACTCATCAATTTACTTCTTTTGGCCCCAGCTGTTGCCCAGATGACTAATTTGGAACTGAAGGATTTCCTATCAAGCATCCTTCTTCCATTTCTCTACAACTCAGCTAATTTGACTACTTTCAGGTTTCTACCAACATCCATTAGTATTCATCTGGCTAGCAACCTGTCAGTGTGTGAGAGAGTTGACGGCTGTTTGGAAACTGAAATAATATTTGCTGTGTGAACAAGAAGAAGACAGAAAGGAGCCTGGGTGTGGCATAGCTCAACTGTTCTGTCCTAAAGTTGCTTGGTGCTGTGAAACTAAAACTGAAACTGAAACTCCTCCCCTCTGCTTGTGTTTTGCATTTGGAACAGATTTTTTTTCAGGTGGGGAGGGGGAATAGAACTCCTTAGCATCAGAGTGTGTTAATAATAATATACAGTACGAAATACTAATGCTCTGATGGTCATTTTGAAAAATCCTTTCTTAGTGAGCACCTAGAAGCCAAGGTAACATACGTGCCAAATTTCAAGTTTGTAGGTTTTACAGTTCTGGAGATTTTGTGATGATTCTTGAGTGGTATTTCACTTTTATTTATATATAGATTTCTCCTTATTTTATAAATGGATGAATGGGGTCTATTTGGTATTCTACTTTGATCCTTCATTGCATGAAAATTAATTCCTTCCTTCCTTCCTTCCTTCCTTCCTTCCTTCCTTCCTTCCTTCCTTCCTTCCTTCCTTCCTTCCTTCCTGATTAGCCACCAACAGTTACTGTATACATCTTACATTGCACAGGATTTATTGAAATATGATTATTTGTTACCAGATGATTACAACTTTTGAAAAAAAATCACTACAAGAAGGCAGAAATTTAATTTTAACTCAGAACATTCAAATACATTCTGGAGGAATGAGATTAAGCTCACATGCATAGTAATCATTCATAAAATGTGAAAAGTTCAAATTCATAAACTTTATTAATCAGACCTTTATACAAAGTTAATTCATTTGTACCATCTGTTCTGGTTATGGATTTCATTTAATATAACTCCCAGCCAAACTTGGGCTTGCAGTCAGAGTAAGTAGGCAGAAGAGCCAAGTTTGGTCATGAAAATTCTGCAAGAAAACAACCAGAGTCAGAAAGAACCAAGGACCCCACAGTTTAACCCTGGGCTATAAATTCTCTTCTATCAAGACCTATGTAAGGCTGTATAAACTGTTGCTTAAAATCCTGGATCATTATTAAATCAAGGAATTTAAAGAGACAGTGAGACTGCAGACAGTAAGGTTATTGAGCATTTCCAGGAATTCTTTTCCTTATTTGATTATTTGTGGATCAAGTATATCAATTTCCTCAGGAGGATACTCAGAATAGACCTATGCATGAATGTTTGGAGTGCCCACCAAATAAGGTGAATTTGTGTTCTTTAAAAATCAATGAATGCTTACAATTGCACAAAGAGCAGAATGTGTGATTAAAACCACTATGCTGAAGATGTGTATCTCTGTCCAGGAATATCAGAAGATGGACTCCTCTATCTCACTTCTAGTGGCACCAAAATGACCAACCAATATCCTAGAAAATGACTGTTCTGAAGCACTTCCAACCAATCAATAGGCAAGAGGAAACGAGAGTAAATATGTGACTTGATTGAGTCATCCAAATCAATCCCCATCTAATATCTACAACAACTCTACAGTAAATCTAATCTGAATCTGTTGGTTCTTCTTCCATGCCTGCTTGCACGGGAACTTGAATTCTCTAACCATGCTTTCATATATTATCCATTTGTTAATTCTCTGATTTGTGTGTTTGTGTTTGTATATAACCCGTGTATGTATGTACATACATATACATAAATGCACACACATACCTATGTGGGGTGGGGGCTTGAAAAACCACCAAAGATTTTATATTAATCCAAGGAAAACAGCTTTATTTTAGCATTTCTGCAGAAATGGGTTCCTGCCCTGGCAGGTGGGAGGAACCCAGAGCAAAGTTTGCATTCTATTTTATACCCTAACCTACCCATTCTATGATAGCTTGGCTTACAATCTACCTATTGAATTTCAGTATACAATTCATTACCAAATATGGGACATCAGGAAGTTAGATGCTTCCTAACACATACATATTTTCCCAGATTTTCCAGAGCACAACATGTGATTGTTCAATGTTTCAATTCTCCCTCTTGCAGTAGAAAAGTATCAAACTCGCAGTTTTGAAGTTTGAGTCACAGTTACACAATACACAATGGATTTTATTCATGTTTTCCTCTTACACCTACATACATACATAGATTAGTAAACTTTGTTTAAATATGAACTTCATAGAACTAGCAAGAGTAGCTTTATTCTTTGGATTTAACCTTTCAGAAATCAACATAGAATAGAATAGAATAGAATAGAATACTTTATTGGCCAAGTGTGATTGAACACACAAGGAATTTGTCTTGATGTAAATACTCTCAGTATACATAAAGAAAAGATACATTTGTTAAGAATCAAGAATCATAATGTACAACACTTAACCCTTTCTTTCTATGTCCTTTTCTAACAAACTCCTTTCCTAAGTATCCCATTATTTATAACATCTTCCCATATGCCATTTATAATCTAATCTATAATCTAAATCTTATAGGGTTATCTTGAGGTGATAAAATAAAAGGACCTCTCCCTGCACCAAAGTATTGGAGATAAAAATGAAATTATTGTTATTGATGTTTTGTCATTCAGCAATTGTCCTTGGCATAATTCCTATGATGCTTCTTTTACTATATAATACAATTATCTGAAATAAATGGATTTATGTTATTTATTTATGTTTAACATTTATGTTAAATGGATTTATGAAATAAATGGATTTATGTTTCCATGAATTTTATCTTTTTATCTTTTAATTTTGTATATTAAAAAATCTTCTGCTATTTCCTTAAGAATAATGGTATTGCAGCACAGTAACTTTTGTTTTAATAGTTCATCAGCAGCAGATATTTCTTTCATAGTAATTTAAGTACACCATCGTGCCTACCATCTCTGTCTTACTGTCCTCATTTATCTGTATTTACTTCCTTTTTTCCTGTTTATGTTCATACCTATACTTGTTATCTTGTACATGTTTGACAAATAAACAAATAAATAAATAAATCAGAATTTAGTCTGTTTTGTGTTATGTTACACTGTCCATGCAGTTGCACAGAGCTGTCAAACTCCCAGCATACAGGCCAGATGTGTCACACTGGACATGCCCACACTCGGTTTAGCAAAGGGGAAAAAAGTCCCAGTAAGTCACATCATGCTGCTGTGACAATGTGAGTTTGACACTCCTGCAGTAGCAGGACCATAATTTTTCAACTTCAGCAACTTTAAGGCATATGTTTTCAACTCCCAGAATTTCCCAGTATGTTGGGAAATTCTGGGAGTTGAAGTACATTCACCTTAAAGTTGAAATTACATGACTAATTTCAGGATCCTTTAGAAGCTTCAGCTGATGCAAAATGAAGCAGTCAGGCTGCTAACCAGTGCATGAAACAAAAAAACATCAGGTGTTCCTGATAGAATTGTGGGCATTAGTTTTAATTTTAAAGCTTTTAATGGAGCTGACTATTTGAGGAATCACAATTTCAAACGAACTTGTCTGACAAGCAAACTCAGAAAAGTAGGCACTCTACAAATGATCTCACTTTCTGTATCTTTAATCAGGCATATGGGAAAATAAATATATTTTCCTGGGTAATTCGCCAGAACTGAAATCCACTCTGTTCCCATTCACTCAGCTTTAAAAAAGGAATCACAATCTAACTCCTTTTCGGTCTGAATTGATTAAAGAGTGGCTTTACATTTTTTTTATGAGATATACATTTTTTAGTGAAAAGTACAATATTTTGAAGCATCCTCATGGTCATGTGATCAAAATTCAGATGCTTGGCAAACCAATTCATATCTATGATGGCTGCAGCTTGCCAAAGTCATGTAATCACCTTTTGCAACCTTCTGACAAGCAAAGTCACTGGGGAAGCCTGATAACAACCATGATGTTAACTTAACATCCACAGTAATTCACTTAATAGCTGTAGCAAGAAACATTGTAAAAGGGATCAAACACACTTAACAACTGTCTTGCTTAGAAACAGAAAATTAGGGTTCAACTGTGGTTGTAAGAGGATTATCTGCATTTGTTTTGGCCACTGGGCGTAGCTACTTGGCTCGCATTGCTAGAAGGGCAGGGACAAAATTGCAAAAGAGGAGGGACAGAAGCAGCCCCAAAATGATTCCTTTTTAAATAAACAAGGAAGCTTTACAGAGCTCTGCTTACTCCTGAGTAGACAAGTGGAGACCTGCATGCTTTGCATGGGAAGGCAAGTGTGCCTACTGCCACAACTTTTTGTTGAGTTATGGGTGGCTCTTCTTGTGTCTCATATCCTCAATAGACAACCTGCCAGTTGCAAGCCAATTCTTGTTATACACCTGTGATAATAAGCTGACATCTACAATGAAGAACTTTCTTTTAATCATCAAATCAACATGTATACATTTTCTATAAAATCGGCACAAGCCATGTATGTATGTTTTCTCTCAGTGGTGTAACTGGGATAACGTTAGTACCATTGGACTACTGTCCCTCGGATTAAAAAAAAACATTGAAGTTACGTTTTCAGTAACAAAGTCAATGAGACAATCTAGAATTTTAAGAATGCCTTTATTACATTGTCATCAGAAAATTAAAACCACAAAGAAGAAGCAATGCAGTGATCACAGATGGATAGGAAAGTAGCAATGCAAAATCATCTTGATTTTTGTAGCAGTTCAAACAAAACGTATTCTATTTATGTAGTGGCACTGCATATGGGACAGCAGCATATTTGCCACCATCTTGTGGCAGAAATTAAAAGATTTGTGGCATAAAAAGAAATGATTATGTGAGCTATAAAATTTAAAGGAAACTTTTTGGAAGACTTTATCATCACTTGTAATCAATAAACCTAAATTGTTGGGATATTGATTGATTGTCAGATTAATTGTCCCACACTGTCCCTAAAATGGGAATTGCTGGTCACTTGCACTGGAATTCATGGGGAAAATGTGATATTCCAATATCTACCAGGTTCTTGAAGCTTCCTTTTCCATAGTTATCAATAGTTCACAAGTGTTGTGAAATATAGCTTCACTGCTTGTTCTGACCCAAATCACACAGGCAAGGCAGAGGTTAATTATTACCTATTATTACTCATTATTCACTTATCACAGTGACAATCAACCCACCAATGGTGCTACTGAAGCTTCATCCTAGCCCTCAATTTTTTAGCAGTCTAGATTCATAAACTACTGTGTTTCTCACAAAATAAGGCCAGGCCTTATCTTTTTTGGACCCCTAAAATAACGGCTAGGCCGTCTTTTCGGGGGTGACTTAATTTCCTCCCACCTAGAGCGGCCCAAGCGCACGTACCTCTCTGTGAGGCCACTTCTATCGGCAAATGAAAGCTCCCTTGAAGGCAGAGTCCCCAGCTGCTTCAGGGCGTGGCGTGGCTAACTGTGTCCCCTCACCTTTAGGGCAATCTCTTTCGGGCAATGGAAGCTCCCCGAGTACAGTCACCAGCCACTTTGATTGGCTGGTAGAAGCGGCCTCGGGGCGATCGCGCACACACATTCCCCTCACCGCGAGGCTGCTTCTATCGGCAGATGAAAGTTCCTTTGAAGGCAGAGTCCCCAGCTGTTTCAGGGCGAGGCGTGGCTGCCCATGTCCCCTCACCTTTAGGCAGTCTCTTTTGGGCGATGGAAGCTCCCCAAGTACAGTCACCAGCCACTTCGATCGGCCGGTAGAAGCGGCCTCGGGGTGAGTGCACACACACACACACTCCCCTCGCCCCAAAGCCGCTTCTACCAGCCGATCAAAGTGGTGGGTGACTGCATTTGTGGAGCTTCCATCGCCCGAAAGAGACTTCCCTAAAGGTGAGGGGACATGGGTAGCCATTCCACACCCTGAAGCAGCTGGGGACTCTGCCTTCAGGGAACTTCTATCGGCTATCGGGGTATTTTAGCCTAGGCTACCTGCAGAGCACTCCTAAAGGCAAGTTTTCTCCCCATCCCCCTGCCCTTCCCCCCCATTTCTCTTCACCTCATGTAGTTCTAACGAACGATGTGAGAAATGGCAGGGAAACGCATGGTTTAAATAGGCCTAAATTTTGGGAGCAGGGTTTAATTTCACTTCATGCCTAGAAATCATGCTGGGCCTTCCTATTAGTGGAGGCCATATTGTTGGAGAAACACGGTAGTTGACTCACGAGCCAAGAGGGAAGTAATACCAAGAAGTCTAGAGTTCCATCAACCAAAAATACTCCAAAAATAGAGTGAGAAGAGTCTGAGATCCAGAGTTCAAAAACATCGTCCAAAGTTCAAGGAACAGGATTCCGGGAAGCCAGGAGGGAGCATATCAAAACAAAGGTTTTTCCGACAAACACATCTTTCCTAGCATCTGGTTAAATCATCCCAAAACATCCCAGCTGTTCTTTGTGAGGAGAGGAAGGGCCGTTTCCTTGCAAGCAGCCTCACTGACCTCCTCTGTGCATCCTTCCACACTGCTGTCCTAAGGACCCATGGATTGGATGGAGATGGAAGCTGTTCTTTGTCAAAGGTGGTCTGGAACCTTTCATCTCTTCTGGCTCTTTGCAGCTGCTTTGTTCCTGCAGGTGGATCTCTATCCAGTAAGCTGCCCTTCCCTATTGACAGGTGTCCTGGGACTGCCTTATTCTCAGCCCCTGGACTCTCCACTTATTCAGAGATGACTGTTTCCTCCCTATCAGGTGGTCCTGGATTTATCTCTTCCTCCTCCTCCAAAACACATTAGATGAAGCCATGACACTGCTCTTCTGAAATTTAGTATGCCTCTTCCTTTTTCTAATAACTTTCCCGGGCTATTACACCTGGAAAGATGGAAACATTCCATTCATGAGATTATGGTTATTTTGCCTCTATTTTGCTCTTCTGCATTCCCACAAAGTTCAGGTTTCAAAATCCAGATATTGTAAGATTCATCATAAAGCCAGAGTTTCCCTTTATTTTGGGTGACATTTTCAGACTTCAAGTTAGCATAATAATCATTTGAGTAATGGTAGATGATTAGCCTGACCTAACTACTAAGTGAACAGTCATCTGAATATAGAGGAAGTTTGATCTCTGTATTTATCTTTGAATGTAATAATCTCTCTAGTATATTACAAAGAAAGACAGAGTAAGAGGAATGAGTTCAATATAAGGCAGATAAATGTAGCAACAATAGACTTTTTTTTAGAAAGATTAAAAAAAAAACGCCTCATTTGAATTTCAAGAATTGTGGAAAATGTATTTGACAAATAGTTTTTTGGGGAATAAAGACCTCATGGTGAGAAAATAATTCTTATAACTAGGTTCCAGGGTAGGGATATCTTTAAAGACAGCATTGGGTTCCCACTAAGCATCACTTTGATTTTATAGCTCAAAGGCATCCTTGGAAATAAAAATTGTGCCACAGGCTGATGCTTCCTTTTCCCTCAAACAAGTCTTCTATTTTCTAAAAATAAATAAATAGCATAGATATGCAGTGCTTCAGTTCCACCTTTAGAAAAAGGGTGAGGGTAACCTGTTTGCCACTCTTTAAAGCAGCCATTGCTTTTCTTATGTTAGTGCAGAATCCAAAAATGTTGCATGGCTAAATAAATAAAATGAGTAGAGCAGAGAAGCAGAGGAAAATGCCACCAAGTCTATGATTTTATGTTATCAACCCTATTTAGAGTGTACCAAGCTCCTGAATTCCCAATCCTGTAAAACATTACTTTTCAGATAAAACTTCCATTTAATGCCACCATTTCTACATTAAAAAACTTTTGAGCGTTCTAAGATTCTTCAGAATGTCATTTGGAAAACTAGCACAATTTCTTTTCTGTGCACTAGGGAGCAATTAAAAAAAATTAAGCACCCTATCTAGCTGTCCCTCCCCCAATAAATGATTGAATCTCTTTCTTTGCTTCTGCAACTGACTTGAAGGAATTACTTTTTTTAAAAAAAAGCAAGTCTTTTAAATTGTCTCCAGATCACACTATTAGGGTGGTTATCCACAATGACCTTCCTACTTTTGGACAATAATCCACCAACAGCTAGCATTTGTCATAATCACATTTTTGTTATTTAATCTTGCAAACAGTGCACTTCATAGCTGCCCTTCAGAGAGAGAAACACCCTGAATTTTAGATAAAGCTAATCATTCTGTCATTCTCAGCTCACAGGGGAGATAATACAACAGATGAAAATTCTTGCAAGGAATGATAACCTGTGTATGTCAAAATAACTGAAGCTTGTTATGAGTTGTCAGATAAATGCAGTGATGATGAAAAGAGAAAATCAGCTTTAGACAACAAGAAGAATGTTTTTCCGCTTTTGGAGAGTTATTAGGGTTATGCCAAAAAAAGGGAAAATCCATTGAGGCATGAATATGTGTATCTATCAAGTGTCCTAACTTCTACAAATCCAAAGATGTCCTCAAGAATTTTAATGCCCATTTTTGCACATAAGTGACTTGAATCCATAGGCAGTGAAAACCTTCAAGGCAGAATGTGAAAGCTGATGTGATCAGTTGAAAGCTGAAGTGTACCTGGAATTTCTAATCATGGTCTGGGGGAGATGAAGAATATCTATTACCCATAAGATCTTTGAATACAGCATCTGAAACTGTTTAAGTCCACCAAAGCACACCAATTTCTGACTATTTTCACAGAGCTAAAACATGACGAGACGATGCCTGTTAAGAACTCGGATTCACTTGATGTTTGGACTTGATCAATTAATCATTTCAAAATGAGTAGGATTTGTGAAACCTTCAAAAATGACTATCAGCTGGCTCCCAGCCCTCTACGCATACAAACCAAATAATTTCTACTACTAAGAGGCAAATATTTTATTCTATTTACATAGTTTTCTTTTTTAAAAAATCAATTCCATCAGGTTCCTTCAATAACTTTGGAGGAGGGTGACTCATCATCTAAGTGAAATTCATTTTGAAGGGTTAGGATAATTATCCTTCAAAAAAAGAATTAAATGATCTTCCTCCCTCCCTCCCTTTCTCCCTTCCTCCCTTCCTCCCTTCCTTCCACCATCCATCCATCCATTCATTTATCAATCTATCTACCTACATCATGGTTTCAAAGCATGAATATCAGTGGCAGGATTCTTTTTTCTTTTTCTTTTTACTACTGGTTCTGTGGGATTGGCTTCGTGTGCATAACAGGGGAATGATACTATAAATCTCCAGTCAGAGGTGTTTGTCAGTTCTCTGAACTACTCAAAATTTCCACTACGGGTTCTCCAAAATTGGTCAGAACCTGGTGAATACCATCTCTGATGAATATTATCTTTATTCCTCTCTTGAGGTCAGACAAATGACCTCAAGGACAAGGGAAGCAAAAAATTATTACTACTTTCATTAGAAAAAGAAAGTAGGGTCTCCCCTTATGGAATATCCTAGACTAGTACAATACAATTGTAACTGATTTTTCAGGATAAAATAAAACAGCATGGTTTATAATATTGCTATAGTTTATAATAACTTCAAAGTATTATGCCCAGACAGCATTATGGAATTTCTACATGAACTATAGTATTATTTTCTATTCTAGCATCATACTGTACATAACAAAATAAACTTTGCTGGTTGGCTGTTGCCACATGGTTTATTGATAATAGTAAATCAAAATCCAACTATAAATGAATACAAATCTATATTGACGTCTATTCAAATAGAATGTAATTGTTATTCAGGTCTGGACATTTGAACAAGTTTCTTAGCAAAGAACGTCAAAGGGCTTTAGTAAAATCCCATGCAAATTCTGACATGAAAGAATTTAACAGGAAATAGAGAAAAAATATAAATGTATTCATCACCATTTTTTCAAGTTTGTTGATTCCTTATGTAGTACAAGCTTACTGATTTACTTTGATTTATGAAGGAGCCTAATGTTCATCTTTGCAATATCACAAAGCATACATTTGTAACCCACTTGTCTTCCAAGTGAACTTTAAAAGCTATGGTTCTTTCCTCCAGGTTAGATAGACAAGGTCCAGCATTAACAATTAATCGAGCCTTTCCATTTCAACTTTAAAAAAAATAGATGAGTGATGAGAGGGGGGGGAGGGAGGGAGGGAGGAAAGGAAGGCAGGAAGGAGCTATTATAAAATATGACTGAGAGAATATTTTCTTTAAAATGTCTCTCTTTCCAAAACTAGCAATGTCAATAATTTTAATATATTTTTATTATTAATAATGTATGAAGTTTCAAAATCAAAATGTATTCTGGAAATATATTTACAATATACTACACAGCACGTATTAATTTTAAGTGGGATACTCTCTTGATGACTCAGAAAGTATTACCAGATGATGGTCAGATAAAGTGCCAATAGCCTTGGGTTTTAAACATTAATGAGAATATCAACAAGCTGCACTTCAAACTGCTCAAAATACTCCTTTATCCCACAGTAATTTATCTAATTCTCCAACATGAAATGCCAAGTAGCAAGAATTTTCATCATTCTGATGGATCTTGATATACTTTCAAGCAGGGGTGGGATTCAAAATTTTAACAACTGGTTCTGTGGGGTGGCTTAAGTGGTGGACATGGTTTGGTGGTCATGTTATTGGCTGGGTGTGGCCAATTCAATATCACTCACAACCAGGCACTCATTTCCTCGCCTGGCCTCTCATGACTGTGGGGATACTGTCATGTGAAAAATGGTTATGTCACTTTTTTTCAGTGCCATTGTAACTTTGAATGGTCACTCCACACAAGCAAAGTACCAGCAAAGGAGGGGAAAAAAACTCCAGAGAAGTTCCTGAGACAGGGAGTCTAATCCTACCAAGAATGTAATAAGGGTTAACAGAGAGACAGTTTCTATAAGCAACACCAGAATGTTCCCTTCCTGCCTTCCTTACAGGATTAGGCCAGTAATTTCTTCTAACAACCAGTTCTCTGAACTGCTTAGAATGTTAACAACTGGTTCTAGCAAAGAGGTGCGAACTGGTAGAATCCCACCCCTGCTTTCAAGTAACAAGACATCAAGTTGAGAGGCTTTATGCCAAATCCTGCACTTTAAGGTAGGGTATATATATATATCCAGATGTTTTTGACCACAACTCCTTCAATCCCTTAGTAGTGGCTGGCGATGGATGGAACTGAGATTCAAAAGATTGAAGATCACCGGGTTGTCTACTTTTCACATAGAAGATGGTAAGGATCCATTCATTATTAGACTAAATCAGAAGTGTTAAACTGAAGGCCTGTGGGCTGAATCCAGCCTGTGGGGTCAGTCCAAAAATAGCAAAGGACCAGCCTGCGGTGCCTCTGGCAGCCAAAACGGGGTGTGGGAAGCTGCCCATTTTCAACCTGGATGGCCTCCTTTTTGCAGGTCAAAACAGGGCACAGGGGCATGCCCTCCTCCAAACTGGCCTGTGGAGGAGAACTATAATGCTGATCTGGCCAGTTTGATGCCCTTGTACTAAATCAAGAAGAAAAAACGGTCTTGCCAGCACATGTAGAAAAAAAGAGACTTTCCTAGAACATTACTTTCCCTCTGAATATCAGAAGGAAGTGTTTGTTGCAGACCAAATTTTATCTGAAAATATTATTGATTTGGTTTATAGGGACCCTGATTTTATTTTTCATGTTGCTGCTTCCATTTATTGAAAATAATAAAGGTCTCCTCAGAGCTCACCACCTGCCATCGTTCAAAAAATGCCAATGAGTCAAGTACTTTGTTCTGATTCTCCAAGCCTGATTTAAAAGAAGAATAAAACTGGCATTTTCACAAACTTCATAGGATAGATGAAGAATTTTATGGAGCCATTTTATGGAGATAAAATGTCACTAGGTTTTATGTACTGAGACATCTGCATATTTCTTCACAGCCGAGTCCTCTTGATGGAGGCTGATCATGCGTTTAATTTTACAGATCTCTCTTCTGATAAGTTCTCTGCACAAGACCAAATGTCCCATTAAAGTCTCTTCTTTCTTTTTGTGTTCTTAGACAAAAAAAAAAAATGTTGCCTGTAAATATGATGTATCTTTCTGGAAATAGAATGACCTCAGGCTTTTACTGCTTCTTTCATTCATTTGTTCCAAAAGTATGGACTTTTCCAGAATCTAAAATAGTCAATGAAATAAACCAAATAACTTTTCTTCTCTCCCCATCCCATTAAAAAAAAAACAACGCACTGAGACAAAATCCAGGTTAATTAAAAAGTGTTTAAATCATATGCCAGAAACAATATATCATTTAATACTTCTACTTTGCCATGTATTTAGTTTTAAAATTATATATAACATTAAAGCAAAGTTATGAGGAACTAGGCTGGCCCAGCATTTGAGGAATATGATGTATATGAATTTCTATATTAATGGTTCTGGATCTCATCTTCCAAGATACTGTAGATATTTAATATTGTTTATTGTTTACCTTTGCTGCCTATGAGTGTTCAACTGAGTTCATGGTTATTTAAATACATGTTTAACTGTGAGTGTTTATGGGGATTCATAAATAACATTTAGAGCATAGTTAATATAGAAACAAGGTGGAATAAATTTAAAAGAGAACGTATGTCAGAATGGTAGCTATCTTTCTAAAATGTTCTACTATATCCAGCTAATTATTTGTTTCCTGCATCTTTCTCTGTGCAGCATCAAAAGCATAACTTAAGTCAACAACTTATTTTTGGATTTAATTCCTCTCCCTCAACAAAACAGAGAAGAGGAGATTTAGTCCATCATTAACATGTTTTGTAATTCTATTGACTTCAGGGAAACTGGGGGAAAAAAAGAATTGGATTTAGAACAGGACTGTCCAATCTTGTTGACTAAGACTTGTGGACTTCATTTCCCAGAATTTCCCAGCCAGCATGTTGAAGTCTATGGCAGTTGCCAAGGTTGGACACTCCTGAATTAGAGGGTTCCCAACTAGTTCCCAATAGATTAGATCAATATGCCAGACCATAATGAGATTTTGTCACATTTAGTATGGTTTTATGCAGTTGTTATTTGTAATCTTTTCCACCTTCCTTGCTTGTAACTCATTAGCAAGGATGGTACCTCCAAAAAGGTGTTTCTAATTTAATGTCTAGCAATATTCTAAAATATGCTTATGCACACTTCTCAAAATTGGATTGTACTAGATAATTCAAGGAAAATAGCTGGACCAGATGGATCTACCAAGGTGAAATTGTTCTGATGCGATTACAATTTTCAGAGACAAATGTTGTCCCCATTTCCATTCTATTCAAGTGACAATAACACTAACCAACAGCTGTGTGTTGTTTTATTCACTAAATTACAGTTTTTAGATAGCAGCTTAATGAAAATGAAATATTAAACTCCGAATGATGTTATAATATGCATATTTGATAAGCCCGTGCTTTTTATTTAACTGATGCATTTTGGCAGGCATAAAAAAATGTTCTTCTCTTAAATTATATGATAAACTATCAACACAAAACACAAAACAACCCTGACTGATTTAAACCAACATTCTGATCTGTTAGCGAAGAATCAGTGCTGTGCAACAAAATAAAGAATATCAGAGCAGCATCCAACAGTGGTCATTTCATGACCTGGAACTTTGAGAATCACGTTTTACCTGTCCCAATTTTCCCTCTTTTCTTTCCACCTCCCAATATTGATTTTTTTCTTGAAAATAGGATAAGAAGCATGTGATAATATGAAGTCTTGGCAATATTAAATTACAGATACAGATACAGATAATCAGAGTTGGAAGGGACCTTGTAGGTCATCTAGTCCAACCCCCCCGCCCAAGCGGGAGACCCTACACCATTTCTGACAAATAGCAGTCCAATCTCTTCTTGAAAGTCTCAAGTGATGGCGCTCCCACAACTTCCAAGGGCAAGCTGTTCCGTTGGTTGATTGTTCTCACTGTCAGAAAGTTTCTCCTTGTTTCCAGGTAAAATCTCTCCTTGTTTAGTTTCCATCCATTATTCCTTGTCTGGCCTACAGGCACTTTAGAAAATAGCTTGACCCCTTCCTCCCTGTGGCAGCCCCTCAAATATTGGATGACTGCTATCATGTCTCCCTTGGTCCTTCTCTTTACTAGACTAGCCAAGCCCAGTTCCTGCAACTGTTCGTTGTATGTTTTAGCCTCCAGTTCCCTAAACATCCTGGTTGCTCTTCTCTGTAATTTTTCTAGAGTCTCAATATCTTTTTTATAATGTGGTGAACAAAACTGGATGCAGTACTCTAGGTGTGGTCTTACTAAGGCTTTATAGAGTGGTGTTAGTACTTCCCTTGATCTTGACTGTATCCCTCTGTTAATACAACTTAGGATTGCATTAGCTTTTTTGGCTGCTGTCGCACACTGCTGGCTCATATTTAGCTGGTTGTCCACTAAGACTCCAAGATCCCTCTCACAGTTACTGCTATTGTGCCTGGTTTCACCCAATCTATACGTGTACTTTTGGTTTTTCTTGTCTCACTGTAGGACTTCACTTTTCTCTACATTGAATTTCATTTTATTAGATATGGCCCAGTGTTCTAGTCTGTCAAGATCCATCAGGATCTTGAGCCTATCTTCTTGGGTGTTAGTTATTCCTGCCAACTTAGTATCATCTGCAAATTTGGGAAGTTCCCCTTCTTTTCCCTCATCTAAGTCATTAATGAAGATATTGAAGAGTACTGGGCCTAACACTGAACCTTGTAGCACCCCACTGCTTACTTTCCTCCATGTAGACTTAGATCCATTTAGGACTACTCGTTGAGTATGGTTTGTCAGCCAGTTGTGAATCCATCTGGTGGTGGTGCTATCTAATTCCACTTTTACTAAGAAGTAGATTGTGGTCTACTTTATCGAATGCCTTGCTGAAATCTAAATTTATTATGTCAACAGTATTTTGCTGGTCTACTAATTTAGTCACTGTGTTGAAGAATGAAATAAGATTGGTTTGGCATGATCTGTTTTTAAAACAGATCATGAACTTGAAACTTGAACAAAGATTTATGAAAAATCAGATATTTCTTAGATAACATGGCAAGATTATGTATTCCCAAATGATTACAGTTAATTTGATCATATGCTAGGACCTCTGAAAAAGAGAATGTGCTGTGAGAAGAGTGTGTGTGTGTGTGTGTGTGTGTGTGTGAATATGTTATGTTCTTTCGGGTTCAGGTACATAAGCACATGTACAGATTTTCACTTTTACAATGTCATGTCATATATGTTGATAGGCTGAGCTGCTCTGCTACTGGGAATTGTAATGAAAGGGAAGCCAAAACAAAAACAAAAAACAAAAACCCACCCCAGTTTGCAGCTCCCTGTTAAATTCTTAGCATTTACTTTAAAATATAAATGTCATACTTTTTACAAAGAATAGATTTAAATATGGGATGGCCAAACTTTTGATAGCCAGGCCACGGGAAATTGGAAAATACTGACACAAAGTGAGGATGGTTATGTCACATGTTCTTCATTGGATGTATTTAAGTGGACAGAATTGGGATTTTGAGGGGGCACGGGTGTCTTCCATATTTAAACTGTTACTAAAACTATTATATTTTACTCTAACAAAGGGAAAGGGAATCTCCTGTTTTAAAATGGCAGGCAATCACATCACGAATCTGGAGCACAGAGGAAAATCAAGGAGCTGTTAAAAGGGAATTGGTGGCCTCATATCATTTGGTGTATAGATTACCCTTTTCTGCTTTGAACTTATATCATAATTGGAGTCTGGCAGAAGACCAAGAAGGCTTGGAGTCTAGGCTTCTAATGTAGAAGCCAAAGGCTTAAAGTGTTTATATTATTAGAAGATAGACTAATATTGTGCTGTACATCAACAGAAAAGCCTTGCCCAGGAATTTGGATATAGACATACAGTTCATAAGCAAAAAAAACGTCTTTTCTTCTAAGCAACCACCTGTTATTTATCTTTTTATATGATCTAGCTCATATTGTATATAGGTTTTGTAATATTTTGTATGTTTAATATTCTAAACTGCCCAGACTTAATAAAAGGTCAATACATTTAATAAATAAATCATCCACTATTGCAAAATAGCAATAATGGATTGAATATAATACATTTGCAATATATAAAGACACACCAACTTTTATTAAACCAGCGTAGCTCAGGATATTATCCTTGGCGAGCAATTGCAAAAATAGTGGTTTCTTTTAACTCATAACAATTTTGGGCAAAACTTTGGCCCATTTGTTAGGTGTGGTTTTCATTTTATAATAAATCTCAAATTGATGTTATCCTGAATTCCTAATGAAGAGGATGGGGCAGTCTTCTTCATTGGATATGTTTAAATAGATCAAGGTCATAAGTTGAGGAAGATGGAATGGAAGATTCCTACACTGGACAAGTCTTTGACCTAAATGTAAATTTTAGTCAACAATTGAAGTATCCATTTCCAGGGTTCCCTCCAATGCTTTTTTTTTTTAAAAAAATAAAAATAATGAAATGGAAGCAAATCACTTTTTTTCTCACTTCCTAGTTGCAGGAAAACATCTTTATCCATAGACATAGAATAACAGAGTTGGAAGGGACCTTAGAGGTCATCTAGTTCAACTCCCTGCTCGAGCAGGAGAATCTATTCCAAATATTAGCCTCAACCTAGGATCGAACTCACAGCCTCCTGATTGTGAGAGCTCCATTGCACTGAACCAATCTCTTCTATCACTTTCAAATTGTACAGTTTTAGGCTGATTGTATCATTCCTTAATCCAGAACTATCAAAGCAGTGGAGCCTAGTGATGTGGCCCTGGGCTGAAATGGATACATTCATATTAGGATACGCAAAGTTTCTGAGGCATTGGGTAAAGCTGCTATTGAATCATACACTGAAGTCATGTGCAAAGACCAATGTCCAGGTAATGATTCTGGAGTTGTTATTGAAAATATGCAAGTTACTATTGACCTCATCCCTTTCCTAAGAGGTGTGTAGGGGGCGTGCATAAGTGCACCAACATGCCTACCATCCCTGTCCCATTATTTCTTTCATATTTTTTTTATTTTATTTTTCTTATATGTATCCATGTATTCATAACTATGTTTTTACTTATGCCTATTATCTTGTAAGCAATCAACAAATAAATAAAAGAAAGAAAAAAAGAAATGAACAATTATGTGATGGGGTCTATAACAATGTTTGTCCAAATATCAGAACAGCTTTCCAAGATCAAACCATCTTACCCAGTGGTGGGGTTCAAAAAGTTTTATGACCAGTTCAGTGGGCGTGGCTTGGTGGGTACGCTTTGTGTGCGTGGACCCACTTTGCTTGCATTCACGTGCCAATCGCACACTTTGATCAGGTGCAGAGGCGTTCCAACTCACCTCCTGCAAGCCTGCACTCTCCTGTTCGCTTCAGCAGCTGCCGCACAACACTCTGCTGTCCCACGCAAAACAGCTGCGCTTCAAAAGCAGGGGATAAAGGTGATTATGGGAGCCTGGGTGGGCAGGTGGACCCGACAGCAGAATGGCGGAGAGAACCAGTTTGGTGGGATGAATACAAATTTTCTCTCTAGTTGTTCTCCTACAAGTGGTGTTTGGATACCTATGTTCCCCTATTCAGAAATAACATTGAGTTTTCCAGTACCACTATCTCTAGATCAGTGGTCCCCAACCTTTTTTGTACCAGGGACCAGTTTCACGCAGAAACACTTTTTCGGGTAGGGGCGTGAAGGTTCCAGTAACAGTAAATAAATAAGCAATGAACCCATCACTTACCCTTTCCAAAAAAACTCTCCAGTGAACTCTGTTTCTGGCTCATTTTGCAAGAGCTAGCTTGCATTGCTGATGCAGGATAAATACATGCCAAAGAGTCAAGCACAGAAGTTAGGCGAAGGCGGAAATGGTTGTCTTTCAAAATAAGACACCCGGAAGCAAAAACATATTTTTATATATATATTAATCATGATTATTCATTCTTTGCGGCCTGGTACAAAATGATCCACAGACTGGTACCGGTCTGGGGCCCGGTGGTTGGGGACCCCTGCTCTAGATGAATCACTTCTTTACTTCTTCAGTCTTGATTTTTTAAAAAAATCACTAAATCTTGTGATAATGCTTTCACAGCCTTTGAAGAATTTTATTTTCTCTGTCTAAATCTCTCAGTGTGTGTTTGGAAAGAGAAATGAAGACAGTTGACTGTCTCCAATCTACATATCACATCCACTTCTCACTTTTTTTTAAACAAATGAGAGAGTCTCAAGACATACAGATCTTACATTGTAGGGAATGTTTTTGAACCCTGTAAGCATTTTTTTTTTTGTTTCTTATTTCTTTGTGTTGATCAGTTCATTAAACTCCCTGTATAACTGAACTCTCTTGAAATAATAAGGTTCACATTGTCTAAATTTTATTCATTTGTATACTCTTACTTCTGTGAAGCAACCAGCAACAAATCTTAATTTGCTTTCTCCTCCAAGAGAGCTCTTGGAAGTGGAATGCACATGCCAACACAACTGAGTATTCAACTCATCTCTCTTTGAAAAGAGGCTCAAGTCTGATTAATCTAGTAGACTCTGTGTCAAACTTGTCTTTAAATTTGGCATCCCCAACAAAGATTTATGTGTCCCAATGATGAATGGGTGGGTATCAAGCCAACATTTATGGACCAATGTTACCAAACAATGGACCAAATGCTTACCATTTTAAGACTGTGGAATGGCAAGGAAATCCAAGTTGTGTAACCTGCTATTTCAACTTTCTGATGTGAGTACTAATTAACCATCTATACAGGGGTCTCCAACCTTGGCAACTTTAAGACTTGTGGACTTCAACTCCCAGAATTCTTTAAGACCTGCGGACTTCAAAGTTGGATCAGGAACTCTGGGAGTTGAAGTCCACAGGTCTTAAAGTTGCCAAGGTTGGAGACCCCTGATCTATCATACAGTATTGCTAACACACCAGAGACATGACAGTCTGAATTCTGGCAAAAAAAAAAAAAGGGAGAGTTTTTCCAGTGTGTTCTGACCAACAATTGAGAAAGGGATCTGATATTCCAGAAAATCCAGTGACTCAAAGGATTCCAGTGAAAAAGTTACAATCACAGGGCAGTGGACATGACTGTGGACAAGTCTGGCATTCATTCATATTCCTTGGGGGGGGAGGTAAAAAACCAAATTGCAAAAAAAAAAAAAAAATCCTCTTACTTCTCAAATACTTTTTGATGTTTTTTAAATTTTTTAAGTTGCAATAGAAAGACACTTTAAGTTCAGTGAACTTTGAACAGCGAGCAGGCTGCTATGCTGTCTGTTCCTCAATCCGCTGTCTCTGCCTTAAAATAGGCACAGGGGAATATTTCAAAAATATATTGCTGTGAACTTGAACTTTAGCACAGTTAATGTCTTTTGAAAAAGTCTATCAGCCATGCTATTTTCATCCTATTCTGCCAAAAAAAAAAAGTCATGCTTTTTTTTTATTTCCCTATTATAGGGAAGCCTATAGATAAAACTTTTTTTTTCCAGATCAAATTTTAAAGTGGCAGAAATTAGATAGGTTTTGGCCACAAATGTCAAAACACAAATCTGAATTAAATCCTGCCCTCTATGAACTTTGAATCCACAATATGAAATCAAATGGGCCTGACTAATATGGATGATCTATAATTATTATCCATATTGGGCCTAAAACAATATTTTCCCAATCTCTTAAATTAAGGCTCTTGGTGTGCAACATAATTTTTATTGCTTGTCCAGAATAAAAACACACGTTTCAGCATATCCCTCAAAATGGCAACGAAACAAGTCTCAACATTTGCAAAACATTCCTTTATTAATAGAAATAAATTATTTAGTATAAAAATGTGCATGCGTCAACCATTGCATTTATCATTAGCACAACGCAGGGTTTCAATTCAGTCAGCCATCACAAGAAACAAACTTCATCTTCTTATACAAGTTGAACAAGTGTGGAACAAGAATGGAATTTCTCACAATCACAAAAAAGTACTTACAAGTATAACATCAGACATGGTTTTATTTCAACAGAATTTTTTTTTCACAAGCTAACATTTTGTTTTCCTTTTGTGATTCACCTTTTTCATGAGTAAACAGTTCAGACATTTGACAGGGAGTCATAATATATAATTCTGGGCCATTTTTCCCCCCAACCCACCCATGCCTCCTGCTGTGGTCTCATGGCCAATTTTTGTCCTTTTACAGCTTAGTCTTCAAAGGCTGAGTTGTCATGATGTGATAGTCAACATTGTTCTTCAGTTCACATATTGTGAGTCATCAGATATGATTGGTTTCACCATTCAGTTTGCATGATTGCTATAGCTGACATAGGTTGTCTTGGTGGAGGAAGCTGCAAAAGGAAAAACAAATCCAAATCAGCTAATTCAATAAAGGAACCGTAATTTTTAATTACGGTTCTGGAAAGAGGGGGGCAAAACCTGTAATTGTTCTTAGAAATGATTTGGGCTGATTTGAGATACTGGGACATCCTGAAAAAAAAAGTATTTGTAATTAGATATTGCTAATTATATTAATATTAGACATATTAGCTAATTATATTGCATGGGGAAGTTGCCCAAACACAGAATTAAGTCAATCACTGAATAATTAAAAGGGTTTATTTTACATTACTCTTACAGCTACTAGTGATCCTTTGTAAATTTGATAGATTTGCAATGGTGGTGAATATCTGTAGCTCGGGTGGAGGAAGAGGATGGAGGTTCATTCTCTAAACTTGTGGGTTGGTTAATGAACATTTCATTATCAGGCTAGGTAACACCATCATCCACTGGTAACAAAAACATTTGGAATCCATTCCACAAGCTCAGAGAATGAACCCTCAATTGATAAATTCATTAGCACCATCTTATCCATTCACATGCATGCAATTTTATGATGCAGACATGCTACAAGCAGATTGTTCTTAAACCCAGAGACAGAAACACCAATCTTTTCCTCAGTGACTCCTCTGTCAACATTACTGTTCTTTTTCTTCTTCTCCATTTTCTTTTAATCCACTGAAGTAAGTGGCCCTGTAAATGGGAATGTGTGAGAAAAGGTTTGAAAAAAATCTGAAGTAACTCTTGGGATTATATCCTGACTGGTAAGAGTAATAGCTGGAAAGGGACAGACTTTGAATGTGTAGGTCCTGGAGCAAGGAAGATCTTGTTAGAGAGTTCTTGTCTTGAGTGGCTAACAATGAAAAAAAAGTCTTTAATTGCATTGTAGATTAGATTAAAAGAGTTGATTTGCCAAGGGTATCTTAATTAAGTTGAAATTAGAGCCCAGACAGTACACTCTGGCCCACTGCTCAACATTAATTTTTGCCACTGGATGTTGTTCATTCTGCGTAAGATTAACTCTGAACTAAAAGTAGGCATACATCCTGCTTTGTTGAGAAGATTAAAGTATGCATTCTATCCTTCTCTAAAGTACAATCCTGTAATAATTTTAAATAATGAGACATTCATGCAAATAAGTATACAGGTGGTTCTTGTTCAACAACTACTTATTCAGCTACCATTCAAACTTATGACAGTGTTTAATGAGTGGTATTTATGATCTATCAGTGAAGTACCACCACAGACACATGACTACAATCTGGATAGTCAGCAACAAACCTGGATTTTCAACTGTCGCAGCATCCCAAGATCACATGACCATTATTTGTGAGCTTCCTTGCAGGCTTCTCACAAGCAAAATTGGTCAATGAGGAAGCTGACAAGAAGTCGGAAGATGTGATCTCATGAGGTCCTTACTTAATGACTTTAATGATGATAACCAGGATGATAACTACAGACACTAAGCATTGCGTTTTGCAACCATATTGTTCAGCAATAGAAATTCATGTCCCAGTTACTCTTATTAAGCATGGATTGCCTCTATTGAATTGCATATGTCTTCTGAACCATCATTGCACCTTTCACAGATATTATAGGAGGATTAAAGAAATATGTATGGGAGTATTTCTCCCCAACTGAGAGAGCTCTTATGTAGAGTATGCTTTTATGCAAATATGCTTTTATGATTGAGATTTCAATGCATAACTGAAGAATGGTATAATGGAAGGAATTTTCATCGGTACTGTTAGGAATAACAAGGTTACCTAACTTAGTTTGGGTAAAATAATATATATAAACTATGATAGTGAGTTTAAGTGTGTGTCACTTTAAACAGCAAAGCATGTAATTTTGGGTGCGGTTGTAAAACCGCAATAAGAGGGAGCAAAAGAACTTGATTGATTGCTGGCTTACTGTTTTGCTGGATGGATGGCTGACTATGATGGATTGATGGTTTGCTAACTACGTGTTTTCCTGCTGCTGCTGAAGGAAGAAAGGAGTTTTAATTTCTTCATATCTCTACTGCGAGAAGATATATTGCTGGACTGATATTTGTAAGTTTACTGACCTCTTTTTCGACATTGGACTTTGCAACTGAGTAATCCCCGGACAGACTGAACTAATGAATGATATATGGACTGTTTGACTATGCTAAAACTCTTACTGGAATAAACTATTTAACTAGCACAGTGTATCTGTTTTACTGAGTGTAAGCTACAAAAACGTTTATCTCACATATTTTGCCTGCCTGCCTGCCTGCTGTGCAGATTCTGCTATGGTGTATCCCTAACAGATACCCAATCTATGATGATATACTGCAGCAATAGGACCAGGAAACACAAATTACACCCAACTTTGATTTGAGATAAAAGATAGCTACAACTTTTTTCTGGTGGGTTTAAATCAGAGCTGCGCCTGAATCCCAAGCCAAGTTCTTTTATGGGGACTGACCCTTGGATTGTTGCTTAAAATGTCTATCTTAAATCTGGTTGCTAGCCAATTAACCTATTACCTTGGAAGCAATTAACAAAAATAAATAAATATAAAATAAAACAAAACAAATTAATTTGGTTGAATGCCCAACAGCTTATGCAATAACAATGGTGACACACCTTTTATGTGTTAACAGACTTGCATTAACTATTTAGAGAATATATTCTGTTTCTATGACAAAAGCAAGGGCCTTGGAGGATGAATCCTATAATCTGCACAACATATCTTTCTATCTGTCGTGTCCGCAAAAAGACGATTAGAGTCGGTGACTTTCATTCAAAGCTCTTTATTAACTAGGGAGAACC
Organism: Hydrophis major; assembly: GCA_033807585.1. NCBI lineage: Eukaryota > Metazoa > Chordata > Lepidosauria > Squamata > Elapidae > Hydrophis > Hydrophis major. The sequence continues at coordinate 134,145,706 of CM066331.1, forward strand.
GAACCGGCGAAAGGCAAAAAGCCCGCGGCTTTTATACTTTTCGCAAGGCGGCCGCGGCCAATGGCAGCGATTCAAGTCTCCCGCTCTTGGTTTGCACCAATCGCGGGAGACCTCAATCGGGCCAATCAGCGCGGCTCGCCTGGCCAATCAGAAATCCCCGTGCCTTGGCCAATCAAGGCTCGGGGATTTCGAGTATACCATTTGAATACATAACACCCCTCCCCCCTTGGTATGGTCCGTCAGGTGGTGTAGTCACGCAGGTAGGCGGGGCTCTGTCGAGTCCTAGTTGACCTGCGCAACTCACTTTCCTGTTGTAACTCGGCCGGAGCGGTCGTTCCTTTGGCTGCTCCTGCCTCTTTGCGAACCGGCTGGATGATCGGGCCGGTTCTTTCACCGTGGCTCCCGCCTGGGCCTACCGGGTCGGTTGAGCTGCGGATTTCGCCGCTCCCGCTTGGCTTCTCCGAGTCGGTAGAGCTGGCCAGACGGTTCTTCTCCGGAGGGGACTCGCGATGGCTGTTTTCTGGTGAGTATTTTTGGTTTATTTTATTTTGCGATTGTCTCTCCGGGTATTCCCTCCCCCCTTGGTTCGCTTCTTGGGGGTTGAGGTCAGTCGCCGTTCGGGACCTTAACTGGTCGATATGCCATTTCCAGGCTCGCCCATCCGCGGTTTGGAGCCGGTACGACTTTGGACCAGTGACTTGCGTTATGACGGCTGGGATCCATAGGGGGTCCCCCGTCATGTTTTTTGCGTATACCAGGTCACCTGGGTTAAATGTCCGGAACCTGGAGCTGGAGTCTGGGGGCTGCTCCGGGCTGTAAGTCGGGTGCAGTCTGTCAAGTGGAGACCTCAGCTTTCTGCCCATCAACAGCTCTGCCGGACTCTTGTTGGTTGTAGTGTTGGGAGTGATGTGTTGTATGAAGAGTAGGCGGTTGATTTTGTCGTTGATCTCCCCGTGGTCCATTTTCCTGAGGGTCTTTTTTGTAAACTGGACCATCCGTTCCGCCCTACCGTTCGCCGCCGGATGCGCCGGTGCTGTTAATGCGTGGCGGATACCTCTTTCCGCCAGGAACCGTTCAAACTCGATGGACGTGAACTGGGGTCCGTTGTCTGAGACGACGACGTCTGGGAGGCCGTGTGTGGAAAACAGTTTACACAGTTCTTTAATGACGGCCTCTGTGGTAGTGGACTTCATGTCGCTGACTTCCAACCAATTGGAATATGCGTCGACTGTGATTAAAAATGTATGTCCATTTGTGGGGCCCGCAAAGTCAAGATGGATTCTGGACCAGGGCCCTCGTGGTGTTTCCCAATCCCGGATGGGTGCTGCGGATGGGCTGGATCTGGTCTCCTGGCATCGGTGGCATTTGGCGACCCATGCCTCAATTTGCTTGTCCATCCCTGGCCACCAAGCGTAGCTTCTGGCCAGGGCTTTAGTCCTGACGATGCCAGGATGACCCTCATGTAGCATCCTCAAGACTTTTTCTTGCAATCTATCTGGAATTACCACCCGGTCACCCCATAGAATGCATCCTCTCAGTAGTGACAGTTCGGTCTGGCGCTGGCGGAATGTTTTAAAAGTCTCGTCACTGTCCTTTTCCGGCCAGCCTTTTTCTAACCAGTGCAAGATTCATGCCAGACGCCTGTCCTTAATGGTTTCTCTGGCAATGTCGGATGCGGTAATAGGTAAACTTTCTATGCTCAGGGTATTTGTTGTTGGTGCTGGGTCAGGTTCTGAGTCAGGTAAGGGCGAGCGGCTTAAAGCGTCCGCGTGCGAGATTTTCTTACCTGGCTTGTGTAGCAGTTCATAATTGTAGGCTGCCAGGAATTCCGACCATCTTGTCATTCGGGGTGACAAGATGTTGGGCGTGGCTCGGTTTCCCGCGAGGATGCCCAGCAGAGGCTTGTGATCCGTCACGATGGTGAACGGGCGGCCGTACAAATATTCATGAAAACGTTTAACGGCGGCAACTATAGCCAAAGCTTCCTTGTCCAGCTGGCTATAGTTGCGCTCTGGTTTGGTCAGAGTCCTGGAGAAAAAGGCGATGGGTGCTTCTCTCTGGTCTGGGAGGGTGTGGCTGAGGACAGCGCCGACGCCGAAGGGTGATGCGTCGCAAGTGACAGCTAGGGGTAAAGTCTCACTAAATTGCATCAGGACAGCATCAGAGGTGAGGAGGTCCTTGGTTCTTTGAAAAGCGGCTTGTTCTCGCCTCCCCCAAGTCCAGGCTGCCTTCTTGTCTAGGAGTCTATGTAAAGGCTCCGCCGCCGTTGCCTTTTGAGGTAGGAAAACATTATAGAAATTTAGTAATCCTAGGAACGCTTGTAATTCCGTTTTGGATTTTGGGGTGGGGGCTTCCTTGATGGCTTTTACTTTTTTAGTTGTAGGGTGAATGCCCTTCTGGTCTAGGAGATAGCCCAAAAACTCTACTTGCTTTGTACATAGATTGCATTTTTCTCGCTTAACCTTAAGTCCTGTTTCTTTAAATTTTGTTAAGACTTGTCTGAGTCGGTTCTCTAATTCAGCTTCATTTGGCGCCGCTATTAATACGTCATCAAAATAGGGCACCACCCCTTTTATGCCCTGTAACAAACGTTCCATCAGGCTTTGAAAAATGCCTGGTGCCACGCTGACTCCGAATTGGAGCCGGTTACACTTGAAAGCCCCTCGATGGGTCACTATTGTTTGGGCTTTCGCCGTTTTCTCGTCTACAGGTAGCTGCTGATATGCCTGGGCAAGGTCGAGCTTTGCAAAGACTTTGCCCCCTCCTAGCGAGTGTAGTAAATGTTGTACTATAGGGACTGGGTAGGCGCTTTGTTGTAATGCGCCATTTAGGGTGGCCTTATAGTCCCCGCAAATTCTCACGGACCCGTCTGGTTTTACTGGGGTCACTATAGGGGTTTCCCATCTGGCATGGTCTATCGGTTGCAATACCCCTTGTTTGACGAGCTTGTCGAGCTGCTCGTCAATTTTTGGTTTTAATGCAAACGGTACCCTTCTAGGTTTAAGTCTCTTAGGGGGAACCCTTGGGTCTAAGTCAAACGAGATAAGGGGCCCCTGGTACTTGCCCAAGCCTCCATCGAACACCTCCTGGAACTCCTGGGTTAGCCGCTGTTCCCAAGCTTCGATGGTGACTTGGTTGACACCTGTCAGCGCAATGTTAAGCGGGGCGAACCATTGTAGACCCAGTAGGCTTGGGCGGTCGCGATCGACGATCGTGAGTGGTAGTTGTTCAGTGTGGCCTTTGTAAGTTATGTTGAAATTCTTGGTGCCCACTACCGGGACACGGTTCCCTTGGTAGTCTTTAATGATGATCTTTTGTGTATGCACGTTTCTCTTTTGTAGAGTAGGCACCAGTCTTTTGATTTCGCGCCATGCAATCATGGAAAGGTAAGACCCAGAGTCCACTTCCATCTTGCATGGCTGGCCTTCTATATGTACTTCTACATGTACCTTTCTGGCGCCGTCGGAGATGGCGTGGCCGATGGTCACCGTCTGGTGGGTTTCTTCTTTCCGCCGACCGTCGCCGCTTCTTTGAGATCGTTGAGCGCGGTCCCACCGACCGTCTGGCTGGCGTTCTCTGGTTCTGGGCGGGGAGTTTTCTCTCCGTCTGTCGTGCTGTTCCCATTTGGGCGGGCTGCGGGTCTTCTTTTGGTGGCAAACTCGGGCGATGTGACCCCTTCGTTCACAATGCCTACAGATAGAGTCAAAAAATTGGCATTCTGACCTGGGGTGGTCGCCGCCGCACCCGGCGCAGCTGGTCCTCGACTTGCGACCTTTTCGACTTCGTTGATCGCCGCGTCCCGTCTGTACTCGGTGAATGTCCTCCTCGTCTTCTGACGTGCTGGAGTTTGGCTGGTATTCACCGTAGTGTGCGGTTGCTTCACTTCTGGCGTCGGCCGACCTTGCCGGGTTGTTGTTTCCGCCCTTCGCGTCAGATCTTCGCATGCTGTCTGCCGACGTGCGCGTTGCTTCAGCGGCTGCGGCTGCTGTAAGGGCATCGGCTAGGCTGATGTCGCCCTTGGCCATAAGTCGGCTCTGAAGTGTAGGATCCCATAACCCAAGTACGAAGCGGTCTCTTATGAGACTGTTTAGACCCTCGAACTCACAGAGTCCTCCCAGGCGCCGAAGTTCTGCGACGAAATCGCTCAATTTTTCGTCTGGTTTCTGGTTTCGGCGGTAGAACTCGTTGCGCCATATCAGGATGGGGACTTCGGGAGCGTAATGGCGCCGTAGTATGGGTTCCAGGACGTCCCAGTCCATGGCTGTGGCGTCTGCTGGCTTGGCCAAGGCTTTGGCCATTTGGAAGACCTCTGGTCCGCAGTGTGTGAGAAAGACGGCGCATTTTAGCGGGGCCGGGGCGTCCTTCATCCCGGCGCATTCCAGGTACATCCAGAACCGATCTGAGTATGATTCCCAGTCCTCGGCGGCAGGGTTGAATGGGGCGGGCGGTGCTATTTTCGCCATCTTCGCGCTGGAACTGGTTCTTGGACACGGGGTTCGGTTCAGGGGCGAGATCCCACCCTCGTCGCCAGTGTCGTGTCCGCAAAAAGACGATTAGAGTCGGTGACTTTCATTCAAAGCTCTTTATTAACTAGGGAGAACCGAACCGGCGAAAGGCAAAAAGCCCGCGGCTTTTATACCTTTCGCAAGGCGGCCGCGGCCAATGGCAGCGATTCAAGTCTCCCGCTCTTGGTTTGCACCAATCGCGGGAGACCTCAATCGGGCCAATCAGCGCGGCTCGCCTGGCCAATCAGAAATCCCGTGCCTTGGCCAATCAAGGCTCGGGGATTTCGAGTATACCATTTGAATACATAACACTATCCATATCAATGAACATTGTACAAATGACCATTGCAATGTTAACAAAATCTAACCAAAATCTAACCAAAGTTAGATTAACAAAATCTAACCAAAATTGGTGGTGAAACTCTTGAAAGTCCCAATTTTATCTGTTCTAGTAAACTAAATGGGGTGGGGGGAGTCATTGTTATTTTGATCTCTCTAGTTTGGTTTTAGCTGAAAGCCTCTTCAAGATGTCGATGATTTCTTATTTCTCAGGTCCTGGTTCTGTACCTTTTGCCATTCACTGGGAAACTGAAATGATGAAGGAGAAGATGCAATCCCAAATTGCATTAATGCAATCCAATCCTAAATTGCAATAACAGAAGGATACAATCAAGATCAAGTGAGATACTGATAAAGTCTTAGTAAGACCTCACCTAGAATACTGCATCCAGTTTTGGTCACCACATTATAAAAAAGATATTGAGACTCTAGAAAAAGTGCAGAGAAGAGCAACCAGGATGATTAGGGGACTGGAGACTAAAACAAGGTTCTTCCAACTCTGATTATCTGTTATCGGAGGAGAGGAGGAAGCATCAATTAAGCCCAAGTTCACAGATTGAAAACAATTTTGAATATTATGAAGGAGGGGGGGAACCTTGCCATTTGCCAAGTAAGCAAGTTTACTGTTTTCTTTAAATTCTTTCTCTTGGGCAATGAAGCACCTGTGCACTAATCTAATCTATCTGAGTGATCTTTATTGTTTATTATTTTGTTTTCAAATGGAAAAAAAGCTGTGTGGTGTGCCATGTAGATACACTTTACCAGTACAGTTATGCTGATGAGATTTTAGACTGCAAAGGTAAAATTGCTAACAATTATGGCAGAAGATTTGTGGTGCTTTTATCTTGTTCTTCTTAGGCAAGATTATAGTGAATCCATTGATGTTGTTTCCTTCTTTGCTGGCTTGTTTGTATAGGCAGGCAAGTTTAATTGTGGAAAGGTATTAAAATATTTTAATTACTGGAAAAAAAATTTTTCCCTTTATCAAATATCTTGGGGTTGGGTGGTGGATAGTAATCAGTATACACTTTAACTAAATATTTTAATGGACCACTTTCCAATTCCTTTCTATGGCAGAGCACTTGAAGATATAATGTTCTGTGACTGCCCTATATTGTCCAGGTGAAAATTTGGTTTTCGGGAGTGACACCCTTTTTAAAGTAAAGTTTTTCTCCCATTTCATGTATATCTGAATAAGCATACCTTGAATATTCACTATATATCAGTCTAGTTTGTAAAGAAAAATCTAAGGGAACCATATAAACATATATTTTAGTTGCATAATATAAGCAGATCAGATCTACTCAAAGAGGTAATGTCATCAAAAGGAAAAAAGGCTAATGGGTTGGAGGGGTAGAAAAGTCTGTATTAATAACATGAACAAATAAACAATGATTGGGAAAATCTACTTGTATGAAAGTGTATGCCATTTTACAATGTGACTTTAAAAAGTAATATAGATAAATATGTTGTAACAAATGTTGATGTGGTAGAAGATCAGAATTTGATCCAATCCCAGAAACATTGCTTTCAATCCATTTTTGAAAAAATATATTTTGAAACTTGCATTGTCATCACTTTCTAGAGTACTGAAACAAAGTAGGACAGAAAATGTTAGAATAATCTGTTTATCCCCATATTATAAGCACTACAATATTAGTAATAAATATGACTTATAATGTACTCCCTGATAAATGTATGCATGAGTTGACCTTGAAAAATAACAACCACAATTCTAATATTGCCGATGATCAGTAGCCAAAAACTGCCCCATAGTAAATATTATTAGAGTTTTCCTATTAGGAGATAGGAATACATTATCATGAAAATATCAATATGAATGGAACAGGTAGATAATAGTAGGAAATAGATTTGATGGAACTCAAAACAATGGGCTGGAAAATAACCTGGCAGTTTGGGCCAACAGTATTGATCTTCAAGCTAAAGAATATACAAAACTATAGTGACATTACAAGTCTACATTTATTTAGTTATTGGTATTTCTATACTGCCTTTCTGCTGAAAATTACCAAGGCAGGGTATAACAATTCAAAGCAAGTGATGAAATTACTAAAACATGAAAAGAAGAAGCCCATCCTTAAAATAACAATAGAGTAACAAGAATGATTCCTATGTATTTCATGGAGTTCATTGTTCCTGCTGCTAAGAAAATGGGAAAAGATTTTACAGCATAGCTGCAATTTAAATGACTAACTGAAAGGAATGTTTTGAATCTTTATTGAAAATCAAATAAATGAGATCCAATGACAACTCAATACAAACTCTATGGACATCTTTGAAAATGTCACAGGATATCAACTCTGGATTCCCAATAAATGGAGCTAAGGAAAGCTTCAATTTCAGATTTACTTACCATCCAACTTTGCAGCAAGAAGTATTTAGGTATTCAAGCTGCATATTATATTGTACAGGAGTTCTAACATGTGGCCAATACACCCAACTGAGCCAAGAAAGAACTGGCAACCAGGGTATTTCTTCCAGAATTTAGATAATGAGATTTGTGTATGATTATGTATAATCATACACAAATTAGCAGTTCAACTGTTATAAGTAAAGCTTCCAGATGTTTTCAGTTTTATGTCCCAAAACAGGTTTCTCCAGGGAAATTCTGGATATTTGGGTGCCCTCGAGTCAGTCTTGACTTCTGGTGACCACATGGATACATCCCTAGATATTTGGAGTGGTTTTATTAGTGTCTTTTTGCTTCTTTGTTTCCCCTTTTTTTCTACACAAGCATTTCAAATTGCTATCATTATTTACTAATTGATCTGACTCACAGTTAAGATGGTAATTACATTCTATGGACCAATTTTTCATATTGATACATTATAGACCTCTAGGTTTTCCTTCCTTCCTTCCTTCCAAAAGAACAGGTACATAAAATTGATATTCAGCAATGTCTTCTCTTGCCTCTTTGCTCTTTTAGTTACAAAACAGGCATGCTTTGTTAAGCTTCTATGTTAGACAAAAAGCTTTGAAGAGAATGAAAACTAATTTGCTCACACTAGGATAGTATTTTCTAAAGTTATACCTTCATATCGAGAAGAGAAGAACTTGGAAGTCTTCTAGCCCAACCTCTACTCAAACAGGACACCTTATACCATTTCAGATAAGTGCCTGTACTGCCGCTTCTTATAAACCCCCAAGGATGAAGGATCCACAACTTCTGGAGGCAAGCTGTTCCATTGGTTAATTGTTCTCACTGATAGGAAGTTTCTTCTTAATTCCAGGTTGCTTCTCTTCCAGATTAGTTTCCATCCATTGTTTCTTGTGCTATCCTCTGGTGTTCAAGTTTGTCAAGATCTTTTTGGATCCTGAGCTTGTCCTCTGGGGTGTTGGCTACTCCTACCAACTTAGTAGTATCTGAAAATTTGATCAGTTCCCCTTCCATTCCCTCATCTAGGTCATTTATGAAGATATAGAAGACTACTTGGCCTAAGATGGAATATTATGGTACTGCTTATGTCCCTCCATATAGATGTAGCACAATAGTACCATTAAGGACTACTCATTGAGTATGGCTTGTTAGACAGTTAAAAATCCATCTTGTGATGATGGTATCTATCCCAGATTTTTCTAGTTTACCAAGAAGTAGGTTGTGGCCGACTTTGTCAAGTCTTACTGAAATCTATTATGTCCAGAGCATTTCACTGGTCTACTGATGTAGTTGCTTTGTCAACAATTTTGTGTTGGAAAAGGAAATTGGGTCTTTACTGTTGAGATAATGTATGCAGAATGCTTTTAACAGAGACACAATGTAATATAAATATTCACTGCTATATTCTTTCTCATCAGAGCAAGGGAGTAAAGTGAGAATAACATAACTCTTAACAGTGAATTAATGTAAAAGTTGAGCCTCTGCTATGGGGACTGACTAGACTAAATGATTTATAGGGAAGATTTTACTGACATTTGCAATTTCTTTGCACTATAGGAAGCAAAATCACATGTGACCGTCTCTCTAAAGCTTAGTTGCATGCTGGCTAGAAGATTGATGCCTCTTCCTTCCAGAAAATTGTATGATTTATGCTTTCAATTGATTAAAGATATTTCTGTTTAATTATCTAGCTTTGCTTAATCATTTACATTTCAAAGAAAATTGCATACTACTAAACCCTCCAGGTGCTTTAATGAAGATTATCAAAGAAAATGAACAATTTCTTTTAATATAACCTATAATTTACAAAAACTAAAATTTGCTATCTGTTGCTAAGGGGGGGGGGGGCTATCTTTAATATTTCCCTCTTCATCAAGTTTAAGAATATTAATATTCCACATTATGATAATACCAGAGTGGCTTTAAATAACAAACATTATTTCATTTATTGTGGAAAACCAGCTATATTTTATTGGCATAGTCTGCTTCTAGAAAAAGTGATACAATGCCATAAAAATGCAATTGATCAGCCTAGTATGATTCATGCAGCAATCAATTCTATCCCATTTCTACATTCATTTGCAATAATTTCCATGCCTTTCTACTTCAGTATATTTATTTTCAAATTATTTTATTTTATTTTATAGGGCAAGAACTGCATCATAGCATCCAAAGAAACACAAAAATCTATTGCGTATCCATGCATTAAATCTGGCAAGAACCAATCAAACCCATAACTTATGAACTGAACACAATTTTCATGCATCTCTACAAGTGCAATCAGGTGAAACAATCTGATTTAGATACCAATTTGTTTTATAAAGGAGAATGTAAGAAGTGAAGGTGATAGGAGGAATGGGTAGCTTTCTCTCCAGTGTCTCTCGGGTTGGATGACTTAAACATAGGTAGATTCAACTTCCAGAATTCCCCATCTATAAGGCCTGGGGGAACACTCTCAACTTTAGTAGCTTCTACTTCTCTAAGAAGGCAAGATACAATAATATCGCCAACGAAAATGAATGTTAGGTTAGTTGTAAACATACATGAATGAAACATCCTTATTAGTAGGCATTAGTAGGCACTGAAATTCATGCAACATGGTATTATACTTTTTCCTTAAGAATATATACATTTTATTAATAGAATTTCTGTTTATAAATAAAAAAAAAATGTTTGGATTGACTTTTCTTTGTATTTATATACATACATGCCTAACAACATATTAAAACAATATATTAAAACAAGAGTGTCTAGGCTATATTAGTATTTTCCAAAAAGCTCCTGGTTTTATCCTTTCTGTAAGGGAACTTCATTTACCTTCTACAAAGGAAGGCCTTCTCTAAAATAGACTTTGGCATCCTTCTCCCCAAAATGGGGACATTAAAATCCTATTTTAATCCTAGAATTTATACTTTTGGACGTAGTATACCACAGTCTCCAATTTATTTTATGACTTTTGGCAACAAGGATCATAACTATATCATGGTGTTTAAAATGCTCCTAGTTATAGCAGCCCCTATGCACCTTAGTTGAATAAGAAGCCTAAAGTAACAGTGGAATTTACAAAGTAAATTTATCTAGATGTTTGTGAACTGTATTTTAGAATCTAAAAATAAAATAAAAAAAAATAACCAGTATTCTCAGATTTCCGCTTATTTCTTAATTCCATTAATATTCTCTTAGGTATCATCCACAATTCACTTTCATGAACTTCCTAATTTTGGGATTTTACAACCCCAAGAGCTAGTATTTCAGTTTCAAACCCTGTGAGTTGAAACATGGAAAACATAGATATTCAGAGATTATTGTAAATTTGGCATAACAAGCCCAAAGAACAGGCTTTTAAAGACCAGTTTTGAATAAACAAATAAACAAATGGAAATACATATATTTTGCCTCCCAAAATAGTTGCTTTTTCTGTATTTCTGTCAAGCATTTGCAACTAAGATTCCAATAAGTGGCATAGGTGGCAATATAAATTAATTAAATAAATAAATACAAAGAAATATCTTCTTATTCTGCTAAAAGAAAGCATAACTTGTTCTACTTGTTTAGATAAAGTGAATTATATATCCATATATATGTCCATATATGTGTATACAAAGAGAGCAAGCAAGGACGTCTTCTGATAATTTCAGGTTTCTCTACCAATAGTCTGAGAAATTTGCATTCTCAATTGCAGTGACATCATTTTAAGAAAAAAAATCTAATCTCCATTCATAATTCTGCCAACAGATGTGAATCTGGATAACGGAAAGCTTAAAATCAGAATAAGTAAAAACTAATGGGGTTTCCATCACATTATTGCAGTGGCATCTTTTTTTATCCTCCTCCCAAAGGCAATCCTGCATTTTTAGACAGACAAGGTCCATTTTTTTCTGAAAGTGGTTTATTCCCAAGAAATGGAAAGCATGAAAATCTAAATATTATTTTTCACTGGTTATTAATTAATTTTTATAAAATCCTTTTTAATCTATTCTTATTTAGCTTTATGTTCTGTCCAATCTAAAATGGATACAGAAAGAAAAGGAAAAAGAAATAAATAGAATGCCACAAAAATAAAATAATAATATAATATAATATAATATAATATAATATAATATAATATAATATAATATAATATAATATAATATAATATAATATAATATAATATAATATAATATAATATAATATAATATAATAATAAAAGGTCTTCATCCCCAGGAATCCTTCAAATTTTATGCTTCCCCTTAATAGATTTCTCCTACTGGAGGAAGAGGTTGATTTATCTATCCTTGTTCAATAACTGAGAATTCCCCTTGTTTTAAAAAAACAATAATTACAACTTTAAATATGCCAGAGTGTTGTAACTATCAGTGCAATTCTGTACCATCCTAGCATTGTATCTTTATGTAAACATCAGAATCTTGTCTGCATTGTATCTTTTTGTAAACATAAAACTCTTATCTCTTCAGTGATCTTTGCCAGGCATGCAAAAGAGAAGAGGAGTTTAAACAGCTGTCAATACAGAATGATGTTTTAATTGACCTGAATTCCTATAAATTACGCTTTCTGATACCCTGTTGTCTTTACTAACCTGAGCTATTATAAATCTTATGTATTTCCTGCTGACCTAAGCTATTATAATTCATGAATGTCTTGTTTACCCTGGGCTTTGAAGAATTTCACCCCCCCTGTGAAAAAGCATAATAAAAGAGCCTGTGTCAAGGTATTTGGCGCGCTCATCCAGAGAAAACCTCATCTCGTGTCGTTTCTCTCTCCCTTGCTCCCTCTCATGAGACGCCCATCTAATGCGGGATGGCAGATACCGCATTTTGGTGACCCCGACGTGATTCCCTAAGGGGGATACGCAGCGGCACGCCCATACTTATCAGCTCGGTTGGAGCTGTGCATCGCCAGGCGCCTGAGCGAATTGCACCTCATCGGATCTGAAAGATGGTCTCGACTTTAGTAAGTATGGGTGGAGGCTTTTCTCAACAGCAGACGCAGCATCTGAAGGAAATGAGAGAGCTAGTCGCTTCTTCTTCTAAATACTCTGCTAATTTAAAGGGCTCTCCCATAAAAAAGAAATCTATTGCTGCATTATTGGCTTATGTGTGGCAACACTGCCCCAATTATCCAGAGAGAGGGTCCTTAAAATTTTCCAATTGGCAAAAAATTGGTGAATATCTCCATAATCCTCCTCGTGCACCTATTGGCATTTTGGTCACTTGGAGGAAAATTATGGAGGCTTTAAAAGTTCATTATAAAATAGAAGCAGGGAGTGTGTTTGAATCTCCCCCACCAAGTTATGAGAACTTTTCTATCCTTCAACCTTCCGCTCCCGATGATTGTAAAGCAGCACGGGAGCCTCCTTCCATTCAATCCACTTCTTTAAATGTAGAGCCCTCGTGTCCTCCACCCCCCCCTCCGAGGAGGAGGGTGTGTTGTAAAAGCTATTCAACAAGCCTTTTGTGAAGGAGATACAGATGAGGACACCCTTGCAGCTGCCTCCCTTTATCCTATTGTTCAAGCTGGCAATCCTCCAGTTCCTCAGTATACCCCAATGCCATATAAAATAATTAAGGATTTAAACGCAGCTTGTAAGGAAAATGGCATTCAATCTCATTATGTACAGGGACTTTTAGGATCAATAACCCAGCCAGGTGCTGACTTGGTGAATGCTGATTGGCGTACATTATTTAACATGATCCTCACGCCTTCACAATTTTTGGTCTGGGAGTCAGAATTTCTTAAATGTACCGCATCCGCAGCCGCTAGAGGCTTACCAGCAAATGTCACTTTGGATATGCTGAACGGTACTGGCACCATGTCTACCATTGCCCAACAGGTTGCCACAGACCCAGCTGCTTTCCCTATAATACAGGAGTGTGCTTTGGCAGCTGCTCGAAAGGTTGATAATGCGGGATGCATGCCCAACTCTTTCTCTAAAGTTATTCAAGGACCTTCTGAGCCTTTTTCCTCCTTTATAAACCGTCTCACAGAAGCCTTAGACAGACAAATTGATAATAGAGAGGCTTGTACTGAATTACAAATGAAACTTGCCTATGAAAACGCAAACGCTGATTGTCAGAAAGTTTTGCAACCATTAATTAATAAGAAAAATGTTACCATGGCAGATTATCTTACAGCCTGCCGAATCATAGGAACCACATCCCATTCCATGTCTACGCTGGCTACAGCCATTACTGAAGGCATGCAGCAGAATATGGGCTCTCTTCTTCCCATTTCCCAACAAAATACTCGCAAAATGGGAAATTGTTTTAATTGTGGCAAGCCAGGTCACTTTAAGAGCCAATACAGGGTCCTGGGCAGGGGAGCAAATATGCCAAGAAACCAGGTTGCTCGCCCAATGACAACATGCCCTCGATGCCAAAGGGGCTATCACTGGGCTAGTCAGTGCAGAGTCCAAAAGAATGAACAGCAGAATAGCCCTGCAATCACACAAAAACCTTTTTTGAATCAGGGAAACTAGAAACGGGGCAGGCAGCCAGCCCCACAACAAAGGCTGCTGAAACTTGCAACTTTTCTTCTTTCACTTACGATCTTGTTGCTAATGATACTGTTACTTATTTTCCTGCTGTCGCTGACTTTCTCTTTGTACATCCTATTCAGCCTTTTCATATGCCCCCCGATATCCCAGTGCTAGTCTTTCCTGTAAGGGATTTAGCTGAACAAGGTATTCTTGCCTCTCCTTTTCTGCATGACCCCACTGTATTGTCTGATGTCTGTCTGTATGTACTAGCTAATACAGAAGTTACTATAAATGAGGGGGATATTGTGGCAAAAATGATTGTGCTCTTAGACCAACAACAAGAGCAACTCTATGCAATTGAAAGACTAATTAGTCAACCAAAACCTACGGTGACATTCTTATTGAATGGTCGATCCTTTCTTGGTCTTTTAGATACTGGAGCGGATATTTCTGTCATCCGAACCGCTGAGTGGCCGGACACCTGGCCTGCAGATGTGGCACCAGCGGTGAGAGGAGTGGGGGGACTCCAGGAGACTCGCATTAGCAAAAACTGGGTAAAAGCCCATTCCCCTGAGTCTCAATGTGTTGCTTATATTAAACCAGCTGTAATTCCTCTGTATACTAACTTGTGGGGAAGAGACCTTATGTCACAGTTTAATGCGCAGCTTACTCTCCATTAACCATGCTTCGCTTATGTCTGACTAACAATAACCCTGTGTGGATTGATCAGTGGCCTCTCCCTTCTATAAAACTTGAAGCCTTACACTCTCTTGTTCAAGAACAATTAGATAAAGGTCATCTAGAGCCCTCATTGAGTCCATATAATACCCCAGTTTTTGTTATCAAAAAGAAAAACGGCGCTTGGTGTCTACTTCAGGATTTAAGGGCTGTGAATTCGGTCCTCCTTCCAATGGGACCTCTGCAATGTGGTCTTCCAAATCCTAACATAATTCCTCAAGAATATGACCTTATCATTATTGATTTAAAAGACTGCTTTTTCTCCATTCCATTACACAAGTCAGATAGAAAATTATTTGCTTTTTCTGTACCAACCTTAAATAATCAGAGACCTACCAAACGATATCAATGGAAAGTCTTACCACAAGGCATGTTAAACAGTCCAACTATGTGTCAATTTTTTGTGGATTTAGTATTGCAGCCCTATAGAGACAAATATCCTCATTTTTTAGTCTATCATTACATGGATGATATATTGGTATCTGCACCTGGTCCAAAGGGCACGGTATTAAAAACTCTGCCATGCCTGAACTCTATTTTAGGTAAAGCAGGTCTCACTATAGCCCCAGAAAAAGTTCAATCCAAACCACCTTTTTTCTATTTAGGTCACAAGTTACTTGCTTCGGCTGCTATTCCTTCTCTTCCCCTCCCCACTCTTCCCCCGAAGCCAACACTTGTGATTTTACAGCAGTTCCTGGGAACTTTAAATTGGGCACGTCCTTATTTGGGTTTGACTACAGCTACATTAGCTCCTCTCTTTAATGCTCTAATGCAAGGTAAAGCCCCGTCTGATGTTATCATTCTAAACAAAGAGCAGTTGCAGGCATTGAAAGACATTTCCCATTTAATGGCTATTAGATGGGTGGATCGGGCTATAGAAAATTGTCCTTTATCAATTGCTTTGCTAAATACTGCTCAGAGACCAACAGCTGTCATTATGCAAATTCATCAGACACAGGTTCTGATCTTAGAATGGCTGCCTTTGTCTCACACCCCAAGGACCACAATTACTAATAAATCCTCTGCATATTCTCAGTTGATCTTTAAAGGTCGTCAAAGATGTAAACAACTCATGGGATTTGAGCCTGTTTGCATATTCACTCCTTGTTCATTGACTACTTGGGAAATGCTATGGTGTAATTCAGAAGAAATGCAATACTCTTTAGAAGAGTGGCCAGGGCAAATTTCTTGCCATTTACCAGCTGACCTACGATTCACTTTTCTTAAAACTCTTCCTTTTGAATGGCATTCCCCCCTCTCATTATCTCCATTAGTAGATGCACCTACACTTTATGCTGATGGAGGAAAAATGTATGGCGCTTGTGCATGGCACCAGGAGGGAGAGTGGAAAACTAAAATTACCTCTCCACAATCTTCTGCTCAACAGGCAGAACTTGCTGCATCTCTTATTGCTTTTCAACAGTTTCAAAAGACTCCTTTTAATTTAATAGTAGATTCCTTATATGTTTCTCAGATTTTGAAAAATATATATCAAGCCTATTTATCTCCTAGCATATCTGATTCTTTGTTAAAGTTATTGCTTTCTCTACAGCAATATATCAACAATCGCACACATCCTTTTTTTGTAGCACATATCAGGAGCCATCAACCTCTTCCTGGTATATTACAGGAGGGAAACAAGGTGGCAGACGCAGCTGCAACAGCTGCATCAGGTAAATCAATTTGTAATCTGACAGCATCACAAAGTCATAGCTATTTCCATCAAAATAGAAAAGCATTACAAAAACATTTCTCATTAACCCAGGCAGAGGCTGGTGCAATAATACAACAATGCCCCACATGTAGCAAGCAAGCACATTCCATTCCTATAGGGGTTAACCCTAGAGGATTAAAAGCTTGTGAAATTTGGCAAATGGATGTAACTCAGTATCCACCTTTTGCCCCATGGAAATATTTACACGTTTCAATA
This sequence comes from Hydrophis major, assembly GCA_033807585.1. Classification (NCBI taxonomy): domain Eukaryota; kingdom Metazoa; phylum Chordata; class Lepidosauria; order Squamata; family Elapidae; genus Hydrophis; species Hydrophis major. Next base: position 134,162,091 of record CM066331.1, read on the forward strand.
GATACATATTCAGGATTTATTCTGGCTACTCCTCAAAGGGGAGAAGCTGTAAAACATGTCATCAATCATTCAATTCGTACCTTTGCTTCGCTGGGACGTCCAAAAGAAATAAAAACAGATAATAGGTCTGCCTATACAAGTTCTGCTTTTCAGGATTTTTGTAACAGATGGGATGTAATCCACAAGTTTGGGATTCCCTACAATAGCCAAGGGCAAGCTATTGTAGAACGGGCTCATTTGTCCCTGAAAAATGCTCTTGATAGATATTCATTGCGGGAAAACCCCCCGAACCTCCCAGCATTGCAAAACTCTCTCAACATTTGTCTTTTTACTCTAAATTTCCTAAACTTAACAGGGATTCCTCCCACTTCTGCTGCTGTTCGTCATTTTCCCCCCCCTTTCCCCCTCTAACAGACCTTTGGTATATTACCGCAGGTTGCCAGATCCAACCTGGCAGGGTCCTGCTGAACTTATTACTTGGGGGAGAGGATACGCTGCGATCTTACTGCCAGACAAAACCACTTGCTGGATCCCTGGTCGGGCGGTAAGACCCTATCATGGGAAATCCTCCGATACATCTGCATCTTAAACTCTTCCTGATATTATTGCCTATACCCTCCTTGCAATTTCTACCTTATTCATATCCTACTTATACTTTTGTTCAACATGGTCATTGGACCACATTAGAATTTCGCTTTAGTAAATATGATAATGACTGTCCTATTGTTTGTTGGCATAATAATCTTCCCATAAATATATCTCCTTATATTCACACATATTTCAACAAAACACATGCTTCCTGTCAAAAGATTATTCGTGTTAAAGCTACTCCTTTAACAGAAGGATCTTATACTTGTTCCATGAGGGTACGTCATGAAAATGCTACCCGTAGCTTTCACTCGGTCACTTCTGTTTTGTTTACAGAACACTCTACCACTCACTCTTTTTTTTCTCCTTTACTCTTCCTATGGAAAGGAACCTTAAAATCTTTTCCTCTTTTTAATCTAAATATAGGGGGATCTGAATGTCCTTATATTGTATCAAGGGTTTCCCCACCCCACTTAACGTTCTTAATGAATGATCAAGTTAATCTTCATTGTCATTATTGTAATTATTATCCTTTTTCTACTAATTGTATTCCTTCCTCATATCGTAAATGTTCCACAACTAACTTGTCCCTAGCTCTTTCTCCTACCTGTCATGCTTTTATTTACCCAAACTCTGATCCTGTCAACAAACGACGCTTCAAAAGAACTGCCCATGATGATCCACAGAAGCCTCATAGAAGATACAATATTACGTGGACTATAACTGACTTTCAAGGCGTTCGTTTAAACTTCACAACCAATTTCTCTCACATAGAAGACTTTTATCCACCACTTCAATTCGATTTGGCAGAAATGCTTGTAGGCTCCATCGAATACAATTCACCCTCTCATACAACGGAGCCTAATTATAGATTTGTGAAAAAAAATAGGTTTTATGTATGCCCTGGACAGCCTGTTTCTAACACTCAGTCCCCTGCTCAACGACTTTCTGACTGCGGGGGGTTATCAGATTACTTTTGCAAAGACTGGTCGTGTGTTTCAACTGGACACATTTATTGGGATCCAGGCACTAAGGGTGATCTCATTACTGTCACTCGCACCACACGGAATATTCCATGTAGTGATAGAAAATGGCCCAGATGCAACCCAGTAACCATATGGTTCACAGACAAAGGCAAGGAAAGTACTTTAGGGGACACTGGCTTGAAATGGGGTGCTCGTTTAAAATTACCTTGGCCCGGAGAGCATTATGGAAATATTTTTTACATTCAACGTCACATTGAACTCCCTCGCTTTGACCCAGTGGGACCACATGAAAAGACTATTAAATCCCCTTTTCTGCAACCCATAGCACAAGAAGTTAACCCATTGATTCCATTGATCAAAGCTTCCTATGCCTTGTTGAACTCCTCAAACTCATTCATTGCCTCCACATGTTGGCTTTGTGCTTCTGCCTCTCCACCTTTTTACGAAGCCATCGCTTCCCAAGAACCCATCGTTAATTCCACATCAGATGAACTTTGCCGTTGGAGAAACTCCACTATTACTGTTTCTTCCATCACTGGGGTTGGTTGTTGTTTGGGAAATATTCCATCCAATTACTCACAATATTGTCATAATGTTTCTAATAGCTATCATTGTAATTTATATCTTCCTAAGCATCGCCTTGGCCGCTACCACACCGTTGGGGGATATGCTCCAGTCTACACCTCTTCAGGAGGAAATTTAACATCACGCCTAAAAGGAATGTATTTTATCCCTGGCAAAAATTCTGTCTGGGCTTGTAACACCGGTCTCACAGCATGTGTCTATGGGGATGAACTTGTTAAATCCAAATCATTTTGTATTCAAGTATGGCTTGTACCAAAAATTAATGTGTATAACTCTGATGATTTTATATCCTTACAGGCACCCATGGAATACCCCCTCAGAGCAAAACGGGAAATTATTAGTACTCTCACTTTAGGTCTACTGCTTGCTCTGGGCGCCACGGGCGCAGCCACGGGCATTGCAGGACTAGCTGTTTCTGACAAAAGAATTACAGCTCTGGGTTCAGCCATTGATGATGATTTATTACGTATTGAAAAATCAATTGTAGCTTTGCAAAACTCCTTGACATCCCTCTCAGAAGTAGTCTTGCAAAATCGTAGAGGTATAGATTTGTTATTTTTAAAACAAGGGGGATTGTGTGCTGCGCTTAAAGAAGAATGTTGTTTCTATGCTGATAGCAGTGGAGTCGTGCTGGATTCTATGAATGAATTAGAAAAACGCTTAAAAGATAGAGAACACGAAAGATCACACATGTATAATTGGTATCAAGGTTCGTTTTCTATTTCACCATGGCTTACAACCCTTTTAACTGCGTTGGCAGGACCATTAATAATCATTATATTATATTATAGGACCTTGTTGTTTTAATAGAATATTGCAATTTTTTAAAGATCAATTATCTTCCATGACTACTGATGCTGATGTGTTATTGCAAGCTCATGTTATGTCTTTAACATCGGATGAAGAAATATCATTGCTGAGTTACTGCTCCTTGGACAACCCTGATGCTGACGGGTCGCACGCCTGCCTAGATGACGGGGACGGAGAACATTTCAGAAAACTAGTTCCTGTTTTCTTGGACAAGGAAGAAGACTCGTCATAAAAAAAAAATAAAAACAGAGGAGATGTTGTAACTATCAGTGCAATTCTGTACCATCCTAGCATTGTATCTTTATGTAAACATCAGAATCTTGTCTGCATTGTATCTTTTTGTAAACATAAAACTCTTATCTCTTCAGTGATCTTTGCCAGGCATGCAAAAGAGAAGAGGAGTTTAAACAGCTGTCAATACAGAATGATGTTTTAATTGACCTGAATTCCTATAAATTACGCTTTCTGATACCCTGTTGTCTTTACTAACCTGAGCTATTATAAATCTTATGTATTTCCTGCTGACCTAAGCTATTATAATTCATGAATGTCTTGTTTACCCTGGGCTTTGAAGAATTTCACCCCCCTGTGAAAAAGCATAATAAAAGAGCCTGTGTCAAGGTATTTGGCGCGCTCATCCAGAGAAAACCTCGTCTCGTGTCGTTTCTCTCTCCCTTGCTCCCTCTCATGAGACGCCCATCTAATGCGGGATGGCAGATACCGCACCAGAGCCTGAATGGAATGTAGGATCCTGATGGTTACAAATATTGTTGCTGATTTGCTCAAGTCCTTCAGGCCCTTCATATTATAATTTAAAACTTGACGGACCAGACCAATATCCCATTCATGATTACACATAGAGAATGAAGGCAACAACTTTCTCTTGTTGCTCTTTCCCAGTTCAGCTTTAAAAGCTTTTAGAACACATGGAAACATTTAGAGATACTATTGATAGCATATTGATTACAGTATTGATCCCATGCTTGGAATCATGGTAGGCTTAATACTAAGAATGGCATCAAGCATAAATTTCTAGCCCACAGATTCTTCAAAAATATGACCATATGGAAGGTTCTGATATAATTTGCTCATTGTCAGCCACAGCTATTTGTTATAGTCATGTCTCACAGCCAGATATGTGATCATATCTGGTTGATATTCTAGGATAGTGTAGCACCCTAAAAAATGAACTACAGTTATAATAATTATAGATAGTGTAAAGTAATGGGAAAGAAGACTGGAGACAATTTAATCCTTAATCCTGAATAATTATTTTGTGAAAGAAAGATGAGTTTTAAAACTAATTTCAAAGCATATTCTATTGGGAAAATATATGTTGTGATTATTATTGTTGTTGTTATTGGTTCAAGTAAATTACAAGCTACATACTTGTAAGTGAAGTCTCAGTGAAATAGTATCCTTCAGGATCAGGCCTTGCTTCTTTTCTCTGCAACAGAGACATATTCTGAACTGATGTCCTTATACTAAAATTAATGTGACATAACTGTCACTGGGAAAGTAATTTGAGAGCTAAGGGTCACCAACTGTTAGCAAGAAGGAATATTTTCTTTTAAAGTAATCTAGGTGCTATTATAGATAGTTTTAAAAATGATTTTGAAGACATCTCATGGTAAGTGTATCTCTAAAAAGTTTCCACAAACTATTTGGAGCAAAAAAGAAGGATATCTTTTGAAAATGTGGTGAGAATTCTGAATCCCAGAATTTAATTGAGATAACCTGGAGGAAGTATAAAGGAGAGACCCAGCCATTGGAAATCTGTAGATTTTTTTAAATGTATGTTTTATCACTTTGGGGAAGTTAAGACAGTTGTAAAAACTCCAACTTGACCCAAGAAATGGAAAAAAAATATTCACATAATCTGTAATTTCTGGTTCAAGAAAAACCTTCTAATCTTTTAAGAGACTAAATGAAAATTGTCTCTACATCCTGAAATAAACAGGTTACAAAAATTTCTCGTATCAGCAAGGGAAACAAAAAAATTGAGATTTCTGTATTAATAAGGAAATTCAGTTTTTGCATTAAGTTTGTCAACTTTGTTCAGATCTATTTCCCTTTTAATTATATAAGAATATATAAACAAATAACAGGAGTATAAATTTAGTATAACATGCCATGACAACATGCTGCCATTTAATGCAATCATTAGACTACAGGAAAACATTGTTTAGAGATGTGTCAAAATTCAAGGGCCAGGCCTATTGTATTTGTATGTTTGCTGGTATAATAAATATGTAAATGAAGAGGAATAATATAAGCAATTTATTCTTTTAAAGCTGTCAAAATGGATTTACTATATCCAATTTCTAGTAAGTTATCTGTATAAAGTTCTTCTGATTTGTAAATTGAATTTTATCATTGCCATGTAAATTATAGACAAAGTTTTTGATTTGCATATCAAATGATTCCATGAACATCATGGTAATATAAGTGGAATTGCCTTTGCCCACTTAATAAACCCTTTTACTTTATAAAGACTTCTCTTTGTCATTAGGAAAATCAAACCAATATGAAATATCTTTCCACACCTGAAATCTGATAAGGTAGAAGAAGAATTATTTGAAAAATAACAGACTGAAGGTTATCAGAACCTTTAAAAAATGAACGGATAAGATATTTATTTGGATATAGTATTAATTTCAATGTTCCATTATTGAATATATTAAAAATATGACCTTTAACTATATATATGTATATGATATGTATATGTATATGGCAATATATTCATATAGGTGCTATAATTATCTGTATGGGTAACACATGGAGTTGTCATTTAGCAACAGGCAATTCATTCACTAAACAAAGTGGTTGCTAAGTGAAATCATAACTGTGCTAATGATCTTACTTCAGCTTTCCTTTGCTTTACAGTCCTGCAAAACTTTTATATATGAGGATTGGTTGTTTTTACTGTTCAATGTATTGTTGCTAAACAAGGTGGTTGCTAAACAGGGACTGTTTATTTAATTAATTAAGGTAATACTGAAATCTTAAGCCAGCCATACTACTCAAAGCTAAATGATGTTACAAATAATGCAAAATATTAAATATATCAGTTCATAGGACACATTTGCTTTGTTCAAACCTTCTTAACAAAATGACCACATGAATTTTGACACATGCCTAGTTCATGCATGGCAAGCCAAGATAGAAAAAATATTAATTTATGAAACATTCCTGTGAACGTACATCTATTAGGAAGTGCTGCCATTCTTGACCATGGTTAAGTCTACTGATGACTTACTGTTGGTTTCAAGACTTTCACAAAGTTCCGTTTTAACCTCGCCATTTGGTCTGTCATTTCCCTTTTGGATCAGCTTGCTTTGCATTGTGGCTGCAGTGACAACAGCCTTGAAGCTCCTCTTCCTTTTTTGCACATTTTGTTCTGGATGAAAAATGATAATATAAACCTTGGGGATGTAGAGCATGCCCAAAGAGACAGAAGCACTTAAACTTAAGGACACTGTAAGAGTTGTTGTCTGGATGTACATCTAGGAAAAATTAAAAAAAGAATACGATAGGTTAAGCTTGTGGGGAAAAAAAACATACAATTTTTTTTTCTAAATATACTAGATAGATTTAAAATCTTTTGTATCCTAACAGAAACATAGGACTTTTAATCCAGGACAGACAGGAACTTATGACCATAATTGGGCCTACAACTTTTGTCACTTAGCAATATAATCATTAAGTGAGTCATGCTTGATTTTACAATATTTTTGTCAAAGTTGTTAAGCAAATCATGCAGTCATTAAATGAATCCAGGTTTTCCCATTTACTTTGCTTGTTGTAAGCCCTCTGGACATTTGGAAATAGTGATCACAAACTTTAGGATGTTGAAACCATTGTGAATACATGCCAAGGGCCAAGGACCCAAATTTTGATCACATAACCAGGGGATGCTGCAAAGTTTGTTTTAAATGCAAAGGACCAGTTGTAAATTACTCTTTTGCGGAAGCCTTATAACTTCAAATGATTGTTAATAGAATGGTCATAAGTCAAGGACTGCCTATATAAGAAAGAGTCAAGTAGACTAGTGGTTAATGTGATCTGCTAGAAGCAGAAAGTCCTAGGTTCAAATTTTTATAAAATACCTTGGCTGAGCTATTTCTTTCCATTTTTCTATATGTTATTGTGAATATGCAGAGGTAAAGAGGACAGTGTCAAATAAGAAGGCCATCTTAAAGTTTTGGAAGAAAGAGTTTTCTTACATACAATAATACATTTAAGAATAAGCAAATATATAATTTTCACTTTTATAATTAATAAACATGACTATGCATTATACTTCCTGCTTTCTTTTGAGATATAGTAATAAAGTTACAGTATTCCCTAAAAATTCAGAAATAAAAGGAAGCAATGACATTTATTCACAAGTACCAGTAGGGTGCTTTATTCCTTTTTGTGGTAAATTGTTCCTCACTAATAAGGGCTTGAGAGAATATTAATTTACTTAGGAACAATCAATGTAAAATAACCACATTTTCATATTTGAGTTGATTAACATGTCTGACAATATGGTTGGTTTGGTACATTCTATTCACTAAACTGAAATGTTCAGGGCAATCTGCCACAATTAGATGTTAGATCTAATGTATAATTAAAGTAATGCTTTGGTGCGGTGTGTTCATATTTAGTTTGAAAAATAGCAGGAGTTATTCTCTGAATTCTAGAACTACTAGAAAATGAATATCTCCCCACTGGAATCAAGGCTATCATTTTCAAACAACATTTCTAATAGAGATATTGTAGCAGACATTTTCAGAAACTATAAGCATTACAAATTGGTAGTAGGTTTCTGTGAGAAAACAATTTGGAATAAATCTTGTTTATAGCCGAGAAGTGAATTTCTCCTCACAACATATTGCCTTCACCTACTCTGAGAAATGGCAACTCTTTTGCTGACAGCAGATGTTTCTCTCTGTACCTGTAGAAGGAAATAATCATTAGTGCTGCCTTGATTTGAAATGTTGCATGTACTTACTTGTGGGTGGGTGAGACTGAGACAGCAGCATTCTTGAATAGGAATTATTCCATAGCCATAAATTCCATCTGTCATCATGTTTCTCATCCTGACTGCCACCTCATACAACCATTACTAGACTAAAACTTTACATCGATCATGGATCATTGACAAGTAAATATTAAGCCATTTTAACTGCAACCCAGTTTTGCAATGTTTTTCATGCAAGACATGATAAAATGCTTTCTGATAGCTAGGAATAACTTGAGAATGTTTTCTTTCCCATTCTACATACCCATTATTGAATTGTTGACAACCATTTTATGTATTTATTGATAAAAATTCTTGATGTTCATTTTCTCTGCTATTCTTACGGTATAACTCACTTTTTTACATTAACCCAACTTATGTTATCAAATATTTTCAGTAATGATGTTCTCCAAATCAAGTCTTTATGACACTAGTAATTATTTATAAATTAGGTTATAACCAACAGCATAGCTTGACAAAGAGGGATTCATCTAGAAGCACATTATTAATGATCTCACTTGCAAATACATACCTTTGGATGTTCAAATTGCATAATAGGTTTAATTCAATATGGATTTCCATATCCATTTGGTAGGTGGAATCATTTCTGTACACCCATAGAAATGTTCATATCACCCAAGTTCATTTGGCAGTATCTGATTCAAATTTTCTTGACTCAGTTTGAAATGTCAGTTCAACTAAGAGATTTAATTTATTTGCTCTTAAATTAATATACTTCCACAGTCCAACTTTCAACAAAATAAATTTAAACCTTATATTGTTCCATTTTTTCTTTTCTTTTTTAATTTAATTTATATTTTTGCTTAACTTTTTAAATATATCCTAACATTTAAGCAAAATAAATAAAAAGGCAGTAGTTGTTGCAAATCAGAGCTAAATTTGTTACTGGGCATTATTGTATTACCCTGGATTTTCCTAATCATTTTTAGGTTGGAAGAGGATATTCTAGAGTTATGAGTATCTATGTGTGTATTCAGATCTCTTTATGGTATCATTTGCTGTCTAAAAACAGTCTATTACAGCAAAAAAAAAAAAAAACCTTCCCAATTTTCCAGATTACCTGGTAGCACCCCTAATGTTTTTTCAATATCTACCGGTATATCTAATTTTTTAGTTGCTTCACTGCCATTCCTTTACCAGAAATCAATTTAAGAGATTCAGCAAGTTGACAATTTTCTATTCAGATATCATCCATAATTAAGGAATTTGCATTATTTCCCTCAGTTTACATCATTTGCATAATGCTAAGTGTGTATGAATACATCATAATGCAAATTATGTAGTTGATGCAAAGGATGTACTTAATGTAATACACATAGTAATGGGCATATCCTCCCCCAAATGGTTAATTAAACTGAGTATTCATTATGTTTTATATGCAGGTTAGAGAAAAAAAAATAGTCTCTGATATTATTTCTCCATTTAATACCAATTTAACACCAAGCAATTAATAATGATTTTTTTTAAATAGGGAGCACTAGTTCTGTTGTGTGCACATTAACACGTGTCCAATAACATGAATTAATTGTATTATCATTGGAGATTTAAAGCCAAAAATACTTTTGTACCCAATGGACACTGTCAGTTAATCTAGTCTGCAGATGTATGTACTAAATGCTAATTAAAAGTTGTCCACAGAGTAAATCAGCTAGGACATTTGGCAAATGTGCTGCCATTCAAAATAAATTCAGATGGATTGGCAGGTCCTCAAATATTGTAGAATGCATTAAAATACCCAGAAACTGTCCTATGGAAAATTTAGCATTCACTAAGACATTCTGGCATTCTGACAAGCTTTACATTGTTAGGTTCATTATGTACAAGCGTATCTGTTGGTGTGCCTTGCAAACATACACACACACACACACACACATCTAAATTATAATAACAAAGTAATGCTAAATTAGATTTTTCTGTTTCCAAATTTTTCATAACATTTTATGTAAAATGTAAACTAGAAGATGGTTGTTTGGTTTTAATCACAATTACTCAAATGAAAGCATGCAACTTATAGAGCTACATTTTTGAAAACCTAGACAATTTAGAACAGGTATTATATTGCTGGTTTGGAAATTAATGTATCTCTTTAATAATAAAGACATTTGAAGAATTAAAACCTCATACCCTGAGGTGAAATCCTGAAATAAAGGACAATGGCTTTGGGCTGCATTCTTTCAAAGCAGTCGCTCTTTGTTTTCTTCAGTTATTAACATAATAAAACTTTGGATTTATCAGAATGCATTTTATTATATTTGATATAAAGTTTGAATTCAAATAGTTGATAGAGTAATACATTAAATGAAATGCATTGTTCTAATATGGTAGTTTTTGTTGAACATCTTCAAGGCATAATTAAGCAGATTTCTCGTGGAAAATGATGGAAGCTTTAAGTAACATCTGGTTACCCCAAGGGCTGGCAAAGTTGTACAAATACAATCAACAAGTTGCAAAAATAGAGCTGGCATTATATACAAAGACTAGTTTAAATAAAAATTGCTTATTCCAGTCTTTTAGATTTTTTATTTATATTCTCCTTTTCTATATTCTAAGATCTTGCCCAGTTGCCATTCATTTTTTAATATTGATAAAATCCTTTATTCTACCAAAAGCCAATAGGTAGATGGAGAGGGGAATGCAAAACACTAAACAGAAGCAGTCCTGATGCGTCTATCTACTCCTTACCCCTAGACTGATTTCCAAATTTGTAAAAATATTTAGCATTTTGAAAAGTTGCCATCTTGAAAGTATTCTGTTCGAGTGTTGGTAAGAAAAAATCCACAAGCAGCTTCAAAAAGGGTCCACAGAGGTCAATCTCACATAATTCTTCTAACAAGACTTCCTTCTATTATGGTGAAATCTGTGTATTTGTATGGTTCTTCTGTAGCACATTTAAGAAAAAAACAGTTAGCATTCTCACACATAACATTCCTTTTTATCTGAATGGAAAGAGAATCACATTTACAATGCCTTCTTCTCACTTCTGCATGGAAGGATTCTTGGAGCTTAGAGTACAATCTTATTTATAGATTCATGGTTCACAGCATTTCACGTCCACCATAAAAGATTACCTATTCCTGGTGGAATTTATCAGAAGACAAGCTAAAGAAGTTGCTTGGTTTCACAATTCTCAACTCCTGCAGGTGAACCAGTTTGGTGTAATGGTTAAAACACCAAGCTAAAAACCAGGTACCATGAGTTTTAGTCCTTCCTAAAGCATAGACTTGTCCCCTACTCTTAATCCTAGGAAAAAGAGCTAACCATCTCCCCCCAAAAAAAATTGTCAAGAAAACATGTAGGAACTAATACCAATAGTTTTCAAGAGTCAACACTGAATTGAAGGCACACACAAAACAATCTCTCTACAATGTGGTATCATCCTCCAAATTCTTTTTCTGGACAGTTTGAAACACACTGAAACAAACTGAGCTACAACCATCTATATTATTATTATTTTCTAAGAATGTCTATGGAATTTATTAGAGATGAATGCATTGTTTTGCAATACACCAATTCTCTACATATTTCTATCCTAGCTGAAAGAAAGAGAAATGGCTATAGTCACTCTGTCCCTATTTTTACCTAAATATAAAATGATATTTGAGTTTCTTCCACTGATTTATGAAAATATGTGTAAAATACATTCCACACTTTTTTTTTATAAAGTAGTTGATTTCACTTTAAATATTTGCCAACAGATATACATCTAATAAATACAAACAAAAGACTGGTTACAGATTTCTACTCCTCAATAGTTTTCCTGTTCAGGAAGAGATAACTTTAATCTGTCCTTGATTTTTGAGTTTCCCTCTTATGCAATTTGTTATGACATTCTACAAATAGAACTTCTCTGTCACATTTAATCTATCAAAAATGTTTCAATTGCTAAGCCTGGCCTTAGTCCACAGGCAGGCAAATCCATTAATGAGTCAGGGCTGCCTCTTAAATCAAGCAGCAGCCAATTATCTTTAATTAAGAGTGTTGCTTTCTTGCTTGCAAAGAGCTTTTCTGAATAGCTTTGCTCTTCTCTCTACTCTAATCTCCAAGTCTTAGGGCTTTGAGACTCAATGTCTTAATTTCACTGTTCTAGCTGTTTCAATTGCACCAATATTTGATTAGTCCGGGGAATCAAACTTGCGGCCCATGGGCCAGATGCATCACCCCTGGTTTAATGAATAGTCATGATATGTCATCTGACAACAACATATTGTCATGAGTTTGACACCCCTGGCCTAGGTGATTCCTGACTTGTGTTTCCCAAGGCTGATATTCCAGTGGTTCAGTTCCAACAGCTTTTCCAGTGTCAGTTCTCTGACTCCAGTCAGAGTCCTGGTGGGACAAATCTTGATGTTGGCTGGCTTCTTCACAATTAGGCTAGTTCTTTAACAGGTTTATGGTCTTTCCTCTTCCAATTGACAGCAATCCCAAATTGTTGACTTTATCTTTGACTTGAAATGTAGCTTCCATATTTGAAATAAAAGAGAAAACAAGTAGCAACTCTTATCTTAATACTGGCAATGAAATTGACAATCTGTGCAAATTCAACACAGGCTTGGTTGTTCAATATATTAAGCAGTTATAAAAATGGTGTGTTTATTTAAACATGATGATGAATTGTATTTTTCATGCATTCCTATTTTAGAAAAGAAAATTAAATGCTGTTCATGTGCAGATTTATATTTTTGACTGAATGTATTTCTAAGGCTCCTATGTGATTGAGAGGGTTTGCTGACATGATACTAAATACATGGCAGTACAATTGCTGTTCTTATGGGGATGATATGTCATTATAAATAATTAACAGTTATTACATTGAGTACTTGCAGTTCTAAAGAAGGTTTGTAAAGAATTTTTTTAAATCCCCAGAACAAATCTTGCATTTAAAATTAGCCACTTGCTCTCTAGACCCAACAGGCAGATTATAATTCAGTTCCTTTTAGAAGATAGAACTGATTTAGAAGAACAATCTGATTCAGAGGTTAAAAACTTCCAAATAAACACCAAATTATACTCATCTTATTCACATCTATTAGGACCATTAAAGCACATTAACCCATGTGGGTAAACCATTTGAAGTGATTTGGTCACATTCAGTTCAATTTTTTGCACCATTTCACACTTGCAATCTGTCCAGATTGATTTGAACTGCTGAAGTCCCAGGAAAATTTAGCACATCCAAATATTGTGCCTATATAACTGAGTAAAGCAGTACAAAAATATGTTACACTACAGAAAAGTAGACTTCTACTGTGATTTTGCTTTAGTAATAAATACAGGTGGATTTTAGGGCGGTCCATCAAGACAATAAAAATGTGGACTGAAGGCCAGCTTGCCAGATAATAATGATTAGAATCGTTCTAGATTCCTTGGTTCCTTCTGAGTTTTGTGTTTATTACAGCAGAGTTTCTTGACCTTTCTGGGTTTGCGGACTGATGGGAGAGGAGAGGAGATGGTTCTATGCACGCAGGCAGCAAGTGCGTGCACGCAGCTCCATTTGTGTGAACAGCGGGTATGCCCAACTGCCGTTCATGCAAACAGAGTGTACACATGTGTTCTCAGCCATTGCTTGTGCAAATGGGGATGTGTGCATTTGCCCATCGCTTCCATGGCCTGGTTCCAAATGGCTCATGGCCAATTAGTGGACCATGATCTCGGGGTGGGTCCCCCTCTATTAGACCACTAGGGATGTTACCTAGTTGGGTAATGAAACGTTTGTAAGCCAAACTCAGAATGCACCAAGGATTCCATAGTTCAACCCTGAGCTCCATACTGTATATTCTTCTTCTATTAGAATAATTTTGACATCTAACAAAAGATTTTCCCCCATAGAACTCGATGGCATTCAAATACATTAGACAGGCCTATATGACATAGCACTTTTTCAATTCACAGACACGCCATTGCTTGGCTTTTTTGCTTTGGTCAGCTTTGCTTTGCTTTCCCCAGAAATATCAGCAGAAATAAATAGGTGCAAAATACCAGCAATATTGCTGTTTTGACAAGACTTTGTCATATCAGATGCTGATAAACCCAAAAGAAAAGTGGGATTATTCATCCAGTAACATGAACATCGGATAGGCATTCTCAAAGAAAATCTTATTGACGACTTATTTTGACTATAAAGTGAAGAAAACTATTTTATCCAAAGTCTTGCAGGTCTCATGAAAGTGGAGCCTAAGGTCTGAGTGTCCATACTCAACTATTGGCTTAAACTGATCTTTTTTTGTCTCCTTGGTTTTGCCCCATTAATTGTATGTGAAGATTTTCAGTCTACGTGGAAATAGGAGCTAAAATCTTGTCTTCTATTCAGCGAGGGATATGATTAGGCCAAAGAATTCAATAGCACATAACAGATATAACGCATCAGTTGGATCTAGCCAGATTCCCAACATTTACTACCAGTGAATCCAACAAGTACTCTGCCTTCCTATGGCATAATCAATTAAACTCAATATACCTAAACACCAATGGCCTTTTACTCTGGTACAGTCTGAGGAAAGTTGATCGTAAAATGCGTCTGAAAATGAAATGGTATACCAATGAAGACATGGAGGGATGGGCAGACAGACAAAAGTAACAAGTTCAAAGAAGCAAACTAGTAGTTTTTTAAAAAATGTCAGGATTTGAATCACAATACTTCTATTGTACTTGCAAGAGAAGAGTTAGAGTCATTAGTGCTGTTACAGCACTTACGATGGAATCATCATCTCCTTTTAATAATAATAATTTAATAATCCCTTGTGGAGGTGGAATCAGGGCAATTGAATGGAGCAAGAGTGTTTACTGGCCAGATGTCATTCCTGTCGCCAATGCAGAATTTTATTCAGCAGATAAATTCTCATTATGCCCAGAGAGAAATATCTGCCTTTACCTAGTGTTGTAAATGAATAATGCCAGATAAAGTTATCTTGAGCTTGAAGTCAAGTGCAGGGTTCTGGCCCTGCACTTCTGATTGGCTGTTAATGGCAGGATCAGATTGGTCCGTTCAGGAGCATCTGATTGGCCATTAACAGGCCATTCTCATTGGTTAACGGGGCTAGCGCTCCAGGATTGCTATTGGTTGAATAGTTAATAAGTTACCTATATAAAGAAGGCTATAGCAGCTCTCCAGTTTGAGCTGTCACACAATGTAACTAAAGAGTTTGAAGTTCACTGTTACTACCGGCTCGTCTCCACTATTCGCACCCATGCTCCAGACTTAACACCTAGTGTCATATTTTGTAATAATACTCCTAACACGTGAGTTCTCTGCACACAAACTGCTTTATTTTTCTTAACTCCTCCCTTCCATTTCCTTCATACAGTGTCATCTCAAAATAGGTCCCTCACTACTCTCTGTCTAAGATTGGTTCCTCTTCACAGTTAAACATCAACAGATTCTGTTAGGGATAACATTGTTTTACCCTAACTGGTTTAGGTAAATAATAATATGTAATCATAATTTGTATGTTAAAGTGTCTGCAACTTTAACTGTGGGATAGCAATTAAGGGAGTGGTTGTGAAAGCACTTTAAAAGAAGCAAGACGACAGCTTGCTCGCTCTCTGGCTTTGATGATACCTGATTTACTGCAAGGAAACAAGTCTGCATTGCTCGAACGGGAGAGAAAACAAAGGAGTGACTTGTAAGTGAATTGACATAGGATATTTCTATACGGACTTTGCTAACTGAATATCCCTGAATGGACTGACTAAATGATACATGACTATTGGACTGTTATTTTGACTATGCTATGAACTCATAATGGAATAAACTATATTTTTGATAGCACAAGCGTATCTGTTATTTTTACTGTATGTTAATAAACATACAAGCTTAGCTCACTCATTTATCTGTGTGCCTATCTGACTAACGCTGCACATTCTGTTTAGCTTGTCTCCCTAACCCTGGTTGGGGAAACCAGGCTTAACAGATTCCATTGACCCTATACCACATTTCCCTTTTCTAGAGAACAAAGGGTAGACTACCTTTGTCTCACCAGACCTTAGAGGATTCTTCTGCCTCTTTTGTTGAAGGTCTGTTCCTATCTAAATCCTGTAGGGAAGAAAATGTTATAATATAACTATTTACTAATCCAATACACCTAACTGTGTTTAAACTGTTCTTCACCTCAGATTTCTGACTGAACTACACATCAACATTAACTCTTTTTCACTTTCTCAGTTCACAGATTCAGTCTCTCTGGTTTAACTATAGTTCTCCCAGACCTTAGGTCTAGAAACTTGTTCACTGTTTGTCTCTGGCAACTCCTGCTGCTCCGCCACTCCTCCTTCACTTGCCTGTGTGTGTAAGGATATCAAGTGCTGACGATTGTGTCTCACTACACCATTAGGTACATCCAGCAGATATGACCTTGGACTCGTGTGATTCTGCAGCACAGTCCCAGATTCCTTTGTATCAGTGACCCATACATGCTCTCCTGGTACCAAATCACTAAGAGGTTTTGCACAATGTCTCCTGTTGTAGTATGCAGTATTCAATTTCCTCTTCTCTCTCTCTTTATGAGCAAAATGGTCAACATCTGGCAATGCTGGGTCTCACTGAGAGGGAAGAGTCGACACAGTATACGAAGACGTCGCCCCATAAGCAGCTGAGCCGGACTGAACCCACTCTGGAGAGGGGTAGCTCTGTTGGCAAGCAGGGCCAGATTAGGGTCGCTAGCCTTTTTCAAGAGACTTTTCACTGTCTGAACTGCACGTTCAGTTTCTCCATTACTTTGTGGAAACTTTGGACTGCTGGTAACATGTTTGAACCCATATGTGGATGCAAAATGAGAGAAATCTTGGCCAGAAAACTGTGGCCCATTGTCTGACATCAACTTCTCTGGAATCCCATGCCAGGCAAAGATTGACTTCAGATGGACAATGACATCAGTTGACTTAGTGTTCAATAACAGTGCAATCTCGACATATCTGGAGAAATAGTCTATCACAATTAAGTATGTTTTCCTTCCAAGTACAAACATGTCAGTCCCTAACTTTTACCATGGTCTTTCAGATGTCATGACAGATGGCACTCAGATGTCATGAGTGGCTCTTTAGGATTCTGATGCTCTTGAATACATGTCCTGCATTTGAGCACCAGTTCACTGACCTGCTGATTGAGTCTTGGCCACCACACAGACTGACGAGCACGTTCTTTGCATTTCACCACCCCAGTCCATGGATGTGACTTCATGCAGCCTCTCCAACACCTCATTCCTCAGAGTGGATGGGATCACAAGCCGAGTGTCTTTCAGTAGTAATCCATCTTTTACAGTGAGTGTAGCTCATTCTGGCCAGTATTCTTTCAGTGCAGGTTCCTGTTTTGCATGCACTGGCCATCCATCTGCACACAATTTCATGACTTGAGATCAAATACTATCAGCTTGCAACTGCTTTTTTGATTTCCATATATGTGTGACTAACAGGCAAGGTGTCTACTACACAGTCCACATATATGTTAGTGCTTTCCATCAGCTCCAGTTCTGCTTTGGACATGTGAGAATCCATAAGTGAACGTGACAATGTGTCTGCTGTCCAAAGTGACTTTCCAGGCACATGCACCATGTAGTAAGAGTAACGCATGAGCCTCATCCTGAATCACTGAATTCTCAAGGGTAGAAGATCTAGTGCTTGGTCTCCAAACAAACTGACAAGTAGTTTGTGGTCAGTCTCCAGGCAGAAATGCTTTCCTAGGAGGAAATCCCAAAATCTTTCAGATACCCAGGTTAGAGCCAGGCCTTCTTTCTCCATCTGTGCATAGCATTGTTCAGTTAGAGTGAGTGAACGTGACGCATAAGCCACAGGCTTCCATTTATCTCCCCACTCTTGAAGAAGAACAGCACGCAAGCCATATGACAATGCATCCGCTGACACTTTTGTCACTTTGTTCAGATCATACATGGCCAGCACCGGAGGGGAAGACAAAGCATCTTTCAATGTCTTAAATATCCTGACCTGTTCCACATCCCAAACCCAACAGTTTTTCTTCGAAAGGAGATCACGAAGTGGCTTGTCTTTTTTCTGCCAACTGAGGGATGAACTTCCCCAGCGGGTTTACCATGCCTAAGAAAACTCCTCAGTTCGTTCACACTGGAGGGCTCCTTAATAGCTCTGATAGCCTGTTTTCAGGTCGTATCCCTGCATCAGAGATGATGTAACCCCAAAAGACCCCCTCACTCCTGGAGAGTTCACACTTCTCCACGTTCAGAATGATTCTCGCCTTTTCCAGTTTTTTTAGCACTGTATGGAGTCGATTATCATGTTCTTCTTGGTCCCTCCCCATACCAGTAGATTATCAATGTGGCAAACTATACCCTCCAGCCCCTGTGTAACTTCTGCCATCATACATTGGAAATGTTCACGCGCTGAAGCAATGCCAAATGGAAGATGGTTAAAGTGGAACTGCCTGAAGGGTGTAATGAATGTGGTATACTTTGCTGAATCCTCGGTGAGGGGTATCTGCCAAAAAAACCATGTTGGCGTCTAATTTACTGAACATTTTAGCACCAGCCAGTGTTCCAAGACTCTGTTCTACTGATGGTAAAATGTATTTTTCATGACACACATACTTGTTCAAGCCAGTCAGATCCACACACAAACGCACCTTTTTGCTGTCCTTCTTGGGCACCACTACCATGCCTGCACACCAGTCCATAGGCTCTTCCACACAAGTGATTACTCCCAAGTTTTCCATGTGTTGAAGCTCATCTTTGACTTTCCCCATCAATGGTAGAGGAATCCTCCTTGGGGTTTTCAAAGAGAAAGGCACAGCATTAGGTTTGAGCTTAATACAATAAGCCAGTTGGAGTAAGCGTCAACTGTTATGAGGAAGGTGTGTCCTTTTGTGGGCCCGGCGAAGTCTATATGGATTCTAGACCAAGGTCCCCTTGGGGTTTCCCACTCTAGGACGGGTGCTGTGGGTGGGCTGGGCCTCGTTTCCTGGCATCGTTGGCACCTAGCTACCCAGGCCTCTATTTGTTTGTCCATCCCTGGCCACCAAGCGTAACTTCTGGCCAGGGCTTTAGTCCTCATGATTCCAGGATGCCCCTCGTGCAGCATTTCCAAAACCTTCCCCTGTAGCTTTTCCGGAATGACCACCCTGTCCCCCCATAGTATGCACCCTTTTAACAACGAGAGCTCCGTTTGGCGGTTCCGGAACGTTTTGACCGTCTCGTCGTTGTTCCTTTCCGGCCACCCTTTCTCCACCCAATGCAACACCCGCGCCAGACGTTTGTCTTTATTAGTCTCTCGGGCAATGTCTGACGCGGTTATGGGCAGGTTGGGTAGAGTCTCTATGCTGAGGGTGGTCGTTGTGGGTGCTGGGTCGGTGTCGGGTTCCGGTAGCGGCGAGCGGCTTAAGGCGTCTGCATGGGAGATCGTCTTACCCGGTCTGTGTATGAGTTCGTAGTTGTAGGCTGCCAGGAACTCAGACCACCTTGTCATTCGGGGAGACAGAATGTTCGGGGTGGCCCGGTTCCCTGCAAGGATTCCCAGCAGTGGCTTGTGGTCCGTTATGATGGTGAAAGTCCGGCCGTAGAGGTATTCGTGGAATCGTTTTATGGCGGCAACTATAGCCAGAGCCTCTTTGTCCAGTTGGCTATAGTTCCGCTCCGGTTTGGTGAGGGTCCTTGAAAAGAACGCGATGGGCGCTTCTTTTCTGTCGGGAAGGGTATGGCTGAGGACAGCGCCGATGCCGAAGGGTGATGCGTCGCATGTGACGGCCAGAGGTAGGGTCTTGTTGAATTATATGAGGACGGCGTCGGAGGTGAGGAGGTCCTTCGTTCTTTGGAAGGCGGCTTGCTCCCGTTTCCCCCAAGTCCAGGTCGCCGCCTTGTCCAGGAGCCTATGCAAGGGCTCTGCCGCCACTGCCTTTTGGGGTAGGAAAACATTGTAAAAGTTCAGTAACCCCAAGAATGCTTGTAGCTCAGTCTTTGATTTGGGGGTGGGGGCTTCTTTGATGGCTTTCATTTTTTTGCTTGTGGGGTGAATGTCATGCCGGTCTAGGAGGTAGCCCAGGAATTCCACTCGTTCCGTGCAAAGCTGGCATTTTTCCCTCTTTACTTTTAGTCCCGTCTCTTTAAATTTAGTTAGGACCTCCCTTAGTCGACCTTCTAGTTCGGCTTGGTTGGCTGCCGACACTAGGACGTTGTCGAAATAAGGTACCACCCCATTGATACCTTGCAATAGCCTCTCCGTTAGGCTCTGGAATATGCCCGGTGCCACGCTGACTCCGAATTGAAGTCAGTTGCATTTGAATGCTCCCCGGTGGGTGACAATGGTCTGCGCTTCTGCCGTTTGCTCGTCGACCGGCAACTGTTGGTATGCCTGGGCGAGATCGAGCTTGGCGAAAACCTTGCCCCCTCCCAGTGAGTGCAGTAGGTGTTGCACTACTGGAACGGGGTAGGCGCTTTGTTGCAGCGCGCCATTTAGGGTGGCCTTATAGTCCCCACAGATTCTCACCGACCCATTGGGCTTAATCGGGGTGACTATGGGGGTCTCCCACCGGGCGTGGTCTATGGGCTGCAGTACCCCTTGTTTGACGAGCTTATCAATTTGCTCGTCTATTTTGGGTTTCAGTGCGAATGGCACCCACCTTGGTTTCAGGTGTTTGGGGGGGACATTAGGGTCTAGGTCGAACGAGATAAGGGGCCCTCGGTACTTGCCTAGGTTTCCGTCAAAGACCTCTTGGAACTCCCGGGCTAGTTGCTGCTCCCAGCCGTCGTCGGTGACGTGGTTGACTCCCATGAGGGCGATGTCGAGCGGGGCGAACCATTGCAGTCCCAGTAGGCTTGGGCGGTCGTGGTCGACGATCGTTAGGGGGAGTCGTTCGGTGCGCCCCTTATACGTTATGTTAAAGCTTTTGGTGCCGACTACCGGGATGCGGTTTCCCTGGTAGTCCTTTACAATGAGTCTCTGGTTGTCTACGTTCCTCCTTTGGAGGGTAGGCACCAACTGCTTTATCTCGTGCCATGCAATCATGGAGAGGTAGGACCCGGAGTCCACCTCCATTTTGCACAGCTGGCCCTCGATGCGTACCTCGACGTGGACCTTCCGGGCGTCGTTGGTGATGGCGTGGCCGATGGTGACCGTCTGGTGGGTCTCCTCTCTCCGCCGGTTGTCGCCGCCTCGCGAGGATCGTCCGTTCCGGTCCCATCGGCTGTCCGAGGGGCGATCTCTGGTCCGGGGTGGTGTGCTCTCCCTCCTCCGGTCGCTCTGGTCCCATCGAGCCGGACTGCAGTTTTTCTTCAGGCGGCAAACCCGGGCGATGTGTCCCTTTTTGTCGCAATGCCGGCAGATTGAATCGAAAAACCGTCATTCCGACCTGGGGTGGTCGCCGCCGCAACCGGCACAGTTGGTCCTCAACTTACGACCTTGCCGGTTCCGTTGGTCGCGCCCTGTCTGGAGTCGATGGATGTCCTCCTCGTCATCGGACGTGCTGGATGCCGAGTGGAAATCGCCCTGGTGTGTTGTCGTTTCGGTTTTTGGTTCGGTCGACCTCGCCGGGTTGTTGTTTCCGCCGCGGTCCCTCGTGTCCGGTCTGCGCATGCTGTCGGCGGAAGTTCGGGTTGCTTCTGCGGCTGCGGCTGCAGTGAGGGTGTCTGCTAGGCTGATGTCGCCCTTAGCCATCAGCCGGCTCTGGAGGGCGGGGTCCCACAGACCGAGCACGATTCGGTCTCTCAGAGCGTTTTTTAGGTTATCAAACTCGCAGAGCCCCCCTAGGCGCTGCAGCTCGGCGATGAAGTCGCTGAAACTCTCACCTGATCTCTGGTCCCGCCGGTAGAACTTGTTGCGCCGGATCAGGATGGGTACCTCTGGGGCGTAGTGTCGCCGAAGGATGGGTTCGAGGACGTCCCAGTCCATAGCGGTCGCATCGGCGGGCTTGGCCAACGCTTTGGCCATCTGGAAGACCTCGGTCCCACAGTGGGTGAGGAAGACGGCGCGTTTCAGTGGGCCCGAGGCGTCCTTCATGCCGGTGCACTCGAGGTACATGCGGAATCGGTCGGAGAACGATTCCCAGTCCTCGGTGGCGGGGTTGAAGGGGGCGGGCGGTGCGATTTTCGCCATCTCGGTGCTTCGTCTGGCTTCCGTCGGACACGTGGTTCGGTTCAGGGTCTGGATCCCACCTTCGTCGCCAGTGTTGTGTCCGCGAAATGATGCCAGGAGTCGGTGACTTAGTGCAAAGCTCTTTATTGATCTGCTGGAACCGAACTGGCGAAAGGAAAAAAAGCCCACGGCTTTTATTCCTTTCGCCGTGGCGGCCGCGGCCAATGGCATCGCTTTGAATCTCCCGCAGTCTGAATGGACCAATCGCGGGAGATTCTTAGCGAGCCAATCGGCATGGCTCGCCTGACCAATCAGAGAGCCCCGCGCTTTGGCCAATCAAAGCGCGGGGATCTTGAGTATGTTAATGAAGGACAGAACAACAATAATGTTCTGGGGCATGGATAAAAGAAATTTCTGTAATAAATTTCAGGTTTGTCTCATCATTGGGAATTGTCATTGGGAATTCAGTGCAATTCAGTGCTAAATTTTGTTTAAACTCAAGTCACTTTGCAATGGATTGAGGAACCCGCCCCACTTTACATCAAGAGGGGGCTGTGTGGAGAGAGTTTCCTTCTTTAAATTCCTGGAGTCTACCTCAGCGAAAATCTTACCTAGAAAATCAACACAACCCAGGTGGCCAGAAAGGTCCAACTGAGACTCCATTTCCTTAGGGTCTTGCGAAAGAACAAAGTGGAACTGATGACCTCCTTTTACCAGTCCACAATAGAAAGCGTCCTCACATATTGCGTTATGGTGTGGTATGCTGGCTTGACAGCCATGGATAGAAAAAGACATTACAGAGGGTGTTGAGCACAGCACAAAACATCGAATGATGTCAAAGTGAAACACAGTTCTGTTTCCTTTTTTCTTTCCATGTCATTTGTTGATTCACAGAGCAGCACTAAAGTTGACAAGATCTGGTATTAACAGCAACTGACTGCTTTCAGTGCTCAGCTATAGTTTAATTGAATCAGGGAAAGGTTAACCTCCAAGTACAACTGATGAACTCCAAGCCATTCCAGACTAATTTCTTCTCACCATAGTTGGGATATGACAAACTAGGGAAAACACATGATGGGTTTAGGTACCTTTAGGATGCTTCGGACATTAAACATAGAATATTATTAAGGGCTCACTCCAAAAAGCTATTTTCATATTCCCTAGGTGGAGATTGCTGCAAGGGAATAGATCTCAGGATGGCCTCTCATAGATGTTAAGAACCCATCAGGTTTATAGCAAAACAGGTGGCCCTGCAAATATTTACACCATTAGGTGCTTTAAAAATTAAGGCCAGCATCTGAAATGGTACCATGGAAAATTGGAGATCATTCAATATTAAAATTATAAACATTGCATAATGTACCGATCAAGTGCCTAGTTATGAAATTTTGAGGTAGCTAATGCTTCTGCATGTTGTTAAAGATACTTCTTAATAAGAAAAAACACAGTTGTTTAGACAATATGCAAATACAATGTAGATTGTATTTACAGCTGGTGTATACTACCTATTTGTGCAATAGAGTCTTTGTCACTTCCAAACTCCATACCTGATATGGAGTTTTAAGAAAATGTTTTTTCTTAAAGAAAAACTTTTAAGAAAATGTTTTCCTAGCCAGGATGAATTCCAAATTCCAACATACTTTGTTTGCATTTTTAAAAAGCAATATTGGTTCTTTGTTCTCATTCAGCCTGTGGATGTACTGTATATAGCTTGAACCAGTCCTAAACTAGCCTAAACTAAGTTATGATGAATGACTCACTCCTAAATCTGCTCCCTTAAGAACACTGATTCACTCTGAACAGAATAGCTAATAAAAATGAGGCCAAATATTAATTGAGACAGATCAATGTTTGCTACAGCAGAGCTATACTTTTTAGCCACTTTTAATTACTCAGCACTTTGTCCATAAAATAAGTGTCTTCCCTTAAAATATAACATCAGCAAGAAAACTTGTTGATGGATAGACATGAATCATCTCTTCCCTTCTCTCAATCAGCTTCCTATGTTTTATATTTTTGTATTTAAGCACAAAAATTGTAACTGCTAATCAGCTGGAGACTCTCTTAGATTAAATGATTTTCTATATTAAGTTCAACCAGAGATAACTAGTTTTGGAATTGAAATTGTTCAGTCAGTCTGCTAGATAATTTTTTTCATAACCCAAATATTGCTTTGTGATTTCTTTGCTATTAGCCTTGGAAATCCCAATTTTAAGAATTTGCTTAGGTCTCTATTGGTCCCAATAGCTCCATGCAAAATGTTATGAATGCATACTTATAAAAGATGATGTGCATTAGGTTAAATGGACTTTGACAGTTGAAAAAGCATCAGGGAATGAATGAACAAATGAATGAATGAACAAATGAATGAGTAAAGGTACAAGAGATAGCAAACAATATTATCAGGGGCTCAAAAACCATGTAAAAAGGCTGGAATGTCTGGAACTATTGATTATATAGTGTTTTACGGTGTTTCCCTGAAAATAAGACCCTGTCTTATATTTTTTTGCCACCAAAAAAAGGCACCAGATCTTATTTTGGGGGGATGTCATCCACTGACTATCCTCACTTGCACGTGTCTTCCCCAGCCTCCTTTTCACTGTCAGAGGCCTTCAGGAAATTCTTCTGCAGACGGCAATGTTTTCCTGAAGGCCTCTGAAGACAATAACAGAGCTCCAAATTGATCCAGAGTATTGTTATCAGCTACAGAGGCCTTCAGCTGGCTGCAGAAGAAATGGGCTGGCAAGGCAGGTGTCAGGGTGTGCGAGGTCCCTGGCTACAACTGTCCAAAGGTAAGTAGTAAGGCAGCTCCACCCCCATCCCTACCCTAGCTTAATTTTTATCCTTGTACTCTGGAGTGGGCCAGATCTTAATTAGGGCTTATTTGTGGGGTAGGCCTTATATTGGGCTCACATGTAAAAATCAAGCTAGGACTTACTTTCGGGGTAGGTCACATTTTCTGGGAAATGGGCTATTTACATGGGGAATCTGAAGAATTCACTACCACAAGGCATAATAATGGCTACTGACTTGCAGAATTTTAAAGAGAATTGATACATTGCTTGGAGAAAAGTCCATCCAGGGCCATTATTTCTCAGTTGAGGGCAGCATGTCTACAAATTTCAACAATAGCACATGCGGAGGACATCTCCATCTCCTCTTTATGATCATCACAAAAGTATCTTGTTGAGGTTATGAAAATCAAAATACTGAATTTAGATGACCCCTGGCCTGATGTAACATGATTATTTTTTAAGTTCTTATGGTTTTAACTAAAAAAACCCTCAGAAACCCTTGGGGTAAAAGAACTAACAATCAGGGGAGATCAGGCATGAAAAAAATATAGCCTTTTAAGAAGATTCAGGGCAGAATCCCATTAAAAGAAATGTGTTGTCAAGATTTAAGTATTGCTCGTATAAATTAGATGCAACAGCAGAATGAAATCAGAAAATGCTTCTCACTCAGTGTAATAAAAGTATTATAAATACAGAAATAAGTAAATAAATAAGCAAGGAAAATTATTCAACAGCTACTGGTTTGTCATCCATTAAAAACATATGTGTTACTGTCCTCTGGTTCTTTCTACAATTTCATTTTGTTCTCCAGTGAAAATATGGCAATTGATATACCATAGAAACTGATGATGCCATTAGTACTTTGATATATAGCATCATTTTTAAAAAGTAGAGATGAAATACTCTCTTCATTCATATCATTTACTCAGAAGCAAGTATTAAAAGTTTTTTCCAACATATAAATAACAAGAAAAAAAATCAAGGAAACAATCGGTCCACTAAAGAGAGAAGACAGCATGGAAGGCAACAGAGAGAAAGCAGAGCTGCTTAACTCATTCTTTGTATCTGTCTTCACGCAAAAAGAAACTATAGCTCAACCCACCAAAAACATAACTGTAAGACAGTCCAGAAATAAAAGTTAAAATAAGCAAAAAAATAGTAAGAGAACACCTGTCTGATCTTGATGAATACAAATCACCAGGGCCTGATGGATTACATCCCAGAGTTTTAAAGGTCATCTCAGAACCACTGCACCATATCTTTCAAAAACCCTGGAGCACCGAAGCACTACCAGAGGACTGGAAAAAAGCTGATGTGGTTCCCATCTTCAAAAAAGGGGGAAAAAAACCAGACCCAGGAAATTATAGACCAATCAGCCTAATTTCAATACCCAGGAAGATACTGGAAAAGATAATAATAAAAAAAAGATCTGGCAACATCTAGAAACAAGTAAAGTAATAACTAGCAGTCAGCTTGGGTTTGTTAAGAACAGATCATGCCAAACCAAATCTTATTTCATTCTTCAACACAGTGACTAAATTAGTAGACCAGCAAAATACTGTGGACATAATATATTTAGATTTCAGCAAGGCAGCCAATAAAGTAAATCACAACCTACTTCTTAGGAAGTGAGAAAAAAGTGGAATAGATAGCACCACCACTAGATTGACTCGCAACTGGCTGGCAAACCATACTCAATGAGTAGTCCTTAATGGGTCTAAGTCTACATGGAAGGAAGTAAGCAGTGGGGTGCCACAAGGTTCCATCTTAGGCCCAGTACTCTTCAATATTTTTACTAATGACTTAGATGAGGGAATAGAAGGGGAACTTACCAAATTTGCAGATGATACTAAGCTGGCAGGAATAGCTAACACCCAAGAAGATGGGCTCAAAGATCCAGATGGATCTTGACAGCCTAGAACACCGGGCTGTATCTAACAAAATGAAATTCAATGTAGAGAAAAGTTAAGTCCTACACTTAGGCAAGAAAAGCCAAAAGTACCCATATAGACTGGGTAAAACCAGGCTCAATAGCAGTAACTGTGAGAGGGATCTTGGAGTCCTAGTGGACAACCAACTAAATATGAGCCAGCAGTGTGCAGCAGCCGCCAAAAAAGCTAATGCAATCCTAAATTGTATTAACAGAGGGATACAATCAAGATCAAGGGAAGTACTAATACCACTCTATAAAGCCATAATAAGACCACACCTAGAGTACAGTTGTGGTCACCACACTATAAACAAGATATTGAGACTCTAGAAAAAGTACAGAGAAGAGCAACCAGGATGATTAGGGGATTGGAGGCTAAAACATACTATGAACGGTTGCAGGAACTGGGCTTGAGAAGGACCAGGGGAGACATGATAGCAGTCTTCCAATATTTGAGGGGCTGCCACAGAGAGGAAGGGGTCAAGCTATTCTCCAAAGGTCCCAAAGGCCAGAGAAGGAATAATGGATGGAAACTGAACAAGGAGATGTTCAATATGGAAATAAGGAGAAACTTTCTGACAGTGAGAACAATCAACCAATGGAACAGCTTGCCCTCGGAAGTTGTGGAAGCACCATCACTTGAGACTTCCAAGAAGAGATTGGACTGCCATTTGTCAGAAATTGTGTAAGGTCTCACTTGGGTAGGGGGTTGGACTAGATGATCTACAAGGTCCCTTCCAATTCTGATTATCTGTGATTTTTAAACTGTAAGATTTATTCTGAAAATAAAATGCCCATGACCCAAGAAACTGGCAGCATTCTAGAAAATTTTGAAAATTTCCCAGAATTTATTTTATAGTTAGTGTGTAATTCACATTATTCTAATACCTCTTCTACTTTACCATTCTGTAGGCTTTAAAAATCTAAAATGTATGCAGAGTGTATGCAGAGTGATCTCCATTTGTTCAACAGAAATCATGGTTAGAAAAACAGAAAAACACAATTTAGCAATAATTTGTGAACATAAAAGTAAGAAAGGGATGAGTACAACAGTCTTCGGGACAACTGGTGTCCCCCCCAAAAAAAAAGTTTAATGAAAACTAAGAATAGGTAGCTTCATCTATATAAAAAAATCCACCCAATTCCATAACAAGGATATAAAATTAGAAAATATTACATACAAGCAAATGTACAAGATCATTATTAATGAGATTCAGTGTATGTGTTTTATTTATATTTATTATGACCACCCACTCTGGAAGACATCAGATGGAGTAGTCTGCATTATCAAAAGGAAGAAAGATAGTAATTAGGAAGCAGGATTCAACCTGAGTCATTTTTTTTTAATACCAACATGTTGCTGTGCAGGCAGATACACATTTTCTTAAAGTCTTGGAAGAAAATCAAATCTTTCTACACTTGCTAAACCTCTTTTAAGTTTCTTTCTTTACTATGTTTCTTTTCATATGATACAAATAAAGGGAACTCCATTTGCAGATTTACATACTCAACAGATAATTTATTATATTCAGCAAAAGCACCTGGGATGCCTGGCCTCCTTCTAAGAAGCTTCAAAGAAATATAAGGCTTTGTTTTGTTTATCATATTCTGCTGGAGCAAAAAAATGAAAGCAGAAAAAAGTAGGTTGCGTTAGTGTCCAAATGGAAATACAAATTGTTTTGGAGATGTAATTTACAATTCATTATGGAAAGTAATATCCTTTACGATGCAAATTTATCAAATCTCATCCCAAATAGTGGTGTTTAAATTCTGTTGTCTATAAGATTCTCTAGAGTTTATAAAGGAATTAAGATTCCAATGATACCATGTTTCAAACATAAGGTAAAGATAAAAGTTCCCCTCGCACATACGTGCTAGTCATTTCCGGCTCTAGGAGGCGGAAGGCAAAGAGCCAGCACTATCTGAAGATTTCTCCATAGTCATGTGGCCGGCATAACTAAATGCTGAAGGTGGGAAGGTAACGGAACATTGTTACCTTCCCACCAAAAGTGATTCCTATTTTTCTACTTGCATTTTTACATGATTTTGAACTGCTAGGTTGGCAGAAGCTGGGACAAGTAACGGGAGTTCACGCCATTGCGCAGTGCTAGGGATTCGAACTGCTGAACTGCCAAACTTTCTGATCAACAAGCTGAGTTAGCCACTGAGTCCCCAAAACATAAGGTAAGATTTGCCAAAATGATTGTATCTGTGATCACTAGCAAACTCACCAACTTCTAAAGTAAAATAGTTCAAATGGTGGACCTGAACTAGGGGAAATCTAAGTTTGGGCTTCATTCAAGTCAAAAGTTACTTGTTTTTAGCAAAACCATTCACACCAAGCTGTGTCTTGGAGCTAAAATTAAAAGAGTCCCTGACTGACCCTCAAAGAGATAAGTTGGGATATAAATACAGGACTAAGGTCCGTACACACAGAGGGCATCTTATATTCTGTGCATCATTGGCCTTATAACCTTTTTTATATTAGCAAGTTGCACACCTAAATTGAAAAGAGTATTTTAATTCTAACCTCCTATCTTTCCTCTTTGAACCCCCTCAGAAAAACAAAAATTCAATTCAATTTCAATTCAGTACTTTAAACCAAAACAACAAATTTGAAACCTTCAAGAGCAAAATCAATGAAGAACTGGTAGGATATTTAAAAATAGACAGGAACAGAAAGAAGGGACAAAATAAACCACAATCAAAGGTAAAAAAAGAAGACAATCAAAAGATTTATTAAGTTATTAAAAATGATTTATATAAATAAGGCACCAGAACTGGAATAACAAAGCTCCTCTGGATCATTCAGACTTGAATCAAATAGTTTAATATTAATTTGTTAATATTAAATACCAGTGGCTCTGCTAGGTCTGAACATCCAAACACCCTTGGTAGAATGATACATTAGATGCATTTGTGATGTTGCTGCTAAAGAAAAGGAATATCAAGGAATGAGCAAGGAGATGAATAAGAAGCAGCAAAACAAGAATTTTTTTTCTTGGCTACCATTGCATTTAGTGCTGTCTCTTAGTGTTTAATGCTTTCTATTTTATTCCTTTCTTCCTTTGCTTCCCTTTAAATTTAACATTGCAATTTCCTAAATTAACTTTGCCATCTGCCTTCCCTAAAGCAATGGAGACACAGCTGCAAAGTCTTTACATATAGCCTAACCTTTAAGGAATGCAAAGAGCAATTTTGTCAGCTGCTGGCCAATTAACCTGACTCTTATTTGGCTATGAATGTGGAGCAGAAAGGAAGCACTTGTTTTATGTAATGCCATTCTTAATCTCAAGAACAGTAATGATCCAGTAACCAGGAGTCACATCAAGCAGAAGTCATATTCAGTAGCTAAACAAAACAAGGCTTTGTTGTTAAAGATAATTAGCAGTGGTGCTGTTAATATTTGATTACAGTGCAGAGCTTAGGTTACCAAAATTGGTAAAGAATTGAAGGGCATGCTTCAAGAACCCGAGGCTATTTTTCTTCCCCTATGTGAACAATACACAAGAGCACATTATATAAAACAGGCTGAAATCTTCCACAGATTTGATGCATGTTATGTTTTTATTTGTTTAACTTTGTTATGAACAACAACAAAAAACCCCTAAGAGAAATAATAACAATAAAATCTCTGAAATGCATTTGCAACTACATTGATCCTTTACTTTTTCCAACTGCTGGAAGCCTTAAAGCAGTCATGCTGAAAGAGCTTCTTTTAAAACTGTATTAGATGAACATGATGGTGGGGGATAGTGGTAAGAAGTAGATGGTAGATGGTAAGAAGTGAATATCAATCAGGCTGGAAATGGGGAGAGATGTAAAAGCTCTAAGTCAAAGATGCATCCAGGTTTTTCAAATGATGGGAAGTTTTCTTAAGTCATTTATCTTTAAGGCACTTACTGATACATCTAAAGTAGGCTGATACATCAAGTAGAAAAGCTACAGTGAGCTAAGCTGTTCATTTATTTGCCAAGAGCCATTGACTGTTTCTCTCTTCATTAAAGAAAATCAGACAAATGTGAAGGAGATGGTAACATTTTCATTGTCTTCATTGTGATTGCTAAACATGAGAAGTATGCATAGAGTGGAGTAGGAGGAGAAAGTTTATCAGACAGAAGTGTTGGTGGATTTTTCCACTTTCCCCATTTCTCTATAAACATAGTATTCCTTTGACTGAGTGGGTCGTTTCAGTGGAATTGTAGAATTGACAAATTGAGGTGGCTTAGCAAAAGAAGCATTAAGCAATTGCGGTGGGGCTATGGAAAAGGATAAGATAGCTGGCAATGAGCTTAGAGTAGTCTTCTGGTGTTGGTGGAAGAAAACTTTAACAAATATATAATTGACAAGCAATAAATGTCATGATATGTGTGAATAGCTGTAGAGTAGTGGGGATTCCTGGATGAGTAAACTTCAAATTCTAGAAATCCACCGCTAGTGATGAGCACTCTGGGAGTTGATACCTGGAAGTTGCCAAGATTGGCAGTAACTGCAATAGAAAGTTATTTGTAGGCATGGCTGTTGATTGAAATACTGTAGAAGAGAATATAAGTAGCTCATGGTTGAACTATGGAGTCTTTGGTTGTTTGTGAAGACAGGTCTTTCAATCTTGAAGCCCATGGGCTAGAAGCATCATACACTGGCCATGCCCAGTTTAGTGAAGGTGGGGGAAGTCATGATATGTCACATGACACCATTGTGATACCACAAGTTTGACACCCTGGTTTGAGACATTTCATTATCCAACTAAGTAACCTAATTAGTGTTACTTGAGTTTGGGGTTTGCTGCTCCTTGTTTATATATACTAGATTGTCAATTTTAATGGGTGTTTGTGTGTTTTTTCCTTGAGTAGGGTATTGATTGATTTGATTTGATTTGCTTGATTGTCAGTTGTTAATCTCTACTTTATCTGGGAATCAGTTGCTGGAGAGGATGTGTTCTGGTCTTTTCATTTCCCTCTTGGATTTTTATTGTCTTTTTTGAATGGTGTGTAAATATAGTTTATCTCTATGTGTCTATTGATGTCTGAATCTCAAGTTTCCAGAAATTCCGTAGCATTTTTGAGTTCAGCTTAGTCTAGGATGCTCAGTTTCCTAATTGAAAATATTGTTGAGTCTACATGTTATGAGTTGTTCATGTTATCTTGAGCAGGGGTGTCAAATGGCGGCCTGCAGGCCATGTACTGCAGCTCCACAAATGGGGAAAATGTCACAAAACATCATGTTATGGCAATGTGACACCACCAGTTTGACATCCATGAGCTAGAGCATGCAATGTAAGGATTGTTAACAACCACTCATACAAAAGCAGAATTCTTCTATGAACACCAACTATAGAAATCAGAAGGCACAGTAAAAACTTTCTACATTAGGCAGTACATCTAATCCATTTGATATATGCTAAATCAAATTACTTATATATCAATCCCTTTCAAACAAACAGCCTTGGCCTTTAAGCCAAAATTCAACATGCTATGTTTATTCAGGTACGCAGATATATACTGTATTTTTGATGACTAAAATTTTGTCAGTAGATAACTGACAAGAGGTTTCTGCATTGTTCACTACACAATTAGAAATGATTCATTTTTTTTTTTTTTAATTCCATTTGGCTTTCTCTCTTCCTCTGATTTAGGAAGCTCCTTGCCATTCTCCTGAATGGTTATTTCAGAAATTGTTGACTTTAACCAAGTTCACATTTTTGAGTTCATCTTATTTCCTATTGCTAATTGCCTTATGTAAGGCTGCCTTCAAACTAAGCCTCTGTGGTTGCCACTTTTAAGTTACATAATATGTAGCAGTCCAAGAATCCTTAATGGGTTTTCAATGTTCTTTCTGCTGTGAGATCTGTTCTCTCCCAGCTACTGCACTCTAATGTAAAATACTTACAAACTCTATCAGAATATTCACTTTGTGTACAGGGGAGAAGCAAACTAGAACATCAAATACGCCAGCTTTTTTTCAAGTATTTCTACCAGTGGTTCCTAAAATGGAATCTATATGCATATTAATTTAAATTATTATATTTGTATTGCAATACCATGGTATTACAAGCTTTGTGAATAGTATTACAGGAATAGCACTAAGATTTAGGGCAGGGTGTTAGGGCATGTTGTCAATGTACGCCACAGAGCCTGCTGAACTCTGAGGAGATTATCCTTTCCCCAATTAAAATAAAATTGCTGAAAAGTTAAAGATCACAAAATCTGCAAAATGAACAGAACCTCTTGTGGGGTATTGCAATCTGGAAACATTTTGGAAATTAGATAATGTTTAAACTTATTTTTTCATTATAAGAAATAACAGATTTGATCGATTTTCCTTTCAGACAGAAATGTCCCAAAGTCTTTCCTTTATGTTGAATTGGCTTTTTTTCTTTATGAAATATGAAATATATCTTACTATTAACTTCACCTATCATTTTCATTAGGACAGTGCAAAGAACCCCCAGAAATTACCTTAGAGAGAAGGAATATGATTTAAAAAGAAAACATTAGGAAAAAAAAAAAACTTACATTGGCTTTGTCTTAAATCTGCTATAAAATGGACGGAAGAAGGGCAAAATACTGACAGACTTTCAAGATTATATTACTCATTAATATAGTCAAAAAATCAAAATGATTGGCTACAACACTGTGATGGAACCTCCACCTCATTTTTTTCATAAGTGTTAAGTCTGGGAGATCGGCCCCAGGTAGATCGGTCCCAGGTAGATCGGGTCGCATTGAGACGTGAGACTCAAGGTGCACATTCAGCTCTTTATTGAATATACAGTTAGGTACAGGACCTGCACTCAGCGTGGCTTTTCTTATAGAGCCAGCCGGCAGCTCGGCGGCCAATGACAGGGCTTTGAATCTCCCACGATCAGCTCGGCCAATCGCAGGAGGTTCTTAGTGCACCAATCATGGCCGCTCAGTTGGCCAATTAAATTGTGGCCCGTGTGGACCAATCAGATTGTGAGGTTTGGAGAATGCTAATATAGAACAATATGTGCCTTGCTATGGAATACAGATTTTTTTTTTTTAAGTATACCTCCTTGATAGCCCTATTGTTGCTTAGTTTAGCCTATGCTAATAGAGTTCTGGGGTTTCTTATATACAGTAGATTGTTTCCTGACATAGCCTATCTTAAAGGGATATAACAATATTAAAACCATGCTTTGATAACTGTTGCATTTCTTCTCCAAGATTATTTCTATAGTTCCATACAAAAGGTTATAACTAATTTTAACAACTGCAGTTGATCAATATGCACATGTCAGATTTCTCCAATGCTATTCTATTTAATTTGTTAGGTTCAAGGCAGCTTTTGTAATGTTCCTCCTTCATTATTATTATTATTTTTTTGCTCTGTGAGAAAAATTGGACGGAAAAAGAATGAGTGGGGCAGTTGCCTAGTCAGTTATCTTGGCTGAGGGTCAAACTGGAGGTGGGTCCCAATCCAGTCACTTAACCATTATTCCACATTGGGATACTGCTTTTGTGCTTCAGAAATCATTCAAAGAACAGTGGCTTTGAAGAGTTAAAGGAAGGGTAACCAACAAAGTCCAAATCAACATTTATTTCTTCTCCTTCACCATCTTTAGGATGCTCAACTCATAGCTCCTTAGAATGGGAGAATTCCAAACTATTTCATTATGTAAGTGGAAGGACAATACATTGACCCTTTTCCTGTTCCCCTCCCAAAGTGAATGCAATAGTACTATTTGCAAGCTTATATTTTAATGATAGTTTACTTCATTTTACCTGAGTGCCTAAAATCAGCTTAAGGAATGAAGTATAAACAGCACAGAACAAATAAATCTGTCAACCAACCTTTGTCCCAGGGCTACTGTCAGCAGCTGTTAACTGAATCACTGGAGTTTTTTTGTTCCCAAATTTGACTGGCCCTGCCAAACTAGCACAGACACAAACTGAATGTGGATGCAATTGCATTTTTTTCTTCTTCCACAACTAAAATTTGAACTGGACTACTGTATATATTAGATTTAAAATATTGCAATTAATACAGTAAATTCCAAAGCCTGAGCAGAGACCATCATAATGTTGCCTTAAAAGACCTTCTCAGATGAGATAGAGAGCCAAGATGAGCCATCCCAAAAGCCAGATACTCTATTTCTATAAACTATTGAATCACAACAGACTATTGATTTTCTGGATCTAACCGACCCACATCAAAAGTGTTGTGTCCGTCGGTAAGGAGACCAGGAGGCGGTGACTAGGTTTCAGCTCTTTATTGGTCCCCGGAACCGATCTGGCTCGAAGGGAAAACTTGCTGCTTTTTATTCTCAAGCCATGGCGGCCGCGGCCAATGGCACTGCTTTGAATCTCCCACGATTTGTATCCGCCAATCGCGGGAGATTCTCAGCGGGCCAATCAGCGTGGCTCGCTAAACCAATTAGATCACCCCGCGCTTTGACCAATCAAAACGCGGGGTTTCAAGAATGCAAGTGAAGGTACAGAACACCCCTCCCCTCTTGGTTTGGTCCTACGTAACGTAGTCCCATAAGTTGGTGGGGCTCCGCACTTATGGGACTACGACTGACCTCCTGCGCAGGTCAGTTGTTGGTTGGCTCCCGGCCGGTTTGGTTGGGTTCTCTATGTCTCTCGGCCTCGTCGATGGAACCGCCTGGTAGGCCTTGCCGGGCCACTTGTCGCAGCTCCCTCCCGGTCTACCCGGGCTGGTTGAGCTGCGGTTCTCGCCGCTCCCGCCCAGTCTTTCTGGACTGATCGAGCTGGCCTGGCTGCTTCTCCCTGGTGAGGCTTCGAGCTGGCTGCTTGCTGGTGAGTATGGTTGGTTTTCTTCTGGGTTTTGGTTCCCAGGGTATTCCCTCCCCTCTTGGCTTGTGTTAAGGGGATTGTCTGTGTCTGGTTGTGTGTCGGTTGTGTTTCTTGTGGCCGTTCTTGATCTTATTTGATCGATGTGGCGTTTCCATGCTCGTCCATCGGTTGTTTGCAGCCGGTACGAGCGGGGACCTGTCAGTTGGGTTATGGTTGCTGGTACCCATAGTGGGTCTATGGTTAGGTTTTTTGCATAGATGGCATCGCCTGGCACAAAAGACTGGTGTTTGCTGGAGGAGTTTGGGGTTTTTTTCTGGGTTGTACGTGGGGTGCAGTCTGTCGAGTAGGGACCTTATTTTCCTCCCCATCAGTAGCTCTGACGGGCTTTTGTTCATTGTTGTGTTCAGGGTTATATGTTGGATAAAAAGCATTTTATTTATTTTGTCTTGGATTTCCCCATGTTCGATTTTCTGGATGGTTTTTTTTCGTGAATTTAACCATCCGTTCCGCCCTTCCGTTCGCCACCAGATGCACCGGAGCTGTCAGTGTGTGTCGTATGCCCTGTTCTGCTAGGAATTTTTCAAATTCCAGCGAGGTGAATTGGGGCCCGTTGTCCGACACGATGACATCCAGGAGGCCATGGGTTGCGAATAGTTTGCAAAGTTCCTTGGTTATGGCCTCTGTGGTGGTGGATTTCATGTTGCTTACCTCCAGCCAGTTGGAGTAAGCATCTACGGTTACTAGGAATGTATGTCCCTTGGTGGGCCTGGCAAAGTCTATGTGGACCCTAGACCAGGGTCCCCTGGGGGTTTCCCATTCCAGGATCAGTGCCGTGGGAGGGCTCGGTCTGGTTTCTTGGCAGCGTTGACACCTTGCCATCCAGGCCTCGATTTGCTTATCCATCCCTGGCCACCAAGCATAACTTCTGGCCAGGGCTTTCATTCTAACTATGCCCAGGTGCCCCTCATGTAACAACCCCAATACCTTCCCTTGCAGTTTTTCTGGGATAAGCACCCTATCCCCCCACAGTACACTCCCTTTTTGCAGCGAAAGTTCCGTTTGCCGGTTCCGGAATGGTTTGAATGCTTTGTCATTGTCCTTTTCCAGCCACCCTTTCTCTACCCAATGTAACACCCGCGCCAGACGTTTGTTTTATTGGTTTCTCGGACAATGTCTGACGCAGTTATGGGTAGATCGGGCAGAGTCTCTATGCTGAGGGTGCTCGTTGTGGGTCAGTGTCTAGGTCGGGTAGCGGTGAGCGGCTCAAAGCCTCTGCATATGTAATAGTCTTACCGGGTCGGTGTGTGAGCCGGTAGCTGTAGGCGGCAAGGAATTCAGACCACATTGTCATCCTGGGAGATGGCCCGTTTTCCTGCCAGGATGCCCAGCAACGGCTTGTGGTCCATGATGATTGTGAAGGTGCAACCGTAGAGGTACTCGTGGAACCTCTTCACAGCTGCGACGATGGCTAGGGCCTCCTTGTCCAGCTGGCTATAGTTCCGCTCCGGTTTGGTGAGTGTCCTGGAGAAGAAGGTGATGGGTGCTTCTCTTCCATCCGGGATTGTGTGGCTGAGGACGGCGCCAACGCCGAAGGGTGAGGCTTTGCATGTGACGGTGAGTGGTAGGGTCTCATTGTATTGGATGAGGACGGCATCCAAAGTGAGCAAGTCCTTGGTTTTCCTGAAGGTGGCTTCCTCGCGTTTCCCCCAAGTCCAGGTAGCCACCTTGTCCAAGAGCCTATGCAAGGGCTCCGCCGCGGTCGCCTTTTGGGGCAGGAAAACATTGTAAAAATTAAGTAGTCCCAGAAACGCCTGGAGTTCTGTTTTAGACCTGGGTGTGGGGGCCTCTTTGATGGCTTTAATTTTGGTGTCGGTTGGGTGGATGCCGTGCCGGTCTAGGAGGTTCCCCAGGAATTCAACCCGCTCTGTGTAAAGTTGGCACTTTTCCCTCTTCACCTTTAGCCCGGTTTCCTTGAATTTGGTTAGCACCCCCCTTAATTGACCTTCTAGTTCTGGCTGGTTGGCTGCCAATACCAGCACATCGTCATTCCAGGCGCCACGCTGACTCTGAACTGGAGTCGGTTACATCGGAAAGCTCCCCGGTGGGTGACTATGGTTTGCGCCTCCGTGGTTTCTGCGTCGACCGGCAGCTGTTGGTATGCTTGGGCCAGGTCGAGCTTCGCAAAAACCTTGCCTCCCCCCAGTGAGTGTGGAAGGTGCTGCACTACTGGGACGGGGTAGGCGCTTTGT
The DNA here is from genome assembly GCA_033807585.1 of Hydrophis major. Classification (NCBI taxonomy): domain Eukaryota; kingdom Metazoa; phylum Chordata; class Lepidosauria; order Squamata; family Elapidae; genus Hydrophis; species Hydrophis major. Next base: position 134,199,865 of record CM066331.1, read on the forward strand.
TGCAAGGCGCAATTTAGGGTGGCCTTATAGTCCCCGCAGATTCTCACTGACCCATCGGGTTTGACTGGGGTGACTATTGGGGTTTCCCACCGGGCATGATCAATTGGTTGTAGGACCCCTTGCTTGACGGGCTTGTCAATTTGCTCGTCAATTTTTTGCCGGAGTACAAAAGGTACCCGCCGTAGTTTTAGGTGTCTTGGGGGAATGTTAGGGTCTAGGCTGAAGGAGATGGGGGGCTCTCGGTACTTGTCTAGGGTGCCGTTGAACACTTCTTGGAAGTCCCATGCCAGTTGTTGCTCCCAATCGGTCTCGGCGATGTGGTTGATGCCCGTGACTTTGATGCTGAGTGGTGCGAACCATTGCAGTCCCAAAAGGCTGGGTCGGTCTCGGTCCACGATTGTTAGGGGAAGCTTTGCAGTGCATCCCTTAAATGTTACTCTGAATTGTCCAGTTCCGACTACCGGGATGCGGTTTCCCTGGTAGTCTTTAATGATTAGTCTCTGGTTCTCCAGTCCCTTCTTTTGGATGGTAGGCACCAAGCGTTTGATTTCTTGCCAGGCAACCATGGAGAGGTAGGACCCGGAGTCCACCTCCATCTTGCATGGCTCACCTTTGATGCCTACCTCCACGTAGAATTTTCGGGCATCGGTGGTTGATGCGTGGCCGATGATGACCATCTGGTGTGTTTCCTCCTTCTGCCAGGTCTCTCCGCCTCATCGGGTTTGCCCGCTCTGGTCCCATCAGCTGTCGGCTGGGTGATCTCTGGCTCTGTGGGGTGTGCTGTCCCATCTCCGCTCGCTGTGGTCCCGCTGTCTGGGGCTGTAGGCTTTCTTTAGTCGGCAGACGCGGGCGATGTGATCCTTTTTGTCACAGTGCCGGCAAACTGCATCGAAGAACCGGCACTCGGATCTAGGGTGGTCGCCTCCACAACTGGCACACGCGGTCCCCGACTTATGACCCCGCCAACTGCGCTGGTCGCGGCCTGCCTAGAGCCGGTGGATTTCCTCCTCCTCGTCCGAAGTATCGGAGGCGGAGTGGAATTCGCCATGATGGGTGGTAGTTTCACGGTGACTTGCTTCTGGTTGGGCCTCGGTCGCCTGTCCAGGGTTGTTGTTCACGGTGCGGTCCCCGGCGTCTGGTCTCCGCATGCGGTTTGCTGACTGCTGAGTGGCCTCGGCTGCGGTGGCTTCAGCGATGGCATTGGCGATGGCGATGTCGCCTTTGGCCATCAGCCGACTCTGTAGGACTGGGTCCCGAAGCCCAAGCACGACTCGGTCCCGTAGGGCCTCGTCCATGTCGGAGAACCCACATAGTCCTCCTAGGTTCCACAGCTCCGAAACAAAGTCGCTGAGGTTTTTGCCCGACCTCTGGTCCCACCGGTAAAACTCGTGCCATCTGATGAGGGTGGTTACGGCGGGAGCTTAGTGTTTTCGGAGTAAGGGTTCGAAGTCAGCCCAGTCCATCCCGGTGACATCAGCGGGTTTCGCTAGGGCTTTCGCCATCTTGAACACTGCGGGTCCGCAGTGTGTTAGGAAGACGGCTCGTTTCTTTGGCCCGGTGGCGTCCTTCATGTCGCTGCATTTGCGGAATCTGTCTGTGTAGGATTCCCAGTCCTCGCTAGCGGAGTTGAAGGGTGCGGGCAGAGCGATGCTGGCCATCTCGTCGGTCTTGCTTCCGTCGGACACGTGCTTGCTGGGGTTCAGGATCGGGATCCCACCTTCATTGCCAGTGTCGTGTCCGGTGGCGGTGACTAGGTTTCAGCTCTTCATTGGTCCCCGGAACCGATCTAGCTCCAAGGGAAAACTTGCTGCTTTTTATTCTCAAGCTGCGGCGACCGCGGCCAATGGCTCTGCTTTGAATCTCCCGCGATTCGTATCCGCCAATCGCAGGAGATTCTCAGCTGGCCAATCAGCGCGGCTCGCTAAACCAATCAGATCACCCCACGCTTTGACCAATCAAAACGCGGGGTTTCAAGAATGCAAATGAAGGTACAGAACAAGAAGGTTTCTTCATTCTTGAGAATGTCAGCTTTGAAAAATAAAAAATCAGAAGGTGGAACAGCAGAGTAGAGGAGACCAGATGAGCAATTGACAAGGCTGAGAAAGAAATGAATATAGCTACTTGACAGAAGACTGATGAGAGAAACCAAATTGATCAAGGCCAGTGTAAGAGTGACTTCCCAAGTTAATTCAAAAGACAGTTATGTAAACAGCATGACCAATTCCCACTTTATTGACAAATCACAATAATGCTGCTTTAGGTAGTCCTCAACGACCACTTACTGACATGTCGAAGTTATGATAGACAACTTAGCCATTCATGATTTCCAGTCCTGCCAGCTCTTCCAATTCTTTTCTACTTGGAAAACCTTGGCTTTTGACTTCTCATTTACTCCTACAATGCTGCTTTCCTCATGAGTTTCCTCCGTTGTCCTGAACTTGAACTGGATTTATAACTATGAGATTAGCTTGACAGATTTATTGCAGCAATAACACAGATAAGGGCTGCTAGTTGTAAAGAGGTGGATGGGTTTTAGATATTTTCATACAAAGGAAGAAAGAGGCATTTGTACCCAAGAATACTTCCCCCCCACACACAGAGGCACACTGCTTCTGTTTACAATAATGCCCCTAAGAAATAATAGATAATTACTTTCAGTTTATCAACTTATAGAAATAATTTCATAATATTTACAAAACCCTGTTTTTGTTCCCAATACTTTATAATAATAGTTTTCTCCAACAGTTTGCTTTTCTTGGCTAAAAAGACCTACTTCTACTAAGTCCCAATTTTTTATACCTCCCAGCACCATTTCGATTGTGTCCCCAAATTATTATCTCAAGGGGGAATTTCAGGGAATAAAATTGTTCCTATCATTAGACAAACTGAGGAATCTTCCTAGATGTTATGTAGGTAAAACAATAATAGAGATTTAGTTTATGACACTGTAACATATATCAGAAATATATGCTTGTTGGCTATTTTTCTAAGGGGGCTCCATCATATACATAGGTAGTTCTTAATTAACAGCCAAATTGGGGCTGGACTTTCTGTTCTTGTGATTGTAAATCAAGTCAGACCTGATTTTATGACATTCTTTACAATGGCTATTAAACCAAATGTGATTATTAAGTGAATCCAGTTTTCTCAATGTGCATTTTTTTTTTTTTTTTGGTCATTTTTCCTGGAAGTTGCTGAAAAAAGGTTGCAACTTATAACGACATGACTACAGGACATTGCAACCTGGCAAAAAAGAAAAAAAAGTGAGCCAATTACAAAGTATCTTAATTTTAATGACATAATTGTGGGGATGGTGTGACAGTTATTAGTGAAAATACAGGTTGGAAATCACTTTTCCAAATCCTTTGAACCATCTTTAAACAGTTGTAAGTTAAAGACTACCTTTACAAAAGCTAACTTGCTTTTTTTCAAAATGTAATTAAATGAGGCTCCCAGTGTTAATGAGGATCTATCCCCAAACAATATCATTTTTCTGATGCTTATAGTAATGAATATATCCAAATAAGCTTTGATAATCAAAGACAACTCTCTGATATGGTGCCTATTTTATAAGATATCAAACAATATATTTTAATAATATACTTTATATACAATATACTTTAATATACTTTAATAATAATAAAATCTAGAACACCCCCTCCAAAATTGGCTAGAAGACATTGCATTGCTTTTATATGCACAGGATGCTACTATTATTTTAAATATACAAATTGGACTAAGGAGAATATTAAAATCAGCAGTCTTCTATTATATGAATAATGAGTTCTCAGTGTTAAAAAAAATGCAAATTATGGCCTTCTCAGACACAAATGTAGATGGCAAGTTAATGATAACATCATTGAACAAGTCTAGGCATTTAAGAACCTTGGAGTTGTTTTCCAGGCTACTGGTTCATGGATACTCCAAATTCAGTTCTTAAAAGAGAAAGCCCAAACAAGTGTAACTCTATCTTAAGGTTTTTCTGCACTAAAGGAAATTCCTATATTCAAGATGGAGTAAAGGTATTTGAAGTCAAATAATAATTCAATTATCCTATGGCTTCTAAGCATGTCTGAATAAGGATATAAAATGGCTAGAAACAGTTCAGTCAGACTTCCTAATTTTGGTTCCATAAACCTTAATGCACCTCAGACTCCAGTATTTGATCTGAAGCTTGAATGACTTCGATATCTTTAAAACCTGTTTGCTGCTAGGACTTGTTAGTTATTTAATTCTACTTAGTTATTAGTTCAAACAAAATTGTAACTCAACAGGTCTGGTTATTTGACACCTCAAGATAAATTCCTGCCTTTTTTAGCACTCTGAAGGTCTTACAGGTTTTCCCTTAATGCATTAATCCTGTGATGTGTGAAAAAACAAAAGAGCATTTTTCAAGTAGTGTGCCAGATACTACTGACCTATAAAATGATCTCAGCTAGACTCTACCCTACAGTACCCCAACAAGAACAGGAAAAATTGTTGCATATGTTCACTGTTGAATGTTATCTATGAACCAACCAGAAAAGTTTTCATAGTATTTTAATGCAAGGTGTTACCACAGATAGCAGTCTTCCAATATTTGAGGGGCTGTCACAGAGAGGAAGGGGGTCAAGCTATTTTCCAAAGCACCTGAAGGCCAGACAAGGAATCATGGATGGAAACTGAACAAGGAGAGATTCAACATGGAAATAAGGAGAAATTTTCTGACAGTGAGAACAATCAGCCAATGGAACAGAAGTTGCCTTTAGAAATTGTGGGAGCTCCATCACTGGAAGCTTTCAAGAAGAAACTGGACTCCCATCTGTCAAAAATGGTGTAGGGCTCCTGCTTGAGCAGGGGGTTGGACTAGATGACCTACAAGGTCCCTTCCAACTCTGTTATTCTGTTATTTGGAGGCCAGTTTTCACAAAACACTCAAGTGTCTTTGTCCTTGTGCTAGGTATGAAAGTCAGGAAATTCCTGAAGAAGGAATGTGACAGTTAGCAAAATGGGGGAAAGCATTAGAAAGAAACTTCAAGGGAATCTGCCTTAAATCTTTTTGCTTTATGGGAGCAAGGGAAGGTAAACTCTGCCAGATAATCAAGATTGTGTTATTTTAGCTAATGGCAACAAAGAAGAGTTTCAGCATGCTTTGTGGAGCCCTTTCCTAGTCTATCTATACTTCCTGCCTGAGAATTAGTACAGACAAGAAGCATGTCCAGAAATACTAGCTCTAACTTTGGTGTAAGATTGCATTAACAGAATCTGGGAAATCTGAAAGTACATTTTTCCCACTTGTTTTTACAGTCTAAGAAACTAAGAAGGGCCCTTTTTGAGATGGTTTGCCGCACCCCCATTATTTCTGTGGGCTCAGCTTTCTTGAATCTGACCATTGTCTAGTCTGCAGCTCTTGCTCCTGTTTCCAAAGGTAATTCTCACATATAATTACATATACATATACCTTCACATGGGTGCTTTTGATTTTACCTAATTGGTTGACAGTTTCTCCTTTTTCACTGTTTTGAATGGCATCTTAGTGAGCTTTCTGTGATTGTAGATGGACTAGAATTACTAGAAATTGCTGGGATTGCATGAGGTGGGGCAGAGGACATAAGAAAATGAAGGCTATAGTAAATTCAGTTACAGGTGGCATTGAGCTATGAGAATTTTGGCCAATTATTGGGAAATAGGATCCACTTCCAACTTTGAATAGAGTCTTAATACATCATTTATAATGAGGACAAACTACTCAGCCTTAGTACAATAGTTGAGGGAAAAAACAGAGTATGACCCAGATTCCATTGATTTAATTTTGTTCCTTTAAGTGTTCATGATGTTTACTGAGATATTTGTAAATTAATATAGATGTGACTAAGTTCTAAATCAGGACTTATTCTTTGTAAACATGTCCATTTATATTAATTATCTGAACAAAAAAAAGTTGCTAAAACAGAATTTCTGCCATACAACCCACTATCAAATGAGCAATAGATAATAGGATATGTATCTTTTGAAAAATGTATTTTGCAATATAGGGAGCAGCTACAAAACATCTCTTTTTGAATCATTAAAGTAATTTATTCTCTCCAATATCCATGCAACTGCTTCTTAAACCTGTACTGACCATCTCTGTATGCTTCAATATTCTCAGCCACTTTGCTTAACTGGGACTAAAGTGAAAAATCTCCTTTAAAGGATTTGTCCAGCATTAATTTTGAACCTAACAAGGTAAAATTATAGATCACTTACATAACAATTTATAATCACATCATTTGGATGTAACAAATTTGGGTATAACCATATAATATTATAGATGATATGCCTAAAACAATTCATAACCATATCATGACCAGCAAATAAACTAATATAGGAAAAATAATGTTGTCTCCCTGTTTCAATAAAGTATCCCATTTAAAATAATTATTTAATCTCAGGCTGACACACTACAGTGCGCTGTTCTAAGACATTCTTCTGTTAAAAAGCTGAAAGTACATTTTTGAAAACCAATGTATTCATCTGTTCTCATAATTCAGAGCTTTTTCCTTAACATAATAAGTGATACCTTTATTTTACATTGAACGAACATGATTCATTCACATGTCAAAACTTATAAAACAGATAATACAAGGAAATTGAAATTGTTCATTGCGGTGAATAGGAATGCCCTATAGCCTACTGTCTATCCTCACCTGAAGGTAATATGACTTGCCATTGCAACTTAATTTTACAGAGAGGTTCATAAAAGGTTTGTTTTAATCATGTAGGCAATTTTTTTCCATATGTAACAGAATCACTAACTCTGGGACATTTAAAAAACCTATGTTTCAAGAAGTTTTAGTGTTTTACTGTGCAAATAAAGAACAGCAAAGGTTATATTAGATAAGAAGTGTTTTCCTATAAAAAGTTAGTGTTTTAACCACAATAGGCTATGTGACATTTGCCTGTGTGCTGAGAAATAAAGTATTTTATGACTTGTGGGTAAAATCACCTCCCAACTACAATCAAAATCAGGTAATTGCAGCAAAGCTTGGAATTGCTTTTCACTACATTACTGGGTTTCCTTTCTTCTTCCTCCAGTAGCCATGGTAAATGACAGCTTAGTCATGAAATTACAAAATAATGAAACGGGAAGAACTGTTCAACAATGGCCATTTGTCCTTTATTGGTTTGACACTCGTTGCTGAGGATGGAGATTGTTCATGAAATAAACCCACTTATCTTGTTGATGATGGCTCTCCGACCAGCGGCAATCTCAGTAAATTTGTGAGTTGCTACCATGAAAGCAAATGCTGCAGAGGTAACTATAGAAAATAGAGACTCCCTCCCCATTTCAATATGCAGACTGCATATAACTAATTTGAGAGAGGATGTGGTTAAGGTTTGGACAGAGAAGCCCATGTTCAAGTTCTCATGTGACCACAGAGTTTCTTGAATGGCTTATTATTTTCTCATAACTGGACTTCCCTCACAGGATCAAGGGTTACGGGGTGAAAAGACTGACCTTCAGAGATCCAAACAAAGATAACAGATAACAGATAATCAGAGTTGCAAGGGACCTTGTAAGTCATCTGGTCCAACCCCCCGCCTAAGTGGGAGACCCTACACAATTTCTGACAAATGGCAGTCCAATCTTTTCTTGTAGGTCTCAACTGATGGCGCTCCCACAACTTCTGAGGGCAAGCTGTTCCATTGGTTGATTGTTCTCATTGTCAGAAAGTTTCTCCTTATTTCATGTTGAATCTCTCCTTGTTCAGTTTCCATCCATTATTCTTTCTCTGACCTTCAGAGGCTTTGGAGAATAGCTTGACCCCTTTCTCCTCTCTGTGGCAGCCCCTCAAATATTGGAAGACTGCTATCATGTCTCCCCTGGTCCTTCTCTTTACTAGACTAGCCAAGCCCAGTTCCTGCAACCGTTCATTGTATGTTTTAGCCTCCAATACCCTAATCATCCTGGTTGCTCTTCTCTGTACTTTTTCTAGAGTCTCAACATCTTGTTTATAGTGAGGTGAACAAAACTGGGTACTCTAGGTGTGGTCTTACTAAGGCTTTATGAAGTGGTATTAGTAATTCCTTTGATCTTGATTGTATCCCTCTGTTAATACAACTTAGGATTGCATTAGCTTTTTTGGCGGTGGCTGCACACTGCTGGCTCATATTTAGCTGGTTGTCCACTAAGACTCCCAGATCCTTCTCACAGTTACTGCTATTGAGCCTGGTTTCACCCAGTCTGTATGTGTACTTTTGATTTTTCTTGCCTAAGTGTAGGACTTTACTTTTCTCTACATTGAATTTCATTTGTTAGATAGGGCCCAGTGTTCTAGCCTGTCAAGATCCATCTGGATCTTGAGCCTATCTTCTTGGGTGTTAGCTATTCCTGACAGCTTAGTATCATCTGCAAATTTGATAAGTTCCCTTTCTATTCTCTCATCTAAGTCATTAATGAAGATATTGAAGAGTCCTGGGCCTAAGACGGAACTTTGTGGCACCCAAGAGAAATGTGCAATTTGCTGGGTGGGGAGAGAATTCTATCAAACATACATTTCTGAAGAAAAAAGGTAGAAGATAGCTCATAGAGGAGAGATGCCCCATGGTTTTAAAAAATGACTAAAACCAAAAGAGTAAATAATGGAATGGAATGGAGAAAATCTGGTCTAGACAGGGAGTCTATGAAGTTCTTCCATTTTATGACTTTATTTCAGCATTTCTATTACACATTTTTGATGGATCCCATTAATAGCAAATTGAGATGTCTGGTCTTGGGTTTTTTTTGCTAAACAATATTTCCAAACCTTTCTTTTACAATGTATCTAAGTGAAATTTGCAGTAACTTTTACTTTATGATGTGTCAGAGTGTTCTCACTCAGTCTTTTCTCATATGATGCCCCTGCAACCAACTCCCAACTTTTCCAGGTGATCTATGCTAAATTATTAGGTTAGGAATTCTCCAAGAGGTCCTCCTAATACATATAAAAAGCACAAAAATGATTTCCTAATTAACCTATTGCTAGTTTCCCTTAGCCTTTATAATGGGAAATTACTACTTTACTTAAACTACCCTGCGTAGTGTGATGCAATAATTGATCTTTTATAGGCTCCTTGGATTGTAAAAGGAAGAAACAGAAGATTCTGTTGTCCTATTCATGCATTGCAAAATGAATTCTATCCATGTTCTGGGATTGATCCACATTTTAAATTAACAACTGGAATAGGGGCTGCTTAGACAAGCTAGTTATTTCTATTTACTCTTGTGAACTGCAAAATAAATTTCCCACCCTAACCTCAGATAATTATTTCCCACTTTTGTCTTAATATCTGCTGAACAATAGGCATGCAGCTAATTTTTATTAATGTGCAATTTCCCATTGTTGATAACCTCATTAAGCAGCTCAGACTTGCTAGGAAAAGAGAGAGGCTGAAGGGCTATAGAATTCACCCAATGTAAGCAACTCCTTCTGAGTCCTCCTTACCATTTTCCCTCACTGCATGAATTGTAGGTTGAATCTTTCCAATGTTGTAAGTATTGAATATCTTATTATCTTAATATACTCTTATTAATTACAATTATCCTGGTATATTCTCTGAGTACACCTTTTTTAGTACCCAACCTGCAAATTCTAAATTAACTGGATTGAATTTAAGTTCATAATGATTCTATTAAACAAGCAATACAGAACAGTGCATCATTCAGTGATGAACACGGAGATAAACACATATTTTTCTACATATGTCGAGCATGTCTATACTTAGGAGCTATAAATATCCAATGGTGCCATATTGACTTCATATAAAACCATTAAGTTTCACATGGAAACCAACAAACTTATGTTTGAAAATTATGGTCCATGTATGGATGCCTGTTCCATCATACTGCAAGATTTGATGAACAGAATATATAACTGCTACTCTGAGCATAACTAGATTTTGCAACATTTTAGGTTATCTGCTTTTTATTTAAATTCTGAACGCTAACTGGAAAGCTTGCTGAAAACATTAAAACTTACTTAGTATACATCTCTTGTATAAACTCAGCTATGGCCTATTCCTGAGTTGGAATATCCTTTGTGATATCATATCCTCAAAAATTTGTCAGTGATATTTGTATCTGCTGCAAACAGGATCAGGTAATAAACCCTAAGACCAGATGGGAGTATATTAATAGAATATCAGTGCCAATAGTCTTAACGAAGATCTCTTTTGAATTTAACAACATATCTGGTGCTATCAATGGATGTTGGCATCAAAGTTGTAAGACTGCTGAAATATTCTCATAAAGACTGCACAGTTATGGACTTTAAAGCAGCTTGCCTGAAATTTGATGTATAGATAATCCTCGACATGCAACAGTTTGTTTAATGACTGTTCAAAATGGCACTGAAAAAAACTGACTCATGACCAGTGGTAGTATTCTACCAGTTCAGCCTGGTTCTGCTGTGCGGATAGCAGCGATGAGCAGTGAAGACCGAACCGGTCTCTCCGCCAGTCTGCTGTTGGGCCCACCCACCCTCCTGGGCTCCCATAGTCACCTTTATCCTCTGCTTTTGAAGTGCAGCTGCTTTATGTGGCACAGCAGAGTGCTGTGCAGCAGAGCTGAGGTGACTGGGAGAGTGCAGAGTTGCAGGAGGTGAGTTGGAACGCCTCTGTGCCTGCGCAAACGCTTCTGCGCAAACGTTTGGCATGTACATGCACACAAAGTGTGTGCATACACACAAACCATGCCCACCAAGCCACGCTCACTGAACTGGTGGTAAATCTTTTTGAATCCCACCATTGCTTATGACAGTTTTTAACACTTTTGACTATTACAGCATCTCCATGGTGACATAATCAAAATTCAGATGCTTGGCAACCAATTCATATTTATGATGGTTGCAGTGTGTTCTGACCCAAACCCTTTTCCAATAAAACAAACATGAACCAAAGGGAACAGAAACCTTTTAATGATTCTTACGAATCCCCAGTTAAAAGGCTGCTGCAAACTAATTAACTTTGATAAGTACGTGCCTCACCAAAACTGTGTGAGGCTGCTAAGAATAACAGATAAGGTTACCTGGAAATATTTTACTAGTCTTCAAATACCAACTAAGATACTGAAATGTCCCCAAGGCTTCATCGCTGCTGCCAGCTTCCACAATCTCTGAAGGCAGCAGTCTAATGGTCCTGGCTCCTCATCTGAGTCCTCATTCTCCTTAGCCATCCACATCTGCTGCCGGCTAACCACAACACAGTGTCCCAGGGTCATGTTATCACCTTTTGTGATCTGTTGATAAGCAAAGTCAATGGAAAAGCTGGATTCACTTAACAACCGTGTTACTAACTTAACAACTGCAGTGATTCACTCGACAACTGTGGCAAGAAGGGTCATGAAATGGGACAAAACTCACTTAACAAAAGTCTCACAACATAAATTTTGGGCTCAGTTGTGGTCATAAGTCAAGGATTACCTATGTATTTGTAAAGGTGGCATTTTGTAAATGGAAGTGCAGAGAACTATTGCCAGAAAACAAATTTATATAATAATTTTATCGGTTTCAACTAGGTATGGAATAATTTATTTGGAAAAAAGTTAATTCATAACTTCAAGCTTAAAAATAATAGTAAACAGAACAAATATTATATTAATTGTAATATTTTTTATTAAGAATGAATCTGAATCTCCCACTTAATTGCATAATTTCTCATCTACAGTATAGACAAGGAGTATAAAATCTCAAGTATAAAATAAGAACTTGATAAAAGAAATTCTTCTGTCATTTGCTGGCAGCTGTATAAAACTTTTAACTAATGCATTTTGTTATGTGTTAACTTGCCACATTACATTTCTTCACAAATCTGCATTAACATAGAGAGCATTCCTATGAAAAATGATAAAATATGATAATGGTATATAGTTTATAGGAGGACTAGATATCCTCAGACTGAATAAATCCATGGGTATGAAGATGGACTAAAATTATGTGAGGAAAGCATTTACACATATATATGTTTTCTTAACGTGGGAATATACAGATTTTGTCACATGGATATTGGGACATGAAAATATAATCTGCAAACCAGATTTTGGCTCAGGGTTAATAAGCAACATCTTACTAACAACTCATTTTATCCTTCTTGTATCTTAATGAATATTTAAATTATTTTGCAGATAACATTATGAAATTATTTGGAACTTGTACTTTGAATCATTAATTGCTATCAAGCAAAAAAATCAAGATTTTGAGATTCAGGTTAGTAGTGTGTTCATTACCATGTTTTTAGTTTGCTTCTGTAAAAATGTATAGGAAGAAATGATAACACAATGAAATGAAATGCTTTCAGAATATATCTAGTTAAGAAATTGTGATCAAACCATTTACTCTGATTGTTTTCCATTAATCTGGGGAGAGGAAAATTGTTTTATATAATTTGAATGGTAATTTATTTTCTATGTAGCAGAGTTGAGTTTATTCAGTCTTTTTGTATCAGTTGATATATTGTTTGTTGTTGCCATTAACTGACATATACTAATGTAAAAATAACTTTTTTTCAGAACATATCCAATCAGGGTAGACCAGTGTTTACCATAATTGACTTAATTTAAATAAACAATTCAGCTGGAAATACATTTGATTTTTTGTGATCTGAATTGTGAAAGAAGAAAATTGCTGTCACAAAACTGAAAAATTAGTGTCTTAATTTGGCAGGTTGTTTCTGTTGGGATTTTTATTATTAAGTTTAAGATGATGTTTTATATTTAATTTAGATTTAATTACAAGTGATAATATTTATCTAGAGCAAAAAGAATAATCAAAACCTGTTCTACCAGCAAGAATATAGGGCATGCTCAATTTTTGGCAAAATATTGATTGTAGATTTATAACTTGCTTTACTATTTTCTTGTGTCAAAGTTATAGCCTATACTTATGTTACATTTAACACTGCTTAAATAGGAAAACACTATGCAACCAAGAAAAAGATGTTGTTGGACACATTGCAACAAGAGGTTTTCAGAAGGTTTTATCTTCTTTTATCTTCCTTCCAGCTTCTAGAAGGCAGTAATCAGCTTCTCTGTCAATCTACACCCCTTCCATATGTGGCAATAAACTGTAGGATGCAATGTATAATTTCCAGTTATTGTGATAGCTAAAACAAAGCATTTAACATAGTGGTATATGATAGGAATCTTTTGACAAACCGTATTCCTGAAGAGTAACGCCAAAGCTTACTATATCTGCATTCACATGCGTGCAATGTAGCATGATGCTTTCTAACCATAGCTATTCTTTATCTGCAAAATCATGTGATCTAATTTTTCAAGATGGCAATAACCGAAAGAGATAATAAGGAAAAAAGATTTGCTGCAGCTGATTGAAAAATTACAGAAAATCAAATGCATTAAGGAAAAGGCAGGCTATAAATTGTGGATCATGTTAAGAGCCCCATGTGGACTTTAAATTTGATGGTTGTGGTATGTATTCACCATTTACAATCACGAATAAGATACACAAGTAAGGAGATAAACAAGTGTTGGGTTAATAAGATTTACTGTAAATTGAATTATAATAAATATAATTTTTATATAGCACATAGTAATTTCTGTCATATTAAACATTACAATTTAGCAGCAGGTTTTGAAGGAAATGCTAGGCGCCATATACCCTTGGAGTCCAAGCTGTACAAAATCACAAAAGTGATTAAGACACCAAGTTATAACCAGGATGCTGTGTGTTCTAATCTCACTCCAGGCGCGAAACAGCCAGGTGGCTTTTGGCCAGTCACAATCTCTCAGTCCAAATTGTTATGGGGAATATAAGTGGAGCAAGGAGTATTGGGTACATCACCTTTGAGTTATTTATAAAAAAATAATAAAAGTTTAATATAGATAAATATATAATAAAATTCTGCTATAATTAATTGAAACTTCTTTTTTCCACAATTGGGTTTCTGTGAGTAATTACTTCTTGTGGGTTAGAACTTTTGCCAATAAATTTCACTGTGAAAAAAATATAGTCACTATACTAACATTTGTGCATAAAAACATCTATCTTTCAACTTCAAGTGGATTTCAAAGGTCTGGAATTACTTCCCCTTGTTTATTCTCATTTTTAACTTTCCAATTTTCTCTGCCTTACCTAAGATACCATTTAGAGTTCTTTTCTTTATTTTAAAAATAGCCTTTTCAATTCACATAAAAAGTGAGCATAATTCAACCTCCTTAGGCCTTCCTTGTTTATTACTTTCAAGGTAAAACAAGCTATAATAAATTGTAGTAATCGTCACTTGTGGCAATAAGGACTTCTTCTTTTGCAGAGTTTGATAACAAAGTCAGTGAGGTGCTTTACATTTCTTTTTAGATTTAACATTAATGTCTTTATCAAAATGCTGAAGTCAAGAAGATCTTCGGGATATTTGATCACTTCTAGGAAATTTGTTTGTTTGAGGGTGCATATAAGAGTATTATGTAAAATATTCTTAAATTCCTCTATTATCTTTTTTAAAAATTCCTGATTTCTTATGGTAACAAATTGCATCATGTAACTCTTTTGAAGGAAGATTTGAAGATATTTTGTAAAAGCTATTTGATTTGTAGGTCATTAGATATATAATTTTTAGAGTTACTTGGAGCTGCTTATTTATTTATTTAGTGTAGGGAAAATACATGGACTTATAATGGCTCAAATGTTAATGTCCAGTCCACCCAGCCATTCAAGGACAATTGAAAAAATCAGACATTGGGCCAGTGTAAACTCTTGATGAACATTCAGACACAATGTGGTGGTTATTTTGTCAAGGAACGCTACAGTCACACTGAGCGGTAGAGACAAGACCCCACTTAAACAATGAATCCTGGCAGACACTATGTTGGGTTATGGATCTTGTTCAGAGTGGGCCAATACTGCCAAGGAAGGCCAAAAACTGGCACCTTTTGTGTTGGGTCATCTACGTAACTCTATGTATCTGGCCGTTCAGCAACTCATTTCTCTTTCCACTGTGTGTTGATGTCAAAGTTGTTAGACAGTTGTTGAGCAAGTGCCAGAGAGGACTTCCTGGATTTAAGCCTGCCAATTGATAGATGAGGAAGATCCGCATGCACAGGAAGAAGTGGGTTTCTCATAATTTTGATGTACTCCTCACTAAGGTTTCTTAGAGCTGTGAAGGAATACTACACCTCAATGAAGTTTTGAGTAAAAGTACAAAGTGATTCCTTGTGTGGACATATAGAAGTGATCTCTTTGAGCCAGTTCTTGATTAATTACTAGACATAATGAACACAGCACTTCTGATCTATAAAGTTCCCAAGTGCCTACGAAAAAGTTTGAGACCTTTCCTGTCATGAATCTGAGATAACCCAGAATTTAGGAAAGGAGGGAAGAAGGGAGACAAATAGATAGATACAAAGCATAGACAGTAGTCATAATATTACTTATTTATATCATTATTGTAAAATGAGTATATTTATAAAGGCAAATGGAAGAGAACTATCATAAGCTGAAAAAGAAGACAGAGTATTTGAAAACACAACAAAGGTTTGCCATGGTTCCAGTCCTGTCTGGAAAACAAAGATCTTTAGCCCTTCAGTTAGAAATTAGGGAGAAAGACATTCAACCAATTCACAGACACCTCCATCTTAATGAATTCACTAATAAATAAAGACTGGGGTTTTGCTAATTCAGTTTCTACATTGTTGTATTCACATCCCCTTTTTCTGGGCAATAAACGTAATCAATTTGAAACTCCATGTGAATCTTTCACTGGGGTAACTATAAAGCTTGAGGACACTCAATTCTATTATGAAGAGTGCTCAGGATCTACAAAATCTTTATGCCAACATTTTTTTGAGAGAGAGCTGCTGTCTGAAGTGGATTAGGGTTGATTCAATACTTCATAGAGAGAATGTCCTTGTTTTCCATGTTCCTAATAATTATGCTTCCAGTGAAAAGCTTGTCAAATATAATACCTAACAAACCTAACTCTGGAACCAATTCCACCTTAAATTTGAATTTGAATTCTAGCCTTATGGATTTTAGAATGACCCTTAAGATATCCAGCCCTTGCTTATCAATGGAGACCAAGTGGAGCAAGTGGCTAGTTTTAAGTTTCTGGGTGTTACCCTAAAAGAGGACCTGACCTGGGGTGCCCACATTGCAGCCCTGTCAAAAGGGCCCAGTAGAGATTATGCTACCTGAGACTTCTCAGAAAACAACAACTGAATGAAAAACTGCTGGTGACCTTCTATCACTGCACCATAGAGAGTATCTTAACTTACTTCACCTCTGTATGGTTTGCCAATTGCACAGTGGCAGATAGGAAAGCACTCAGAGGGTTAACGTCATTGCCCACAAGATCATTGGTGGCCCTCTCTCCCCTCTTTGGAAGAGCTTTATAGTTCCCACTGCCTTAAGAAAGTTCAAAACATTCTCAAAGATCCATCTCATCATGAAATCCTTTTTTTTTTTTTTTGAACTATTACCATCTGGCAGACGGTACAGAATAATAAAAACAAGGACAAATAGGCTGAAAAACAGCTTCTATCCCAGGACAGTAGCTCTTTTGAATTCTGCTGTATAGTACAGTGTTGGTGTGGTGTCAGGGGTTTCCGGTACAATGTGTGAAGGGTGAAGGATGTGTGTTTGTGTTTATTTTCATGGTCATGGTCGTGATGTGCACCGAAGATGGTATTTGATTTCATTGTACAAGATGCAATGACAATAAACTAAACTAAACTAAGATGCTTGCTTTTGCAAAACTTATGCAAAAGAACTTACTTCTCATTAATTGCTCATGATTTATATTATAGTTGCCCTAGTGTTAGGAAGTACTATATGTTAATTATTAGATCATGTTAGAAAATGCCCTTGATATTCCTCTTGTTTTATTGTTGATATTGATGAGTGTATGTGTTTGTGTGTATCTCTATCATACTTAGATGTAAGTGCATGCTAAAGCTGCTATTAAAAAAATTTTTTTTTCAATCCTACCAGTAGACAAGACATCAGCAGAATTTGATTTCAAAATTTACATTGGATGGCCTTATATTCAACACTTAACCATGGTTTTTATATTGTTGATGGTGATATACTATAATTCTAATTTATGGATAAACAATCCATAAATTAGAATTATAGTATATCACACTAAGCTATAACATGTGGCTTACAAAGATTCACAACTTATAATATATTTAAGCTGTATCAAATCACTTTATTTAAGCAAATTTGCATATTTGAACAAACCATTTGCAATATGTTAAATATTTATAAAGACCTGTAAAATAGTATATAAATTAGAAGACTTTTATCAGGAATGAAATTAGCAAGAGACTATACTTGTAAATCTAGGCTCAAAATTTACCATGGAAAAGAGGTATTCATTGTTATATTACACTATTTTTTTTTTTAAAAAAAAATAGTTATAATGTAGTTCATAGGTCCTCACCTTTCAGTAAAAACCCACAGAGGTTAATATACCTTTTGAAAAGTCAAACTTGTAAAAAGCTATTGAACAGTGCATAATAAAATACAAATCATTGCTGATAGCACAGCGCTGAAACTGAAGCATTTCCCAATGGGCTGGAACATGAACTTGTTGAAGAAATGACATGACAGTTTGAACTATATACAAAGGAAATTATTTTGCACAAAAGGCAATAGATTTTGGGGTCATTCAATGACTTTGAATAACCTTAAGTTCAAGCTACTTAAAAAGAAAATATATGAGCAGCATATAATTATATTCTAGAATTCATAACCATGAAGAAAATAGACATTATTAATGTAGATTTTTGGATTCTGTAAAATGATGCAGTCTAGATTTATCATTGGCTATCAACCATCCACTACATTGAAACTCTTTCTTTCTTTCTGATACTATCTACAAAAAAGGTGCTGAAAACAACCTTCTTGCTATATTATTTCATATATTAATTCATAAATATATATGCTTGTTTAATAGCATTAATCAGTGTGTGTGTGTGTGTATCTATATATCTATCTGTCTATCTACATCTCCACACACACACACACACATACACACACACATATCGGGGAGAGTAAAAAGAGAGATCAGCCTAGAATCACCACATAGCCGGGGACAAATTAAATCCATCTCCCTTTGACTGCTGTTGACTCTTATCCAACTCTAACCAAGTGCTGACTATTAGTTGAGAATATTGCTGTGCATAGGCTTTTAGCAATAAATCAGTGTTAAATTAAACACGTTTGAACCTTGTCTTTCATGTTTGAACCTTGTCTTTCATGTCTGACAATGTACTATGCATCACAGAGATTGTATTCTGTACACCAAAATGTTTATATTCTATACACAAACATATTTTCTATTGAATGTGAATCATGGCTTAATGTTTTGCTTGTCCTGTCATTAAAAGGAACAATTTCTGAATATACAGGACCAGCCAATCATTGTCAAGTATCCGCTGATTCTTCTCAGACTTCTGCAGAATCTGTTTGCCATACTCATTGGAAAACTAGACTTTTTTCCTACTTGCTTACTCAAAACTATACAATTTGTATGGGTTTCATAGAGCAAATCAGTTGATATTTGGGGTTTTCAAATAATGGTAGGGTTTCTTTTAGTAGTTGAGTATAAAACTCCTAAATATAAAAAGTATAAATATAAAAATTGCATGCATACGCAGAAAAAGCTACTCTATTTGGATTCAGTATTAGTTGATGTTGTTCAAGTAACTTTTAAACTTTATTATCCAAATGAATTAGCTGAAAAAAGTTTCAATTTTTTTTCAATAGGACAAAACAAAACAAAACATTGGCTTGAGATAAGTTATTTCTTTACTCACCTTCTCTGCTGACTGTGCTGTTCCAAAAAAGATTGGAATAAAAGCTAACCAAATGATACAGGTGGTGTACATGGTAAATCCAATTGGTTTTGCTTCATTGAAGGTCTCTGGAACGCTTCTTGTTTTAATAGCATATACAGTACATGTTACCATTAAGAGAATACTGTATCCAAGAGAACAAATGAGTGATAGATCCGAGATGTCACATTTGAGAATCCCACGGGCCTTGTCAGGATCCACAGTTCTCTGCTCTCCATAATCTACTATGATATGTGGAGGATCAATAGCAAACCAAATGAAGACTCCTATAAGCTGTATGGATATGAGGCTGAAAGTAATCACCAGTTGAGAACCTGGGCTGATGAACTTTGGAGCAGTGACTGATTTTTTCCCTTGCTCAAATATTCGATGGATCCGGTTTGTTTTGGTGAGCAAGGCTGCATAACTGAAGCACATCCCAAGTCCTAGGAAGATCCGTCGAAAAGAGCAGATGGCAGTGTCTGGACGTGCAATCATTAAAAAAGTGATAGCATAACAGAGAAAAATCCCAGTCAAGAGGACATAGCTTAGTTCACGCCCTGAAGCCCTGACAATTGGGGTGTCGTTGTGGCGGACAAATGTCACAATGACAAAGGAGGTTGCAATGATGCCAAGTATTGCTATGAAGACAGGCACAATCGCCCAAGGGGAATGCCACTCCAGTTTGATGATGGGAATGAGTTGGCAGTCCGTGCGGTTGGCATTGGGTTTCTTATCAAAGGGACACATTTCACAGGTGACCTCATCCACTTGGTAGTGATATCCTTCACAGCGCTCACAATGCCAACAGCAAGCTACTCCCTTCACCATCTTCTTCCTTTCCCCAGGTTTGCAGGGCACACTACAGACTGAAGCGGGGTGAGTTCGTTCTTTGATATCCCAAAGCATATCTTCTACCTATGGTTATATATATTAAGAAGAAGAAGAAATAATGAGCCATTCATCATCTCCTATTTATAATATCCCCTAATCTTGGCCACAAGTTTCTCATGAATCACCTTGTTTTGACAATACAAATACAGTTTATTTTGATAAGAAAGCCCCTTTTTCTTGGATACTGATTTTATGAAACTGTTCAATGATTGGGCACAATAAATCATTTGCACCTTGAGCTTGATGAGTGTCATTAGTTTCTATTTACCTCTTTACTGCTGACCAAAATGATACCTGTGAAAAGATTTATTGACTCTTAAGCTCTAGTCTGAAGCAAAGGCATCCTATAAAAAGGAATGGATGAACTAATCACATGCAAATATAGTTCTCAAACATTTAATTAGAAAATAATGGCATACGGATTTTGAATTAATTTATATCATAACATACGCAGAGTAAATATCCTGCACTGATCTAGGAAAGAACGAGGAGTTTTATTTCTGCAATGTAAAATTATGAAGCAAGGAAATATTTTATTGTATTTTTATCTTTTGGATCTGTCTCAGGTTGCTTTGCTTGTTATCTTTTACCATCTAGAGAGTTATTTGTTTACCATATTTACTTTTTTTCCCCCCTCATCAAATTTCTCTGAGGGGCTTACAACAAAACAACGACACATAATAAAAGCTTAAACATCAATCCAATATAGACAAATAAAGAAGCATTCCTGATTATTCACCTCATTGATTCACTAATTGCCACCAGTCCTATCATGCCTCTCTAAGCGCGCAAGGAAAACATTGTCTTTATCGTTCTGAACAAGAAAAAGGAAGCCAAGAAAGCTTGCTTCTGCTTCCCACTTTTTAAAGATTTTGGCTGAGTAGAAGAATCTTCTGCATTCTCCCCCAGTCTGCATGAATCAAGCAGTCTTCCTACTGCAGGCAACCCTTGAAGGCCTTGTTATAAAAAACTTCCTAGCTGACAAAGAGAACTTTGAATTATATCTAGAAAAAAAATATAACCCAGGGTCTGGCTTCAGAAGATTAGATAGCCTTTTGAATTCTGATGGACTTTTTATTTTTTACACAACTAATTTGTTGTAGGATTTCAGTGCTTCTGTAGATCAACTAATCTTTTCAAGAGAAGGGCCCTTGGAATCCAGCACTGTAATAGTAACAACAAACTTTGCATGAGTCAATTGATCCATTTTTAAATTGCATTCCCTCATAATTTCTCTCCTTTGCACAGCTATAACTGGAATTCAAGACATTTGGTTTCATAATGTACATGTTAGCATTATGTGAGTGTGACAAGAACCAGTTAGCAATGATCAGATGTAAAGTTCATTGAGTGTTTCCTTTTAATTACAGAATTATTTGGAAATGGAGAAAATTATTCACAGCATTCCACCTTTAAACTTCTTAGAGATATAGTGATATAAATAAATAGTTAAATCATTTTACAGACATAATAGTAATACCAACAGACAAGTTTTCCTCAAAAATTAATTAATTTACATTAATTACATTAATACAGTGCTAAATTACTTACAGTACTACATTTTACATTGGTATCCACAGCACCAACAAGGGAAGCAGATGACAAAACAACTCTATCTTGTAAATAGACAAATAAATGTACATAAGGGATGAACCATGTGTTGCAATATCATAATTGCACACTTGTTTTGTTGTTTTGATGGAACTGTCAGATTCTTCAGACTGATTATTTTCTCTGATTATTTTCTTCCTGTAGCACAATTACAGAATGTTACTTGTCTATAGCTTCATTTAAATTTTTTTAAACTACTGCTTTGATGACTTTTAGAAGAAATATGATTTCTTTAAAAAAGAAACAAATTAAAGAAGGGAAATACATTCCACTCAAATTGCTGCTGAGCTGCATTTTCCATATCCTGTAGCAGCATGGCCATTGAAAGCAATACTTTGCCAACATCACAAGGATTCCACCAGTGTGAGATTCAATTTTTTGTACTACTGGTTCTGTGGGTGTGGCTTGGAGGGTGTGGCAATAGAAGGATACTGTAAAATCTCTAATCAGAGGTGGAATTTGCCAGTTTTCTGAATTACTCAAAATTTCCACTACCGGTTCTCCAGAATTGGTCAGAACCTGCTGAATACCACCTCTGGATTACACATTCTTCACCTATTTCAGGTTCATAGATAAAGAAATCATATCACATGGGACCAACCCTAGAGACCTTATGAAACTTGTTTGCCAATAAAATGGAGAGGCATTTGAAACTTCAGGTTTCTTGGTGTTTGTCAACTTAGTTTTCTGGAAGACTAAGACTAACAGACTAGACTAACAGTCATGTTTCCTGGTGTTTGTCAACTTAGTCTTCTGGAAGAGGCAGGGCAATGTTCTTCAAATGTAATTCATGCATATTTAATTCAACAAGTTCAATTTTACCTGTACTTTATTAAACTCGAAAATACTATAGGTAGAAATCGGGGAGTCACTCAACACAATTGAAAAGTACATTTTTAGCTACGGTACTCCAGAATCAAACTAGCGCTTAAAACCCAACACATTATTTTGCAGCTGGAAGCCATGATCCTGATTGTGAGAACTAGGAATCACATATCACAAATTAGCAATCAAATAGGCAAGCCACTGTTAGTCCTGATGATTGTTTTTTTTCAGAACATGGAAAATTTCACCTGTACAAAGGTAATCTTCTGCTGAGTTGCACCAGGTTTCTCTTTAATTAAAAAGTCTTCTGAAAGAAGTTTAACAGTGACCCACAAAAGATTTACAAGTATAAAAGGGTTTACAAGTGTTTTTTTTTCCCTCCCTTTAATGCTTTCAAAGGGCCAGTTGACCTAGTTAATAAATTATATTCTATCAAATAATTTTCATTGGGGAAAAATAGTCAAGGGATGGTACAAAATGAATGGACCAGAAATTTCAAAACAATAGGATAATCCATCATTTTAAATGTATACAATAATGTTCACTATCTCTATTAGTCATTATAGGTTTCTGATTAGACTCAAACTCTTCAGAATTTTCATTAAAAATTTCTCCATTACAATCTAATGTAATACTATATATACATGAATAATATGGTTTATAATCTTAACAGCTGACTAATTATCTGACTAATTATCTTTTAGAAAACTTTAGGGGCTTGACATAAGCAAAATAATAGCCATACTGCAAAAATTTTTTGTGAAAATTTAAAGCAATATTTTCTAACTTCTAGACTTCAATTCCCAGAATTCCCTAGCCAGTTCTAGTATATATAGCATAAAGAAACTAACATAGTGAGAGGTAATGAAGTAATGTCTGGGAGCAAAAATCAATCAATTTTTAATGTAGATTTTCTAGGCAAAGTCATAAGCAACTGATAATATGCACTTTTTTCTTTACTTACTTTCTCTAATATATATTGGACTAGAATCAACCACCTCCAAATGTACCTTCCTTATTGTCATTTTCTCCAAATATGCCCTGATTTTGAAGTATTTCTTTTATGCTAAACTTTTTGTTTGCAGTTTTATCCCAAGCTCTATTACCTTTTGATAAATCTTTTCAGGAAGGGGGGATGGACGGAGGGAAGGAGGGAAGGGGGGAGGAAGGAGGAGAAAGAAAAAAAGAAAGATGAAGGAAGGAAGGAAGGAAGGAAGGAAGGAAGGAAGGAAGGAAGGAAGAAAGAAAGAAAGAAAGAAAGAAAGAAAGAAAGAAAGAAAGAAAGAAAGAAAGAAAGAAAGAAAGAAAGAAAGAACCCTGTGAATTCTGCTGTTGCTGTCTGATGATATTATTAGAGTTACTGAAGAAAAAATAAATCAAGGACAAAATTCTTTTACATTACTAATATATTATTCTTTTTTTAACTGTAAAAGAAGGATGGGATCAATAGATAAACAGGCAAAAGAGAACACCAGAAACCAGACAATTATTTTGGTTGTTCCATTGTGTGATTGGGAGTAATATTCATTTAGTATTTCACAAAATTTTATCCAACTATTTTCACTCCTACTGCAGTGAAAGAATGCCTCTCAGAATGCTTCCAATCGTTAAATACACTTTGAAATATCCCACAGGTTTCACAATCTATTGGCTGCAAAGGCAACAAATTCTCATTTCAAGAAAGTCAGTTGTAATGATTCATATAATATTTTTTCATTTCAATGCCTCTCACAAATAAATTGCATAACATATAATTCATATTATGACGTGGTATAAGTGCTGGAAAAAATATCCTGGGTGAAGACTATTGTTTCTAATTTTTGCAAATAAAGCCTTCTGACAGCCTTAGGCTCATAGGTCTTGGATAGATTAATGAAGAAACTATGAAATGTGAAAATAAAAATTGGGAATCTGTAATGCTAATGACTGTATTTGAAGATATTGCATTTTTATGTTAAATTTATTCAAACTTATGAACTCAGAACTTCTCTCCTGCCTTCATGATATTAGTTTTGTATGTAAGAGTACTTTATTGTACATTTGAAAATGAAGTTGAATATATTTTGGTACAAGAGCAAAGTGTTTCTATAACACTATCACATGCTGCCGGGTGACTATTTTTTTGTTCTGTTTCATTTGTTGGGTGGGTACACACATACGGAAATTTAGAAGTAATGGTGATTAATGAAGCTATTGATTATCATGGTGGGACAACCTTTATCTTTATAGTCTTGAGAGGTGTGGTGAGCAGAAGAAAGGAGTGCCTTTCCCTTATTAACTCATTGTTTATCTTCGCTATTGATTGGGATACAAGTGCATCCATCAAATGCTCACATGTTCACTCATGGAAACTCAAAGCAATTGAGATGATGCAAGAAAGGTATAAAATCTACTTTTATTTCTGGACTTAGATGTTGAGCTTATCAGTTGAAAAGCTGACAGCCCAGGTTTGAGACCTAACCACCATGTGATGGAGTGAGGTCCTACTTTCCCCAGCTCCTGCCCACCTAGCAGTTCAAAAGCATGCAAATGTGAGTAGATAAATAGGTACCACTTCAGTCGGAAACCAACAGTGTTCTGTGTGCCTTGGCATATAGTATTATGGCCACACGACCACAGAAATGTCTTTGAACAATGTCTATTGCCTTGGCTAAGAAACAAGGAAACAGAGATAAGCATTACCCCCCAGAGTCAGACATGACTGGACATGGAATTCTTTAGCTTTGCCTTTTATTTAGTAAAGAAATCACAATATCAATTATATGTGATCAATGATCACAATGATCAGTTGATTTTAATGTCACATCTATTTTGGTACTTATTTGTGAGGAATACAAGTTTTCAATGAATAGATGTTTAGCTATGCTCATATTTACTGACTGCCTTTAACTTTATTTCAGAATAGTCTGTAGATTTACAGTCTTCCTGTATAGACTTGATTACTGCCTCCTTCCTTTATTTTATTCTGTTTTTACTACTTCATCAACATTAGCTCAATATCCAAAGAATGGATATCAAGAGCAATCTTAAATCATGTTTTAAAGCTACATTTCTGGTATAAAACATTCTTACCATTTAAAACAGCATAATGATTATCATCTAAATGTTGGTTTTGATCTTTAATGACACCAGTAATCATTTATTTTGTGAAAATTGAATTAACAACAGGGCATGGTGTCAGCATGTATGCCATAAAGATTAATGAGCTCATTCACCTTCTGGGCTGCTATATTACTATTAAATTGATTAGTAGAATGGTCCATGTATTGAAATCACAAACAATTTGATGGATTTATCTGAACTTTTGATTAGATTATTCTATGATGAACAACACACTTTAGCTTCTCATTGTTACTTTTGAATAGGTGATAAATGCTAACATGTTTTGTTCTATAGATTTCAGTAGGACAAATATGGATTAGCTCTTATCCTGCTTCTTTTGAAATAGAAGGGGAACTCCAGTGACAGCAAAGAGTGTCTATCTCTGTCTATTCTCCTTTAAGTTCTCCATGCTATCCAGAATTTGTTTTGTGAGTCTACAAAAAAGGGTCACATCCCAGAATAGTAGGGGAGATATAATTTTATATTACAGAGGGAAAAGGAAATCAGAAGTCCATTGTCTTCCTTTATGCTTCAGTAGCTTTCTAAATGAAACTACATGTCCCATTCCTAGAAAAAGGTATGAATAGCTCAGGCACTCATCTATCAGTTGGGTGGTTGCATCCTGTGTCTTCAGATCATGCCCTGGAACTTCATTTAACTAAGTGTTATATGTCACTACTGCTTCTACTATGAGTAGGTGTTATATGGTCATGCTTCAAGGTCTCCTTCATTAAAGAATATATGTGCTATGTCCTGATTTATCTATACATAAGTGAGTGAACAATGCATTTGGGGAAAGCATCTCATGCATTTAAGGGAATATTCATTGCATTTTGACTAAAACATTTCTAAAATTATGTTGGAAAGCTGACACTAAAGCAAATGTAATTTATTATGAGAATCTAAAAAAGATTATTGGATTCATATGATACAGGTTTTATGTCCTGGGAGATGCATGATGATACATACTGAAATTGCAAATATTTAATAGGACTATAGATAGAAAACAAGTCAGGGGCAACCAATCCATCAGAAAGTAAGCAAAGCTAGAAATAAAAACTGTCAAGATTCTAGATTGGCAGTCAGTTTCATTACTGCCAAGGTTTATAAGAATGGTCCCATCCCTCTACTTGATGGAAGTCTGCTGATTGAAAATCAGTTGTAACATATTTGTTTTCCTGCAGACCTATCAGGAGAAAATACTGTGGAATCAGTTGCAGCTTCATATTTTATGCATATAAATTAAATGCATGTACATTTATTGTTTTCATATACCTCCAGATATAACCAGAATTACTCCCAGTAGTTTACTATGTAAAAAGAGAGTAAGAACATTAAAGCCAGAAACACAGAATGATTTTTTTTTCCTTCTCTTCAATCATGTCTAATTCTGAGACTATCTGAGGAACTCCCTTCAATTTTCTTTGCAAGGTTTTTCAGAAATAGTTGCTATTGCATGCTTCCTAGGATTGAAAGTGAATTGCCCAATGTCAACCAGCTGGCTCTGTGTCTACAGTGAGTTTAGAAATCATGGTCTCCCAGTTTCTAGCCTGATGCCTTAACAGCAAACTTGTCCTCACTAAAAGGATGTAACAAATCAGAAAGACATAAACAGCTGAAATTATGAAAAAGACTAATCATTCAGAATCAAAATAATTCTTGTTACCAGTTCTCAGTAGAAAGGTTTAACCCCCCCCTCATTTTTATTCATTTTTTTAGGCTATTTTATTCAATTCCAAACAGATATGTATGAGTGAATATGCTGACCATTTGGTATATGATACTATTAATAGAAGATAAATATGCATCTCGAGTTCTGGTTTGCAAGGTTTTGGCGGCGGCAGGGATTCGTGATACTGCGCGATCCCTGCTGCGTTCACCACCAAGGTTCCCCCGATCCGTTTGGATCTGGGGGATATAGCTGCCCTGTAGGGGCAGCTGAAGACAGGGGGGATCCGGACAGGGGCTTGGGGGTGTCACAGACCCCCTCCCCAGCTGGCAGAACCCCCTTTTCCCAAGACGGAGGAGCGGCGGTCAGCAATGGCCACCACGAAGAAATCTGCAGCCGGACAAGCAGGTGCAGGAGGGAGAAAGTTGGAAGAAATATGAAAGTTGCTTTCAACCAGGACAAGGCAAGAGAAAGTGCCCTGGAATCTTGAAGGCTGCTAAGGATACATAGTTTCCAGTGAGTGTTACAAGCTGCGAATATTCTAAAAGGGAAAGTTTTTTTTGTTGTTGTTTCACTCTCCTTCCTTGACAGTGGATGAAAAAAATCTTTTTGGCTGTGAGTGGGAAGGGAGAGGGGAAAAAATTTGGAGCAAAATTTGAAAATAAGGAGAAGATTGCCTAAAACTTTAAAGAGTTACTAAACATGAACAAGAGTTTTAAAAGATATATTTCAAAGGGAACTTCGTGACAAAACTTTAACTCCAGAAAGAGAAAGTGAAGAAGGAGAAGGTATCTAAAAGAAACAGCTTGTTTGGATTGTTTGGTGATTTTGGAGAACTATTTCTGATTAAAAGCACTTGGGTGGTTGTTTGGAAAAACTTTTTTCTCTATACAATGGCATCACTTGTGGATGGATTGAAACTTGTATATCAAAAATATGAAAAAGAAAAGCAAGAAGGGAAGGACGTTTTTGGCACTCTTTTTCAATTTTTAGAAATGGCGGTTTGTACTTATGTAAAACTGAATGTGCAACAGGATGACTGGGACAAAGAAGAAGCCATTTTTGATGAACAAGTGACTTTGGTCGGGGAAGGAAAGGAGGAAGAGAAAAAGGAAAAGAAGACTTTAAGATTTGGAGAAATAATTAAAAAAGGGAAGAATAAGCTGAAAAGGAGATATTATGTAAGAAAACAACAGAAAGGAGGAAAGCAGAATAAAAGGGAGGTGGAGAGACAAAGAGTTAAAGTGTTGTAACTATGTATCATTGCAACTATGTATCATTCATGTGTTTGCAACATTGTATCATTCACGTGTAATCATTAACTTCTGTCTCTTCAGTGACCTTTGCAAGGCACGTACAAGGGACAAGGAGCTAGACGGTTGTTAATAAGCTTATCCACATTGTAAATAATCTGTCCGGTATGCAGCTTTGTAAACATGCACATCCTGATGAGATTACCATATTTGACTTGAGCTTTGATTAAATCATTTTCTTGTAAAAAAGCACAATAAAAGAGCGTGTGCCAAGACATTCGGGGCACGCTCATCAAGAGGAAACCTCGCTTCCTGTCGTTTCTCTTCCCTTCGCTCCCTATCATGAGCCGCCCATCAGATGCGGGATGGCAGATACTGCATTCTGGTGACCCCGACGTGATTCCCTAAGGGGGATACATAGCGACGCGCCCATATCTTATCAGCTCGATGGGAGCTGTGCATCGCCAGGCCTGAAGCGAATTGCACATCATCGGATCTGAAACACGGTCTCGACTTTCGTAAGTATGGGTGGAAACTTTTCTCAACAACTGACGTAGCATCTGAAGGAATTGAGGGAGTTAGTCGCTTCTTCTTCTAAATATTCTGCTAATTTAAAGGGCTCTCCTGTAAAAATGAAACCTATTGCTACATTATTGGCTTATGTGTGGCAACATTGTCCCAATTATTCAGAGGAAGGGTCCTTAAAAATTTCCACTTGGCAAAAAATTGGTGAACATCTCCATAGTCCTCCTCGTGCACCTATTGGCATTTTGGTCACTTGGAGGAAAATTATGGAGGCTTTAAAAGTCCATTATAAAATAGAAGCAGGGAGTGTGTTTGAATCTCCCCCGCCAAGTTATGATAACTGTTCTTCAACCCTCCGCTCCCGATGATCATAAGTCATTACGGGAGCCTCCCTCCATTCAATCCACTTCCATAAATGTAGAGCCCCTGTGTCCTCCACCACCCTCCTGAGGTGGAGGGGGTGTTGTAAAAGCCATTCAACAAGCCTTTTAGGAAGGGGAAATGGATGAGGACACCCTTGCAGCTGCTTCCCTCTATCCGGTCATACAAGCCGGCAATCCCCCAGCTCCTCAGTATACCCCAATGTCGTACAAAATAATTAAGGATTTAAAAGCAGCTTGCAAGGAAAATGGTATTCAATCCCGCTATGTACAGGGTCTTTTAGGGTCAATAACCCAACCAGGCGCTGACTTGATAAATGCTGATTGGCGTACATTATTTACCATGATCCTCACGTCTTCACAATTTTTGGTCTGGGAGTCAGAATTTCATAAACGTACCGCAGCCGCAGCCGCTAGAGGCTTGCCGGCAAATGTCATTTTAGATATGCTTAACGGTACCGGCACCATGCTTACCATTGCCCAGCAGACTGCCACAGACGCAGCTGCTTTCCCTATATTACAGGATTGTGCTTTGGCTGCGGCTCGAAAAATTGATAATGCGGGATGCGTGCCCAAATCTTTCTCTAAGATTATCCAAGGACCTTCTGAGCCTTTTTCCTCCTTTATAAACCATCTCACAGAAGCCTTGGAGAGACAAATTGATAATGAGGAGGCTTGTAATGAATTAAGTTTAAAACTTGCCTATGAAAACGCAAACGCTGATTGTCAGAAAGTTTTGC
Organism: Hydrophis major; assembly: GCA_033807585.1. Lineage (NCBI taxonomy): Eukaryota > Metazoa > Chordata > Lepidosauria > Squamata > Elapidae > Hydrophis > Hydrophis major. Next base: position 134,229,651 of record CM066331.1, read on the forward strand.
AACCATTAATTAATAAGAAAAATGTTACCTTGGCAGATTATCTTGCAGCCTGCCGAATCATAGGAACCACATCCCATTCCATGTCTACTCTGGCTACAGCCATTACTGAAGGCATGCAGCAGAACTTGGGTTCTCTTCTTCCCATTTCCCAACAAAATACTCGTAAAATGGGTAATTGTTTTAATTGCGGCAAGCCAGGTCACTTTAAGAGCCAATGCAGAGCCCCGGGTGGGGGAGCAAATATGTCAAGAAACCAGGTAGCTCACCCAAAAACGCCATGCCCTCGATGTAAAAAGGGCTATCACTGGGCTAGTCAGTGCAGAGTCCAAAAGAATGAACAGCAGAATAACCCTACAATCATTCAAAAACCTTTTTTGAATCAGGGAAACTAGAAACGGGGCAGGCAGCTAGCCCCACAACAAAGGCTGCTGAAACTTGCAATTTTTCTTCTTTCGCTTACGATCTTGTTGCTAATGAAACTGTTACTTATCTCCCTCGTATCGCTGACTTTCTCTTTGTACACCCTGTTCAGCCTTTTCATATGCCCCCCGATATTCCAGTGCTAGTCTTTCCTGTAAGGGATTTAGCTGAACAAGGTATTCTTGCCTCTCCTTTTCTGCATGACCCCTCTGTATTGTCTGATGTCTGTCTGTCTGTACTAGCTAATACAGAAGTTACTATAAATGAGGGGGATGTTGTGGCAAAAATGATTGTGCTCTTAGACCAACAACAAGAGCAACTCTATGCAATTGAAAGACCAATTAGTCAACCGAAACCTACGGTAACATTCTTATTGAATGGTCGATCCTTTTTTGGTCTTTTAGATACTGGAGCGGATATTTCCGTCATCCGAACCGCTGAGTGGCCGGACACCTGGCCTGCAGATGTGGCACCAGCGGTGAGAGGAGTGGGGGGACTCCAGGAGACTCGCATTAGCAGAAACTAGGTAAAAGCCCATTCCCCTGAGTCTCAATGTGTTGCTTATATTAAACCAGCTGTAATTCCTCTGTATACTAATTTGTGGGGAAGAGACCTTATGTCACAGTTTAATGCACAACTCACCCTCCATTAACCATGCTTCACTTATATTTGACTAACAATAACCCTGTGTGGATTGATCAGTGGCCTCTCCCTTCTATAAAGCTTGAAGCCTTACATTCTCTTGTTCAAGAACAATTAGATAGAGGTCATCTAGAACCCTCATTGAGTCCATATAATACCCCAGTTTTTGTTGTCAAAAAGAAAAATGGCGTTTGGCACCTCCTTCAGGATTTAAGGGCTGTGAATTTGGTCCTCCTTCCAATGGGACCCCTGAAATGTGGTCTTCCAAATCCTAACATAATTCCTCAAGAGTATGACCTTGTCATTATCGATTTAAAAGACTGCTTTTTCTCCATTCCATTACACAAGTCAGATAGAAAATTATTCGCTTTTACAGGACCAACTTTAAATAATCAAAGACCTACAAACGATATCAATGGAAAGTCTTACCGCAAGGCATGTTAAACAGTCCAACTATGTGTCAATTTTTTGTGGATTTAGCCTTGCAACCATACAGGGAAAAATATCCTCATTTTTTAATCTATCATTACATGGATGATATATTGGTATCTGCACCTGGCCCAAAGGGCACGGTATTAAAATCTCTGTCGTGCCTGACCTCCATTTTAGGTAAAGCAGGGCTCATTATAGCCCCAGAAAAAATACAATCCAAACCTCCCTTTTCCTATTTAGGTCACAAGTTACTTGCTTCAGCTGCTGTTCCTTCCCTTCCCCTCCCAACACTTCCCCCAAAACCAACACTTGTGATTTTACAACAGTTTCTGGGAACCTTAAATTGGGCACGTCCTTATTTGGGTTTGACTACAGCTACATTAGCTCCTCTCTTTAATACTCTCACGCAAGGTAAAGCCCCGTCCGATGTTATCATTCTAAATAAAGAGCAGTTGCAGGCATTAAAAGACATTTTCCATTTACTAGCTACTAGATGGGTGGATCGAGCTATAGAAAATTGTCCTTTATCAATTGCTTTATTAAATATTGTTCAGAGACCCACAGCTGTCATTATGCAATTTCATCAGACACAGGTTTTGATTTTAGAATGGCTGCATTTGTCTCACACCCCACGGACCACAATCACTGGTAAAGCCTCTGCATATTCCCAGTTGATCTTTAAAGGTCGACAAAGATGTAAACAACTCATGGGATGTGAGCCTGTTTTAATATTCACTCCTTGTTCATTGACTACTTGGGAAATGCTATGGTGTAATTCAGAAGAACTACAATACGCTTTAGTAGAGTGGCCAGGGCAAATTTCTTGCCATTTACCAGCTGACCCATGGTTCACTTTTCTTAAAACTCTCCCTTTTGAATGGCATTCCCCCCTCTCAATATCTCCATTAGTAGATGCACTTACGCTTTATGCAGATGGGGGGAAAATGTATGGTGCTTGTGCATGGTACCAGGAGGGAGAGTGGAAAACTAAAATTACCCCTCCGCAATCTTCTGCTCAACAGGCAGAATTTGCTGCACCTCTTATTGCGTTTCAACAGTTTCAAAAAGCTCCTTTTAATTTAATAGTAGATTCCTTATACGTTTCTCAGATTTTCAAAAATATATATCAAGCCTATTTATCTCCTAGCATATCTGTTTCTTTGTTAAAGTTGTTGCTTCCTCAACAGCAATGTATCAACAGCCGCACGCATCCATTCTTTGTAGCACATATCAGGAGCCATCAACCTCTTCCTGGTATATTACAGGAGGGAAACAAGGTGGCAGACGCAGCTGCAGCAGCTGCATCCGGTAAATCAATTTGTAATCTGACAGCAGCCGAAAGCCATGATTATTTTCACCAAAATAAAAAAGCATTACAAAAACAATTTTCTCTAACTCAGGCAGAAGCTGCTGCCATTATTCAACAATGCCCCATGTGTAGTAAGCAAGGACATTCCATTCCCATAGGAGTAAATCCTAGAGGATTAAAAGCTTGTGAAATTTGGCAAATGGATGTAACTCAGTATCCACCTTTTGCCCCTTGGAAATATTTCTACGTTTCCATAGATACATGTTAAGCCTGGTTTCCCCAACCAGGGTTAGGGAGACAAGCTAAACAGAATGTGCAGCGTTAGTCAGATAGGTACACAGATAAATGAGTGAGCTAAGCTTGTATGTTTATTAACATTTATTAACTTGTCTCTGAAACGTGCTCTTGATCGATATTCGTTGCGGGAAAAACCCCCAAACCTCCAAGCATTGCAAAATTCTCTTAATATTTGTCTTTACACTTTAAATTTTCTTAATCTGACTGGCATTCCTCCCACTTCTGCTGCTTCGCATCATTTTTCCTCCCCCTCACCCCCGCCTAACAGACCTCTGGTATATTATCGCAGATTGCCAGATCCTGCCTGGCAGGGTCCCGCTGAGCTTCTCACTTGGGGATGAGGCTACGCTGTGATCTTACTGCCAGACAAAACCACTTGCTGGATCCCTGGTCGGGCAGTAAGACCCTGTCATGGGAATTCCTCTGCTACATCTATATCTTAAAACTCTTCCTGATATTCTTGCCTATATCTTCTTTGCAATTTCTATCTTACTTCAACAAAACCTATGCTTCCTGTCAAAAGACTATTCGTGTTAAAACCATTTCATTAACAGAAGGCTATTATACTTGCTCCATGTGGGTACGTCATGAAAATGCTACCCGTAGTTTTCACTCTGTCACTTCTGTTTTATTTAAAGAACACTCTACCACTCGCTCTTTTGTTCTTTCTTTACTCTTCCTATGGAAAGGAACCTTAAAATCTTTTCCTCTATTCAATCTAAAACATAGGGGGACCTAAATGTCCTTCTATTGTATTATGGGTTTCCCCACCCCAACTAACATCCTTGATGAATTACCAAATTAATCTTTATTGTCATTATTGTAATTATTATCCTTTTTCTACTAATTGAATTCCCTCCTCATCTTGTAAATGTTCTACAACTAACTTGTCCATAGCCCTCTCTCCTGCTTGTGATATTTTTATATACCCGAACTCTGATCCTGTCAACAAATGACGCTTCAAAAGAACTGCCCATGACGATCCGCAGAAGCCTCATAGAAGAGATAATATTGCTTGGACTATAACTGACTTTCAAGGCGTTCATTTAAGTTCTATAACCATTTTTTCTTGCATAGAAGACTTCTACCCACCACTTCAATTCGATTTGGCAGATGCACCCACACAACCAGGGGATATCCTGCAATCTACACCACTTCAGGAGGAACTTTAACATCACGCCTGAAAGGAATGTAATTTATCCCTGGAAATAATTTTGTTTGGACTTGTTCCACCGGTTTCATGGCATGTGTCCACGGGGATGAAATTGTTAAATCCAAATCATTTTGCATTCAAGTATGGCTTGTGTGTATAACTCTGATGATTTTATATCCCTACAGGTACCCATGGAATACCCCCTCTTGCAAAATCGTAGAAGCTTAGATCTGTTATTTTTTAAAACAAGGGGGATTGTGTGCTATGCTTAAAGAAGAATGTTGTCTTTATGCTGATGGCAGGGGGGGGGGTTTCGTTTTCTATTTTGCCATGGTTTACAACCTTTTTAACTGCATTGGCAGGATCATTAATAATCATTATATTGATATGTATTATAGGACCTTGTTGTTTTAATAGAATATTGCAATTTTTTAAAAATCAATTATCCTCTTCTGATGTTAATGTGCTATTGCAAGCTCATGTTATATCCTCAACACCGGACGAAAAAATGTCATTGCTGAGTTACCGCTCCTTAGACAACCCTGACGCTGACGGGTCGCACTCTTGCCTAGATGACGGGGATGGCGAACATTTCATAAAAATGGTTCCTGTCTTCTCGGACGAGGAAGAAGACTCATCATAAATAATAAAAACAGAGGAGATGTTGTAACTATGTATCATTGCAACTATGTATCATTGCAACTATGTATCATTGCAACTATGTATCATTCATGTGTTTGCAGCATTGTATCATTCACGTGTAATCATTAACTTCTGTCTCTTCAGTGACCTTTGCAAGGCACGTACAAGGGACAAGGAGCTAGACGGTTGTTAATAAGCTTATCCACATTGTAAATAATCAGTCCGGTATGCAGCTTTGTAAACATGCACATCCTGATGAGATTACCATATTTGACTTGAGCTTTGATTAAATCATTTTCTTGTAAAAAAGCACAATAAAAGAGCATGTGCCAAGACATTCGGGGCGCGCTCATCAAGAGGAAACCTCGCTTCCTGTCGTTTCTCTTCCCTTCGCTCCCTATCATGAGCCGCCCATCAGATGCGGGATGGCAGATACCGCATTAAAGAGGATAAGGAGAAGAACAAGCAAGGGAGAAAGGAAGGGATAAGAAATCTTAATAGTGGGGAGCAAGATGCAAAGAAACAAAAGCTTTTTAGAGATAATGGGTAAATTTTATTGAAAAAGGGATTCTAGAAAGGTACATAAGATTGTATTTTTACATTTGTACTTAGAAATAACTTTAGAAAATTGGAAATAATATGCAATTTTAAATGTGATAAAATATTTAGTATAATTTAGTGAAATCTTTGTTAAGAAAAGGGGAGCACTTCAATGAAACAATGATTTAAGATATGTTATGCGGGGGGGGGGGATAACTTTGGAAAGCATAGGTGTTCCCATAAAGGTATGATATTTAATTGAAATGGGTAAAATGCTTAAGATATAAATGATTGTTAATATTAATGATTAGATTATGTTATCCTAGTGAATTTTTTCTGAAATGAAAGATTTGAAGTAGGAGAGTGGGAACATTTTAATGAAATAATGATTTACAATATGTGATGTGGGGGGGGGGAATAACTATGGAAAATAGGTGCTTCCATAAAAGTATGTGATTTAATTGAAAAGTAATGTGTTAAATGTTTAAGATATAGATGAATATTAATATTAATGAATAGATTTGTATTGGTATTGATAATACTGTAAAATTTTAGAATGTACCAGACAGAATCCCAATGTAAGTTATGCATTCTATATTAAGTATTATAAATATAAGGCGAAGAGATAAAGGCATCATACTCCAATTAGTGTACAGGAGAAGTTTTTTTAAAAAAGAAGAAAGATAAATGGATAGCTGGAAATAGAACAGACAAAGAATAATAAATATTATGATTTGAATCGAGATGAGATAAATAAAATAAAATCAAGAAAATTTAAAAGAGAGAAGCTATATAGAAAATTGAAAATGTTAATAAGATATGGAATGCTATGCAAAATGAATATGAATTTGAATTTGTGTCTGTACCAACAGTTTTAACCTGGGACTAAGCAACTTTCAAAAAAGAGGTTTTTTATGTTTTTATGTTTTGTGTTTCTGTGTGTTTGTGTCTTGTATGTCTTTAAAAATTAATAAAGTTTGTTAAAAAAAAAATATGCATCTCCATTTTACATTTCTTTGTATTCAAATTTTATTCAGTTTTATATTATGATATGGTAAAAATAGATAATAGACTGGTTAGCAGCAAAGCTTCTCAGATTTGATCTGGATAAGGTAGCAATGTGTTGCAATGTAGGTGATTTTAACCAAATTAAACCTAGGTCTTTGTTATGAAGTTTAAGTACAGTATATATTTTAAATTTAACTGTCCTTCCAAAATGTGGAAAACTCATTGCAGAAACTAAGAGTTAATAAAATGGAAAAGCAATATTCTTTGGCATATGTGTTGAAAAGGTGCTGTTTGCAGGAATTTTAATGTGAAATTGAAATAATGCCTCTATTCACTAACCATGTCACTTCATCACATTGTTCCATTGTACCAGAAGGGTATTTTATAACAGGGTATTTTTCTTTATTTAAGTGTCTCTTATTGAACTCATCTATTTTTCAATAGATTAATAAACAAGAGCATAGACTTTGTTGATGTCCCTGGAAAGAGTTTTGCAATAGCTCCCAGTGGGTAGACTCTAGGATTGCTGGTTTGTCTTATTCTTCGTATCTGGAGGAGGAGGAGGAAACGGCTAATAACCGTTGTTTATTTCCAGGACAATAAATGCTTTTTCAAGAGTCCCAAAATGATGTAATTATTTTCTTTCTCATATCTTATCTTGGATGCTGGTATTATTTTCTTTCTCATATCTTATCTTGGATGCAGCATTTCTACAAAAAAAATAATTATGTAGTTATTCCTAATTATGTAGGAGTAAATAACTTAGAAGTCCTGGATTAATTTAAAACATCCTTGTAAGCAAACAGTCTCATCCTGTTTCTACTCTTCTCTTAAACAGATTGTCAAGTGGGTAGAAAGAAAAGACAGCAAGAAGATTTAAAAAAGAAATGGGGAAACAAATGTGTTTTTTCTTCCTTTTGTTTTCACTATGGCTATCTCTGCCTTTCTTCAGTAGAGCTTGATGGCATGCAGGGGCTTGGATTTTCATCTTTGATCATGCCTATATGAAATTATCTGATCTTCAATCATCAGAATTTATGCATGCGGACTCCATGTTTCCTACAATGGGGGAGTAGGAAGTGAAAGCCTCTTGATCCTATTGGATCACTCAGCAACCTTCGGCCATGGCATCCTTTTGGACTGTATGCAAGAGTTGAGCATTGTGAGCCCTGATCTGCAGTTGACTGTTTCTGTCTGAGTAAACAGTTTCAATTAGTAATGAAATGAGGGAGTGCAGGTTAAGTTCTTGGCCACTTCAGTTTATGTTGCCTCAAACTTCAGTCCTCTCCCCATCGGTCATACATTGGTACGTGTATCAATATTCTGATGATAATCAGTTATATCTCTATTCAGACCAAGCAGAAGATCTATATTCAGAATATAGGAGATGGTGGATTGGAAAAAGCAGACTTTGGCTTAATTCCAGAAAGATGGAGTGAGTGTACTTTCAAAATCTGATCATCAGATTTTAGTTTGATTTTTGACTCTGGATGGAATTATTATTTATTTGTCATGGATTCCTGTTAATGTGTCCAGAAGCAACTTTTAGACAGCTTTGAATAGCACATCAGATATGACCAGGGCTGGATTGAATATGGTCACTCATGTCCTTGTCACCTCATACTTTTTCTGGTATGGCACAACCTCCCTTTGTAATAGTAGCTTGCCTTCTAAAGTCAGAATGGCCCTTTCATTATTAATATTTAGGAAAGTACTCTTCTGTAGAGGCTTACAGAAGTAAAAGTTAGGCTATGCTGTGGAGGAATGAGTTGATTTTGATATAGGAAACTTGTTAATTTGTTATTTCAGGACTAGTTTGTTTATATAATGCACGTTTTGTGTACTTTAGTGAAATGTAAGTCTCCGTGAACAAAGAAAATCCAAGCAAACAAAAATTCAGAGATACTCTGTAACTGGATATCTGTTCCTTTTGAGGAACTGTAAACCCACTACAGGACTGCCAACCTTGAGTGATAGTTCGGAGTGAGACACTGCGAGGGAGCGAAGCGACTGAGGGGGGGATGGTGTGGAAGGGGGGTGTCCCCCCTTCCACGGTAGGGAGCTTTGACAATTTTACATTTTAAATGGTGCAATCTGATGCATACTTTAGTCATGATTTGGACATATACATACATACATACATGCAAGCAGCACCAATGTACTTGAACCGGATTTGTAAGATATTAATAATGCAGTTCACTGACCATGAATAATTGAAGTTCCTGACTTGTAACTGCAGTATTCTACCTCAACTGACTTTATTAGCTTAGTGATGTACTATAGACCACTATAGGATGAATTCAATGTGCAACAAAAAGACAAAAACCCGAAACAACTACAGAGATAATGCAAATACATCAATGGGTATTCTTCTTTCTGTATCAAATACCATACTACATGCCAATATCAAATGCTATAGTCTCAGTCTTTAATTATATGCTAACTTGTTGACTGAAATAGAGGTTCATAATTTCAGACATGTATAAACTAAACATTTAATCAAATAATGAGTGCTTCATATAAATATACATATTGTTAACTGTAAAACTCATCTACTGTATTCTGAAGCTTGAGCACAGTGAGGAAACAGTATATTATTTATTGGGTAAGTTTAGATTCTGAACTTAATGGTCTTACTGCTCTTTGGATGGTAAATTGTGTTAAGATTAGAATATGTTCTAGTTGAGTCAGGGCTATCCCAATTTGGGGCTGAGAAGCCTACTGGCATCAAAAAAAGTCCTTATTGAGTCCTTATCTAAGGGTTTGAAAATATGATAATAATGTAGTACAGTCCTGTCGATCTGGTGCATGGAGACCTAGGATTTAAACTCAAAGGAGAAAGAGAAAAAAGTGATTCCTTCATCCACTGCCAGAGATGTAATCCTGTCAGTCCTCCAACCTTTCTATTAAGTATTTTGCAAAAAAGCTGCCCAGCCCCTTTATCGATCAGCCTGGCGCGCTTCTCGCCTTGCTGGTTTGGGAAGACTCTTTTGGATCAGCTAAAAGAGAGCATAAGGCGTGTAAAGGGGTGGTAATAATAATTATAATAATAATAAAATTTAAAATAATAATAATTTTATTCAGAGTTGTGTTGGATCTCTTTTTTGGGGGGGGGGGTTGTCCCATTCTTTCTTGGTGTTCTTTCTGTCCTTTTTGCTTTTTTAAATGGTCTTTCTCCCCTGGGTCAGAAATCCAGCCAGAGAAAATAAAGAAACATCTTTGGTGGTTAAATGGAAGCCACTCCATTGGCTTTGCTTACCATTGTTATTACTGGCCGAGGCTGTAAAGAGGCTTTGCCAGCCCCCTCGTGTCCTTCTTTGGAAAGCCTAGGGCAGCTGGCTTGTCCCAGAGGACATTGCAGAGAGGGAGAGGGCGGGGCAAAGTGGCTGCGAGTGTCCCGGGCGGCGAAGAAGCCTCCTGCTCTTCGCTTTCCTGAAGCGATAATGATCGGCATCGTGACAGTTACGGGACGCCGGCAGAAGGATTAAGGCGGGAAAAGAGGCGCGGTGGGGTGGCTGGGCAGGGCGGGGTGGCTGGGCAGGGCGGGGCGGCACTGGGAGCTCATCCTTCTCCTAAGCTAAGGGGAATATTCGGAATATAATCAGAGAATGTAGGGATATTTTTGTACATTCCATGATTTTGGGGGGTTAGCGTGAGATTTTGTTTATCAGAGTGAGACAGTCAAAATTGATTGAATTGCGTGAGTCTCACGCTGATTGCGTGAGAGTTGGCAGCCCTGCCCACTAAAAACAAAAAGACCAGCACTTCATTGGATTTTTCAGCACCTATGGTATGTCTGGGGTCAGCCTAAACTTATAATAATCAGGGTTTCGATTACTAACTCCACATGATTTGTTTGGAGATGATATAAAAACAGGTTTCATTTAACGGATGAAATTGGAAAGGACCAATTAGGTGCATGTTCACATCAAAGTGAGACTGTTCTCCTTCCCAGTTCTCCATGTGGACCTTATGGTATCCAGGAAATTAGCCAAATGCATACTTGAATATATACATCTGCCACTTATTTTATCTTTTAAAATTCTTGAAAATAACAGTCAAGAAAAAGCCAACCCCTACCTTAGATTCCTTGTGGAAGTTTTGGAAGGAATAGCTAACATTTTTAATGCATGTGGTCATTGTACTTTATGTGAGGGATGTACCTTTTTTGACATCTGTATACCTGGGAGATTCTGATTACAAACATCTTTATCGTCTTCACTTCCTTAAATTCGCAGTCTAAATTCTGGGATTAAGTAAAGCTGTTTATCTTTTGTTCACAATGGGAAAAGTTTTGATCAGGGAAACAGTTAGAGATATAAACAGAGCAAAGAATAGGAGAAGAAATTGAGAAATAGACCCAGGGATGAATAAAAATGTGGTTGCAAAGCTCTCTGCACTGCAGCCCTAAGCTATTTAACTGCAGTTGAGCACTTTGAAAGATGCATTTAGAAGAGAGAGCACATCAGGTTACTGAACCATAATCTACACCAGCTGCCTATTAGCTTCCAGGTAGAGATTAAGTGCTGGGTTTGAATGGCGTTCAGGAATTAATTTTAATTTGGCTCAATTAATAGCTTAGCAGTTGTACATTTTAATTGCCATTAATGCACTTAAAGTCCAGTCTAGGCATATACTTTCAAATGAAAAGGAATAAAGGAAAAACAAGCATCCTTTCCCTATATTAGTCTCCACTGGCCTTTTTGTTTTTCTTTCTTTACATAACTTTTTTTCCTCTTTTTTTTCAGGATTCTCCTCTGGTGACTTTCAGAGTTCCTGAAGACTCCAGTGATAAAAAAACAAAAAGAAAAGAGCAGCATATTTTCATATTTTTGAGGGCAAGTAAAACAGGACTACTTGGTGAGTCACATATGGCTTTTGGCCAGCTTAATAACCATATGGCCAAAAAAAAAAATGTAGCATATTTCTGCTTCTCATCCTTTTGAATTTTAAGACCTTCAAAAATTGATCTTGATTAATATTTCCCTTGAGTTGCTTCATCGGAAAAATTAAGTACCTTTTGAATTTAAAAAAAAAAAAAAAGCAATCAGATGAACGAGACAGATGGTCCCTATGTAAATCAACATGATGAGTGTGGGAGAAAAAGCCTGAAACAAGCTAACAGATAATTTCTGTTTTATTTTCTATCTCCTATTTATTTAGCATATGGCATATCATTCATGGGCTAGCAGTATGTATTAACATGTCACCTAGATTAGTAACCCAATAAAATATATACGTGTGAAAAAGATCTATATTCAAATACCAGTGTCTAGGCTTTCTAATCATTGAAGTGCATCATCATTTATATTTTAAAAAATCAGACACTAGACCAGTATATGCCCTCAGTTTACCACTAGTCATAATGTGACCTATATAATATGACGTGGGACCCTGTAGCTACACTGAGAGGAAGATACTACGTCCCATTTATAGAGAGGGTCCCTGCAGACACTGTGTGAGGTGTGAATCCTATTCAGGAATAGTCATTACTTTTGTAGTTTAAAGCCTGGCACCTTTTTTGTAAGGTGATTTATAAGTCTATTTCTAAAACAAAGACATTGTAATAATGCAATGATGTCATTGGAAGGAGAGGAATTTATAGTTGTTGTTGTTTTTTTTTAAGTAAAGCTACTATATCAGGATTTTAAAAATCTGAACCATGCCATGATGGAAGTAAAGAGGCATAGTAGAGAAAATTCTACCATTTGCTGCTCACTTGAGAGTGATTCATTTTTGAACCCTAGATATATATTATTTAAATCTATCAGAGGCTTAACATACCTGTTCTTATGGGGGGGGGGACCCTGAAAACTTGCTTTAATGTCAGGGGTACAGAATCAGGACCGGGTTTCCTGATTAAGTTCCAGTAAAGCTGATTTATTCCTCATGCCTATAGTCATCTGATGGTCAGCACTAAATTGGTGCTAAATAAGAGTAATGGAATTCCAGAGGCCTTGGGCTTTGGACCACTTGTGGAACATAAACGACTCCAAGCTGATTCCTCTCTTAACTCTGCCCTGAAGCTCTACCTTTCCTTCACCTCTATCTGTACAGTGGTTTTATTGCTGAGTATAAGTTGTATGATCTGGGATGCAACTGAAGAATTACATGTTTTTTTTTTGTGCTTCTTTAGAACCTCAAGTGTAGAAATATTAGAAGTGTATTTGCTATTTCATTGGGGTTTGCCATAAGCCTCTAAGGCAGGGGTGTCAAACTCATTTTCATTGAGAGCCACATCAGGGTTGTGTTTGACCTCGGGGGGCTGGGGTGGGCATGGCCAACTTCACATGACTCATGTCAGGGGGCACCTGTGGTGGCCCAAGTGCTAGGCTGCCAGTGAAAATTGGCTCCCAAACTCAGTTTTTGCCTGGGACAGCCTCCTGCAACCCTCTGCAAGAGAAATGGAGCTCCATTTTTGCTGGCAGAGGCACTGCCGGCCAGTTCTTCACTGTTTCCAAGGCAACCCCGTGGGCAGATCTAAGCACCCCATGGGCCAGATCCAGCCTACAGGCCTTGAATTTGACACCCCTTCTCAGAAAAGATATTTAGGTGCTGTGATAAGTTTATACCTAAAAAAATCAGTATTACATGTAAATTATTGGAAAACCTGAAGGAAAATGTTAGGGACAGATCGTCATGGAGAAAATATATCTATGTATTCACTAAGAACTTTTAGTCATGTGAAGACTTCATATTTATAGAGTAGGGCTGCGCTATTCAGATTCAATTCAAAAGAGATGTCCATCGGTGCGTGAATGCAGCATCTTATGTCTAGTATAAGCAGCCCTATCACACATCTTAAAATACTTCTTCTGAACTGAAACCAGAGTTTTGTACAACTCTAAAACATAAGTATATATGATTAGGAATAGTCCAGATTAGGCTCAGTCTAAATTTAGTTTTCATCAGTATTAAATATAGCGGTAGTCCTTGACTTACAACCATTCATTTAATGACCATTCAAAGTTACAAAGGTACTACAAAAAAGTGACTTATGACCATTTTTTTTACTGTTACAACCAGCATCCCTGTGGTCATGTGATCAAAATTCAGATGCTTGCCAATGTCCCCGGGTAACCTATCTCCTTTTGCAACCTTCTGACAATCAAAGTCCATGAGAAAGCCATATCTACCAGCTGTCAAACATCTGAATTTTGATCATGTGGCCAATGAGGATGCTGCAATGGTCGCAACTGTGAAAAGTGGTCATGTCACTAAATTACTGTTGTAAGTCAAAGACTACCTGTATCTTGCTCAGCAACAAAAATTTTGGACTGCACTGTGGTTTTAAGTTGAGGACTATCTGCACTGTATTCATATTGTTTTGTTTCAGTTTGTCTGTGATTTTGTTTTATATGAAACATTCTTTAATAACTGCAGTTTTATATGTAGTATAAAATAACACAATATGTATGGTTTTTAATTCGATAATTAAAGATATTACCCTTTTCATTGGAAATATTATTCCATGAAATCATTTGCATAAGTAATAACTGTAGTTGAAAGCCCAGCTGATTCCAACTATGATGTTTGGGTATAACATCCCCAGATATGTGGGGAATATTTCTCAAATGTAATTATTGTGTAATGAATATTCTGAAGTAGTAATGAGAAACACTAGCAGGCTCCTTTACATTGTGCAATCTGTGTCACAGTGGTTTTATAGCATCATGCCTGTAAAAGAATCATGTGGCTATTTCTTTTCTATTCCTAGGAATATGAATCTATGTCTATGTCTATTGTCCATGTCTATATCTATGTCTGCCTGCCTGCCTGCCTGCCTATCTCTCTCTCTCTCTCTCTCTCTCTCTATGGGGAGGGGGTAGGCTTCAACTAACTGAAGAGTTCGCAGAATAGAATATGAATATATTTCCTTGTTAAGACGATGCTACTTACAAGGTTAACTTTGGCATGAATTAGTGTAGAATGGATACATTATCTTTACGAGATATTATGAGTGAAAGACATACATGATTTTAGAGACTGGTATTCCAATGATACATTAGTTTGGTCCTGGATGGGATGAAGGCACCAATCAAAGTGTAAAAGCCAAAAATGTATGGACAATGCCACAAACCTGGGTACAATTGTGGACCAGAAGAAAACGCATAGCATTTGTTCTACCAACATTATTAAAATCAAATATAAAAGAAGAACATAAAGAAAAAGAACATTCTGATTGGTAGATTTTGTCATGAAAATGAGACAAAAACATTGTGACAGTGAATAAAAAAGGCAGGAGACCGGTAAGGGCAAATGAGGGATTCTAACTTGGAAATGCAAATCTCATTCAAGCCCTATTTTCTTTTGTTCTGGTTTATATTGTAAGGTTGAATTATTTCAGAACTTTAGGCCAGGGAACATAATTGGTATTATTTTAAATTTACCAGTTGTCTCTCTAATAAAAGTAAAACTATCTCTCCCCCCTTCTTTTCTTAAGCTACATGCCAATTCTTTTCAGCAAAATGCTGGATTAGTATAGCAATTAGTTCCCAAACTGTCACTGATAAGCAGACCAAGGAATATCTTAGTGAGATTTAAAATGTGCAAGTAAGAGAGCGTGCTTAATTTAATAAAATATCCTAGTCTATGGGTGAATTGTTATGAGTCTTTAATTTCTAGAAATGGGATTGGGAGATGTCTGACATTGACTTGTTTCAGGAATCTAGATCTCAAGATAGACAAGATCTACAGAGCATGAAAAAACTCTAGTTTTGCAATCAACTAAAACTCTTTGAAGCAGCTGCATTTCCCCCCCTGGAATTTTCTGCAATCCGGGGTTGCAGTAAAATGACAGAAAAAGACATACATGGTTTAAGGAACTGGAAATGGTTGTCATATACTTTTGCATATAAGCCTGAGGAAGACCATGAATAAAATCTTACCTTTTGGCTACAACATATTTAACTGAAAATCTCACATGCATAACTCAATCAATTTGTGGATAATCAGAAATAGTGGAATTAGGTATACAGAGATCTCACATTCATGCCTATTCATAATTTTGGGCCTATAAGTTGATTTTGTTCTCCCTGTTCCCTCAAAACCAACTATACTTTTATATCTAACATTATACAAAATAATGTATAATGTTCATTCATTTGTTATTATTGAGGTTGTACACAACTTTAAAGGGTAACCTTCTCAGAGCAAAATCATGAACCATTACTATAAGCAGAAGCAACACTTCATCTCAACAAACCAAAGTGACTTTTGCATATATGCAGTACCGTACATGCACACAACACATCTTCTTCAAGATTAGGTCACTGATCAAGATGAAATGTCCGCAATTAGATGCTTCATAAGACAGAGCACATTCCTTACATCAAGCAAAGCAACAATTTTACCTGTTAGTGAAACATGCTTTGGTTATCCTACCTAACCTGACTTAATGTGTTGTACATGGAAACTTTGCAGGCACTTTGGGCACCTTAGTCTTCAGCAGAATTTATGAACTGACTGAACGTTGTTTTGCCAGCTATGGTAGCTGGCAATTAATTTTCAGATCCAAAATAAAGTTTTGCTGCCGGTTTTTAAAGCCTTCAGTGGTTCAAAACCAGAAGCTTTGCAAGAAGAGCTTTTTAGTCTCTTCAGTCGTTTTTAAAGGTGTCCTTGCTATTGAGTACAATGAGTGACTAAAAGAGAGGGAGCAGGTTATCAAACTTATCAATAATGTAAGTTATTCATCTTCTCCTAGATATTTTTAATAGCTTTGTGCCTGTACTACACACTGGACTGGTAATAAGATAATGGACGTATACACTTTATATCTCTCTGGGATTATTTATTAATTGCACTTTATAGTTTTCATTGTTCACTTTTGCCTTTATCTTTTTTTTTTTTAATATTTTAGTAACTGTAATTCTAATAGAGAACTTTGGGTTTGGAGCATTAGAAATAAAATAAACAATAAAACCATAAACTATTGGCATTAGATTTCATTATTAGTTCTAACCTCTCTGTAAAAGGAAACTGGAAGAAAATTATTTTTGCATAAATGATTTCTTTTGGTTCATAAGAAAAACAAATCCAAATCCATACTGGAGACCAACCAAAATGGCATCAAAAATGTGTCACCATTCCAATTCTCTACATATTTTTTTTATCCTAGAGAGATTAGAAAGAAACAATGCTAAATCCAAAAATTAAAGCTGGATGTTTTAGTCATTTGGAGATTAAAATCAGCTCAACGGATAGACTATACAGTAAATGCATTAAATAGTGACAGATGTGATTGAAGCCTTTCCCTATAGAAGTCCTAGAAGCATAACATTACTGAGCTTTTAATTCCATTTTATTCTTTCAATTCTACTTTTCTTATCTAGTTCTTCCTTCCTTTTGATATTTCTTATAAATTCTGCCTCATTAATATACCATTTACACTGGCTGTAAATTGGGTCTGAGCAATTTGTCTATTAAGATATAATAATCCTATAATCTTTTCATCAAATATGGTATTGGAAATATGTAGAGAAAACATTGATTATATACTATTGATTATATTCAAGTATCAAAGGACAGCATTGGCGTAAGCAGGGAAAGCAGCCCAGGGCCATTCGAAGGAACAGCGGGACCGTTTTCACCATCCAGCCCAGCTAGCAGCCCACCGGAACCAGAGCCAGGACAGAAACTGGTGGAACAGTGCACGTCAAGCAGACAGGTGAAGCGACCTGCCTATTTACGAGAATACGTCACCCCATCCCTCAGACGGAAC